>WOXC01002451.1:0-266451 GCA_011680675.1 Gymnobelideus leadbeateri | reverse complement strand
CCAGGTAAAGAGCTAGGGCCTGCAGCTACTGGCACAAGAAGCCTAAAGCAAAGCCTTCCACCCAGGGAGCACAGATCAAATTTAAAAGAAAGAAAAAAAGCAAAAAAAGATGAGCAAAACAACCACCACCACCACAATAACAAAAATATGACCACAGAAAGTTATTATGGTAAAAGGGAAGACCAAGACACAACCTCAGAAGAGGACAACAATGTCAAAAAATCTATGGGTAAAAACCCAAAGAAAAACAAAAGTAGACATTTTTCTTTGCTTTTTTTTTTTTTTGGAGGAGGGAAGGTAGGGCAATTGGAGATAAGTGACTTGTCCAAGGTCACATGGCTAGTAAATGTTAAGTGTCTGAGGCCAGATTTGAACTCAGGTCCTCCTAACTCCAAGGCCAGTGTTTTATTCACTGTGCTACCTAGACACCCCCATAAAGTAGTCTTCCCAGAAAGATCATGGAAGAGCTCAACAAGTAGCTTAAAAATCATATAAGAGAGGTAGAAAAAAAATCAGGAAAAGAAATGAAAGTGATGGAAGATAAGTATGAAAAAATACTTAACAACATGGAAAACTATTTAAAAAGTAGAACTGGTCAAATGAAAAAGTAAATAGAAAATCCCACTGAGGAAAACAGCTCCTTAAAGAGTACAATTAGCCGAAAGGAAAAGAAAGTACAAACATCACCTTAAAAGTTAGAGTTGGGAAAGTGGAAGCTAATTACTCTATGAGACATACAGAATCAATCAAACAACTTCAAAAGAATGAAAAAAAATGAAAGAAGATGCAAAATACCTTATTTGAAATACAATTGACATGAAATTAGATTCTCCCAAAGAATGCTCTGGCTACTGTAGCCTCCCTGGGGCCAAAACCACATGGCTCATGCCAGATTTTGCTAGGCTCCCAGTGCTGTGATGAGCACTTCCTGTCAGCCCACCAAGCTGCCTTCAGTGGGAGATTTGTTTCTGTCACTTTGTGGGTCCTGTAGCTCTAAAATTTGTTTAGAGTCATATTTTATAGTATTTGAGGTTGTTGTGGTGGGAGGTCATGGGATTTCCTGTTTCTACTTTGCCATCTTGGAGACATACCCCTTCATGATTTTCTTGCATCACTCTCATTTCTCTTCCCAATTTTTCCTCTACCTCTCTTTATTTTCAAAAATCTTCTTGACCTCCTCCATGGCCTGTCACCAATTCATATTTTTCTTGGAGGCTTTTGATGCAGTATTTTTTACTTTGTTTTCTCCTTCTGATTCTTTCTTTTGATCTTTATCACCAAAGTACAATTCTATAGTCTTATTTCTCTTCCTTTGCTTGCTCATTTTGCCAGCCAATTACTTGACTTTTGAACTTTCTGCCATGGTAGAACTCCTCTTCCAGAGTTGAGAGTGCTATATCCAAAATTTCTGGGGTTTTATGGTGCTGTTGTTAGAACTACTTTTAGGCACCTGCCTCAGAACTGTGAGAAGGATTCCTTCTCCATAGCCAGCACAAGCTTTGCCATACCAGCACTCCTCCTTCCTCTAGGACCACCGACCAAAACTACAACCCACATCCAAGTAGGGCAAAGCAGAAGAATCCTGCCTCAGTGCCAGTAAAAATTCCTGCAATTTCCCTCTGATTAGCCATTTGGACCCACTGAAGCTCCAGATATAGCCACCCTGCTACTGCAGACACAGTCACCGCCACCTCTGCCACTCCAGGGGCAGGAGCCAAACTGCATTCTTCTTTCAGCCAGGTTCACTAGAATTTCCCCACTGACCTTTTGCTTTCTCTTTGGCACTTATGGGTTGAGAAGTCTGAAAACTGCCACAGCTGCCAGTGATTCATTCTCCTGAGGTCTGCTCCTACTGGTCCATGCTGCTGTGTTGCGACTGCACTCTACTCCCAGCCCACAGACCTTGCTTTCCGCTTGCCAGGCTGACTTTAGCTGGAGGTGTATTTCACTGTCATTTTGTGGGTTCTATAGCTCTAAAATTTGTTTAGAGTCATTTTTACCAGTATTGGAGGTGTTTGGACATGAGTTCAATCAAGTTCCTTCTTTTAATCTGCCATCTTGACTCTGCCCCCCTGAAATCTGATCTTTAACAGTAAATCATACCTGGTTGCTTATGTCTTCCTCTCTAAGATTACTTTCCATTCATTCTGTGTGCATTTTGTATGTATCACATTAGTTACATGCTATTTCCCCTGTTAGCATTTGAGCTCCTCAAGGGCAGGAGGGTTTTTTTGCCTTTTCCAGCTCCAGTGCTTAGCAAAGTGTCAGGCATATAGCAAGCTTTTAGTAAATAGTTGATGACTGACTGAGGATATTCTTTAGTATGTAGAGGTTATTCTGGATTCTACTTTTATACTCCCAACATGAAATCTATGTTTTAAAATGCATAGGTCTTTATTCAGTAATTTATGAAAACTAAAAACAGTAACAACAACAAAACCAAAGCAGGATACAGGACAAATCACAGTCAGTCATCCCCTCCTGTGTCCAGGCATGACAATCAGCACTTAATAATTATCTTCCAAGTTCTAACTTCTAGGTATTTGCATCCCCATTGATCCAAGAAGTATTTAATCAGTTTATTAAGGAATTTAGGACAAGCTAGGGTCACTTATATAAACCAGAAGGAGCCCTAGAGAACATCTAGTCCAATACCTTCATTCTGCAGATGAGGAAACATTCAGGCAGATGTGCCCAAAATGACATGAATGATAAGCACCTGAGCTGGGAAGAGAAACCAAATCTTACAGAAGTTCAGTTGTATTGACACAAGAGTCTATTTTCTTCTCTGTGAACTTTATGCCATTGCCACAAGCTTATGCATTTCCTTTGGCATGCTTTTCTTTTCTTTTTGGAGGGCAATTGGGGTTAAGTAACTTGCCCAAAGTCACATGGCTAAGTTTTTGTTTGTGTGTGTGTTAAATGTCTGAGGCTGGATCCGAACTCAGGTCCTTTTGACTCCAGGGCCAACGCTTTACTCACTGCGCCACCTAGCCGCCCCGATTTGTTATCTTTTAAAAACCTTTCAATGTCTTGCAGAACATAGAATAATAAATACATTCCCTTATCTGGTCTTTATGATTTCATTAGTATTAGGAACTACTGCTATGAAAACTCTCACCTCTTATGCCTTAATAATGTGTAGCCTTTGAGAGTTCCATAGAGCAGTTGAGAGATTAGAGAAAAAAAAAAGAAATAGAAATAGATGTCCTTGGAATTAGAAAGAGATGGGATCAACTTCTCTCTATAACAAAATAGTAGTATGCCAGTGGTCAAGAACTACGCAGAGCAGATGTATAACAAATATATTTTAAAAATTAATAAATTTAACATTTAACTTAAATTTTTTAATAAATAGGATAAATTTGATATTTTTATATCAGCAAAAATCAGAAGAAACATATTTACTAGAAGAAATCTTTTGAAAAGTGAATTTCAAAGAGAAATGTGACTGAATAATTCTGAATTTCTCTGCAACAAAATTCTTCCTTCTTTCATTAAACCTGTCTAGTGCATATGGCACCATATTTTGGTAGGCCCTTTGCCAGAAAGCACCATCTGTCCATCAATGTGCAAATAAGACTTTAGTTGTGTGACTAAATCATTGCAGCATCTAAAAGAATAAAAACATATTTAAAATGCAGGTGTTAAGTTAAAGTGTTTTCAACTCGTCTATTTTTACCCTCTGGGGGAAAAAATTAAGCCTCATGAACTTAGCATCTTTCCTTCACATTCCCTTTCCTACTTTCCATTTTGCTCACAGGTGAGACACTTTTCTTTCTAGATTGCAAAAGAAATAATTTTCTGAGGTAAGAATGTTTCTTCTAATTTCTAGGCAAAAGCAAATTATCATATACTTATATAGATTACACAGTCTTTCTGTTATGCAATATCTTTTTTTTAAATCACAACTTGACATATTTATATGAAATCTTTCTCATTTTCACTATTTTGAAAACAATCTCAGGCTTATGATGTACATATAAATCTTACCAGGTTGTAGCATATAGTTCTAGAGCTAGAACACATCCAGTCACATCCCATCATTTTACAAATAAAGAAATTGAGATCCAGAGAAGGTAAGTCATTTGTCCCAGGACACAAAGGTGGAAAGAGTCACTGGAAGTTTTGAACCCAGATCCTTTACTTGTAGAGGCTCTTTTCACTCTACCACACTACCTCATGTACAAAATCAAACTATGCTTCCTTTGAGGGGGCCCAGTTATCACTGCTACTTCATCAACTCCCTAGTCCCCACTTCTGACCTCTTTTTTCATGCCTTTATCTTCATGGTCCTTTCTTTCATATTTTAGGAAGACAATCCAACATTCACTCTCTTAGTTTCTTAATTCCTCCATTTGTTTCAAATTTCTCCTTTGTTTCAAATAATATTGCTTGATGATAGCACGTTTTCATCTCCTTTTTGTTTAAGTGTGCTATTTTTATTTTTTTTTAAGCAATTGGAGTTAAGTAACTTGCTCAAGGTTACATGGCTAGTTATTTATGTGTGGGTGCTAAGTACTGAGGCCGGAACCGATCCTGGGTCATCCCAACTCCGGGGTCAGTGCTCTTACTCACTGCGCTACCTAGCCGCCCCTAGTTTTATTTTTTTTTAGCTAAAATGTAAGAACCTTGAAGACCTCTAAATCCTGACTTATATTTCCTTTGATTCTTCTTTATGTACCTGGTAAAGTTACAAATGTTGTTGTTTGGTTATTTTCATCTGTGTCTAATTTGCAACCCTATTTGGTGTTTTCTTTATGTAGGTACTGGAATGGTTTTCATTTCCTTCTTTTTAATCATTTTAATGATGAAGAAACAGAGGCAAACAGGGGTAAATAATTTGCCCAAAGTTTCACAGCTAATGTCTGAGGGGGCCAGTAAGAGGCATAGTAGAGGGAGCACTAAGACAGGAGTCAGGAAGGCATCTTCTGGAGTTAAAATCTGGCCTTAGACATGTGTACAAGCTGTGTGACCCTGGGCAAGTCACTTAACCCTATAAGTCTCAGTTCCTCATCTGTAAAATAAATTGGAGAAGGAAATGGCAAACCACTCTGGTATCTTCTCCTAGAAAATTGCAAATGGGGTCACAAATGGTCAGACACACGGAACCAACTCAACAACAACAAATATTTGAACTTATGTTTTCCTGACTTGATGCCTGGTGCTCTATCTACTACACCACCTAGCTGCCCAAAGTTACAAAATTGGACAATAAATACCTTACAGATTACAAAATTTGGATATGTCATGGTAATGGGATTTGAAGATCTTCCGTGCCCCTTAAACTTGCTGACATAGCAGGAAAGTATGTCACAAGAGGAAGACTGAGTGAGTAGGAGCCAGGCTGGAGGCAGCATGGTGACTGGAAATGATGATGGTGGCAGCACAAACTCACAATGCATGCCCCTAAAGAAAGACTGATTTTATTGTACTCCAAAATTAAAAAAGCAATGGAAACAAAATATTTACAGAAAAAAATGTTTCAGATAAGAACACTACCCTTAAAACTCATTAATTTGACCTCCAACAGTCAATTCTTGCCCCCAACACATTGTCTCCATTTTTTTCATCATTATGCAATACAGCTTCTCTCTCAAGCTTAGAACCATCTTTCCCCATCTCCCCATTTTTATCTTTTCTATATCTCATATGTCCACAGCTCTCATTTTTTTCTTCTCTAGGGGTATCCAAATACTTTACCATTTTTCTTCTGTTCAAATGAATAATCCATTTGCATGGGCTTTGGCTATAGTAAAATTCTCAAAAGCACAATCATTTCCTTTCTATTCTCTGCTTATCCTATCCACCACCCACACTACTTTGTAATGTCTACTTTGTACTTTCTGAACCAAATCTCAGTATCTTTCTGTAGTTAAATCAAGTATTTTCTGGCATTTCCTAAACACATGAAACATACCTAAATATTTTTATCAGGCATTCAACCTTCCTTTTAACTTTTAGGATCACAACTAGATTCCCCCTTCTTTTACAAAATTTTCTCAAAAGTCAGCATCTACTTTAGCTCCTATACAACATAACACAAGCATTATGTATTAGCTATCTTTAATTTACATGTACTTTTAGTAAGTTCCTTTGCTGACCTTTACAAATGTAATTGTAGCAGTGTGGCACAGAATACAGAATATTGTACTTAGCATCAAGAAAACCTGAAATTAGGGCACTGGTATATAAAGACAGTAAAATTCCCATTTCTCAAAGGAGCTGGAGTTCAGTAGGATTGGGAGCACTGAAAGGGACTTGTAATTGAGTGTTATTTCAGTTATTTGAAAAAGGATTGAACAAACACCTGGAAAATCAGGGAAGGGAAGATATCATATAAGGACTTACAACTGAGCTGAATCTTGAAGGAGGACAAGTATTTTCAGAATCACGGGAGAGAAAGGAATGCATTTCAGGCACAGGGGATGATGATTCCAAATAAATGGACATGGGAGGTGGTATGCTATCTGAGGAACAATAATAGTAGTCCATGACATCTGAAACATTGGACTAGATGCACTTTTAAGATTTTTTCCACCTCTAGGTGTATGATCCTATAATAGTTTTGAGTATGGCAGGCAGTATTAAATAAGGCTTTGGACCTAGAAACACCAGGGTTCAATGTCCATCTCTAGCACAGATATGCTTGTTAGACCCTACATGTCACTTAACCACTCTTGGCAATTCTCCAAGATCACATGTTGTAAAGAAGCAGCTGATGTACACTGAGAGGATTTTCCTCACCAGGGAGTTCCCTAAACATGTGAAAAAACAATTCTAGTCCCTATGCCCAGGCATATATTTTTATTTAAAAAAATGAACAGAAAAGTCAGTTTCTTACATAATCCTCTTTCTTGCTCTGCTTTGTATATCGAAGTGTTTGTGATCGTTAATGGTTGCTAAATACACAATTAAAATAATTTTTTAAAAGTCTCATTATCCATACTTCCTCAATTTTCTTCTTTCACCACCAATTACTTTAACTCTCTAAGGCTTTTTAATCTTTGAAGTCCCTAATTCAACCGAATCCAAGGAAATTAGGTCATATTAGAAACTTACTTATAATAATTATGCTATTGAAATGTAAATAACCTTAGTAGGTAGCAAAAGTTTCAGTGGAAGGAATTCAATTCAAATCAATACCATAAACCCTGTGCTAGATCCTGAAAGTTAAAAAACAAAGTCAGCAGTCTTTGCTCTCAAGGAGTTTATATTCTATTTGAGGATATCCAGACTTGGCGGAGAAGAAGGCACAGATAAAATGCTGAATACCAGCATCTATTCATCTATACATCTATACTGCTGAAACCTAGCTCTTAGAACTTCTCTAACTTGTGACATTTCTACAATAAACTGAAGGAGGGAGAGAGAGGATGTTGAGGGGGAGGAGAAAAAAGAACTGAAGAAAGAGGGACAATGAAAGGGATAAGGCAAGGAGGGATACAAATTTCTCAAGCCCGCACTAATAAGGAAAAACTAGTTCAATCACGGACTTTGGCCTTTAATTATGACAAAAGATTTATTTAAAACAATGGGCCTCCACAAAAATTTGTTTAATTAATTTAATTTCTGGATATAAAGAAGAACAATGAGAAAAATTTATCAGACAACAACAAATATTTTAGCAAAGAGCAAAGCCCACTGGATTTGGAATCAGATAATCTGGATTTTAATTCATTCTATAATTAATTATATTATAATATAATAATATGATATTGCATAATATAATAATTATATTACAATATTTAATTAATTCTATAATTATAGTGAGACCTTAAGCCTCAACTCTTTTGGCTAGTTCTATTTTGTCTTCTATAAAATTATAAACTTGGGTTTCACTTTAGTTTGAAACCCCATGGTCCTACAAAGCAATACCTGGCAGAAAGAATTAGGAAAAAAAAAGATTTGCACAATTTACTTGACTGTAAAATTTTGAGGGCAGGGATGCTACAACCTTTTTTTCATCATTATAGCCAAAGCATCTTGAGGCAATGAGTTTAATTCTACTCTAAAATAGTTCTTTTGCTTTCCTTTTGAGTATAGACCATTCAAAGACCAGCACCCTCTTTTTCTATTTTTATCACACAGAATGAACAATTTATACAGACAAAGTTAATCCAGGGAAATAAACTAATATGTCCCAATGGTTAAAAAATAGGTCAGTAAATAAATTCACTAAAAATATCTTTAATAATTTAGTTCCGCCAATATCTCCAGGTCACTGAAAACAATACTCAAATTTGCATATATATATATATATATATTTAGACACACATATAAATATAAGTTGTATAAACAAATTTGTGAATTAGCTCGTTTCCTTCCCTACACACACATCTTCACTATAGCAATTAAGATTCTTGCCATGCTGAATATGCATGGATGAGTTTGCCCATGACACACATCTATATATTTAATGCATGTACAGAATGACAATTCAAGAACTATATAGGAAATTAAATACAAATATAATTTCTGCATTTTAAAAAATAAATTACATTATTCAAATCAAGAAAGGAGGAAAGCTACTAATTGTCATTAGAAAATGGGAAAATACAACTCTTATGAGTCAAAAGAAAAAAAAACTATAAGGTTTATTAAAAAAAAAAAGATGGCCTAAAATCCAATTTCCTCAACACAAATCAATTATAAAAAAAACAGAAAAATTTCCAAGTATGCAAAAATTTCACACTCATTGTAATTAGTCCTAATGATGGCCCCATTCAATTTTTCCTGCTGGAAACTATAAAAAGTCTTCCAAAGAAACTTTAAACTGTATAATAAATGCTTTCTTATCTCTCGACAGGCAAACTCTTTTTGTTGTGGTTAATGGATTTATTTTTACTGCACAATTCACTTCCCCTTCTCTGACCTTTTTGATTATGTATATAACTGGAAAACAAACAAACAAAAAAGATCAAGGTTCTTTGGGGATTCCTTTGAAAAGGGAAAACTATACTCCGTTTAAGAGTCTTAAGTGATTTAAACAAATAGGAGAAAAGTGGGATGAGAAAAAAAATAGCAAGGTACTAAGGAAAGTAAAGACTGACATAGAATCTGTGTGGCGAATAAGGTTCTTTGCTCTACTTTGTTCATTAATATTTTCTAGGATGAATAAAAGAGCCCTACAATAAAATATGGTTTGGCCAGGACAATGTCTTATCCATTCTATCTTAGGGGAAAGACCATTTAAAAACTCATTTCCATGCAAAACCTTGACATAGTTTTCATTTTAAGATTTATATAACATATTTTTCTTCCTGTTTCTTAAAAGGCTTTGAATGGAATGGCTTGAAATGTTTATAACCTCAACCAAAATCTCATTATATTGGCTTTATTAAGGCTTTATATAAGCTATATTAAGATGGCTTTTTCTTTAAGAAATGGGGAGATCAATTAAACCTAATAATATTTGACCAATCCATATTTTAAAAAATACCAATATTTCACAAAAATTCCTGACAGTTTTCATTTATAATCATCTCTTTATCAAATGATAATTGATATTCCATTGGTGAAACAGAAGCTGACAGCTTTTAGCACTAAATTAGTAATTTACAGAAGCACAACATCAAAGTAAGACCCAGGTAACCAGGTGTTCCAATGTAAATAAATTTTATTCAGCACTTATGCAAATCTGAAATCTAATTTGTTAATTTACACATTCATTATTCCCACTTGCAAATTTTATAAACATTTTCTATTCTTTTCCCTACATATCTGGGGGAGACTATATCAAAGGTAGATGGAGCAAATATTGGGAGTAAAACAATGCAATGAGGACATTCTCTATCCTTATAGAGTACAAAAAAAGCATTTTCCCTCCCAATATTTTTCCTTATTCTTTTTATTTTTAATTGATGATTATTTGATTCACACAACTCTGTGAGATAGGTCCTATTATTATGCCTATTTTATAAATGAGGAAACAGAGACAGAGATGCTTTCACATGGCTAGTAAACCCTGAGAAAGGATTTGAACTAATTTCTGGACTCTGAACCCAAAATTCCACCTATTGTACCATGTATTGGCAATGAATTATGAACTTCTGTTACATAGCTGTTGTTGTTTTCACAATATAAATATTATATATATGTACATGTGTGTGTGTATATATATATATATATATATATATATATATATATATATAAAATTTAATAGAAAAGCTCTATTTTTGTCTCCTGAACTTTTTGAGACTTAAAAAAGTTTTATTTATACTCTTTTTTGTTGTTGTTTCTGGATATTCATCGTGCTAGGCTACCTTCCTTCTTTCTCAACCCAAGTATCCTTCCCTGGAGCAAATATATATGACCTAGAAAAAAAAAATCAACACAATGGAAGACATATCTGAATCTGTTAAGTCTTAAGCTACACTTCTAGATCTCTACCTTTTGGCCAAAGGGAAGGTGGTATGCTTTAACATCAGTCTTGTTCTTTTTCTTTATGAGTATTTCCCTAATGCTATTTTTATTTTATTCTTACTTCACGAAGACTGCCTTCACCATAAAATTCTGACACCCACCACCCTCCGCTTTGTGACAAATAGCAGCCAAGGAAAGCAAAAAGAACAGCTTAGCAATGTCTGAACAAGGAAATCTCATTCCACACCTCTATCAAGAGGCACAAATCTTCTGATGTTATGATTGGATGCTGCATTGATAAGAATTCTGAAATGTTTCAGTCTTGTTTTATTTTACATAATTGAGGTCATCATGTAAATTGTTCTCATGACTTCACTGATTTCATGCTACTCCAACGCATACAAGACTTCCCATAATTACTTGATCTCCTCATATTTGTTATTTCTTATAGGACAATGATATTCTACTGCATCCACATAACAAACTTTACTTTTTGGCCAAACAGGTATCCACCCTCATTACAGTTCTTTGGTACTACAAAAGAAAAAATGGCTGCAAAAACCTTTTGGACCTTTTTCTCTGTCTTTAATTTCTTTAAAAATATTATATACCTAGTACTAATAACAGTAACTTTGCTGGATTATAGGGGGAGAGAAATCTAGTGATTTAAAAAAAACATAATTCTAAATAATTTTCTTTTCTTTTTTTTTTTTTTGGAGGGCAATTGGGGTTAAGTGACTTGCCCAAAGTCACACAGCCAGTAAGTGTGTCAAGTGTCAAATCCTGAGGTCAGATTTGAACTCAGGTCTTCCTGACTTCAGGGCTGGTGCTCTATTCACTGTGCCACCTAGCTGCCCCTAAAACATTTTCTATAATGGTTGGTCAGTTCATAGTTGTACCTACAGTTAACTAATAATGTACTTGTCTTCTGAAAGTTTCAGGAACTTTTACAATTTTTGTCACTTATTATTTTTGGGTATGAGGAAAATATGGGTAATGTGTGTGTGTGTGTGTGTGTGTGTGTGTGTGTGTGTGTGTGTGTGTGTGTGTGTGTAAGGAAAACCCCAGAGGATTGAAGTCACAGTTCTTTTAATATGAGTATCTTAACAACTATTTCAAAATGATAAAGGTGTAAATTAGTGACTGTCATGTTCTAGTTCAAGCTCAGCTATAGATAGCTGATATCCATATAGCTTCTCAGATATCCATATAGCCTCATTTAGTCATGCCCAGTTTATAAATTTTCATTGGTCATATCCTGATTTACTAAGTTTTGATTCACTATTCCATTTAGTTGTACTGAAAACATCTTTAGGAACATAGCTGTTGGGTTAGGAAAACCAGGTTCTAGTCCTAGTTTGACAACTCTTTGGGACTCAGTTTCTTAACTGGTAAAACGAGTATAGCTTGGGCTAGATGTATTATAGTATAATGAAATGAGTCCCAGATTTGGAGTCAAAGGATCTGGATTTGAAATGCTGTCCTAATGCTGAAAACTGCATTAGGAAACACTCACAAAAAAAGAACAAGAGTGATGGCAGATTTTTACTAGCTTACTTAAGCAAGTCACTTTATCTCTTGAGTTTTAATGTCTGTATCTAGGAAATACGGTGGCTGAATTCTCAATTTATCAATAAATATTTATTAGGCTAATATCAGGTGTCAGTCACTGTACTAAATGCAGGGGCTAGGAAAATTATATAACCTTTATTGTTTTCTTTCCATGATAGGCCACTTTCATTTTTTAATTCTGTGAGGCCCAGTTTCCTGTCACCTCTAACATTACATCATTTGGAAGTCTTAGCAGTAAATATTTGTAAATATGAAAATTCTCGATACTTCTGAGTTACTATTATCATTTCACAAGGTGGCTATGAAGAGCATCACTGCCTTTCCCTATGGGGATGATAGGAAAAGGGGAGCATGACTACTTAGGCAGAGAGGTAGAGATGTAGATGCTAACCAAAAAAGACATTATAACTGCAAGGGATCTTATGAATCGTGTAAAAGGAAACTAAGATATTTAGTGATTTGTGCAATATCATATGACTCATTTATGGAAGAGTGGAATTTTAATCTCCTGACTGCCACTCTAGAAATTTTAGACTTGGTAAGGTAATATAATAGAAAGAGGTCTGGATTTCTAATTAAGAGAATCCTAAGATTGAATTGTGGCCCCATTTTCTACATGCACATGGGAATAAATCACAGACAACAAATTTCTATCCCTCACTTTTACTAAAAGAAACTATTACACTAAGGAAAGTAGGAAAAATGGTAACAGAAGAGAATGAAAAGGAGGTTGGGAATGGTTATTTAAAAACAGAGAGAGCTCAAATCTCTTTAATTCAGAGCTAACAGTTTCAAGACCATTTAGTACCAGTAATCAATGTGGAAGAGCACTTCTTTGGAGACAGTGGAGTAAGGAAGATGAGAAAGAATTTGAGATAGATCCATTCCACATGTTCCTATTCCTTCAATTAATTGATGGGAAGGCGAATAAAGATACCTGATGGAGTTTTCTTCTACCCTGGGATTCTCAGACAATTTAAAATACACAGTGTATTCCAAGCTTAAAACTGTGCTAAGATTTTTGGAACTCCTAATACATGAAGACTTTTGACTCACTTGTGCCCATAGACTCTGATACATTTTGTAAAAATCATGTCAGATGTTAGGTCTTCAGTCTTTTCATAGAGAAGTTACAGAGCCCTTGTTATAATGTTTGACACAAAAATCACATACTCTGTCAAAGCATTTTGGTCCCATACATGCTTACAGGTATTATAGAAATTCAAATGGGTATCTAGAGCTAAGTATCTAAAGCTAATGTAAAACTTTAATGATGGCCTACTAACTAAAGAAGGAGAATGTTCATTAACCTAGTGAAGAAGATTAATTAGGCATAGTATGAGTGACCATGGAGGCAAGATTAGAAAGGAACTACTCAAAGGTTGTTTTTCCAGTTCCCTTGTGATAAACCTGATCTTATATTTAGTTTGGTCTCCATATTCCCTATTGATATCTATCTATATCAGGTAATTAAGAAAGTCAAAATGAAAAGACTGATTATGCTGTGCCACAATCATCTCAAACATACAGCTATCATAAGGAATAGCAAGAAAGTTTACTTGAAGGGAAACTTGGATTCTGATTTGGGAACCACTCTGGGGTCCAATAGGTGGACTTTCACTTTGTCTTACATGGATTTATGCTTAAATTTAATTTTCTGACCAGCTCCAAACCATACTGCCTCCACTGGAGCCATCATCCCCAACTCCTCACCACCAAGGCCTTGGTTTCTTCCCCTTCAACCACCCTATATTATGATTGCTAAACTATTTTACCTGACTCCAGATCTCTACTTGATATCCTGGCCATCACCAAAAAGTCCTTGCTGCCTCATATATCTTCACTCTCTTTGGTTTTCCAACTTCTCTTAATTGTCCAATAAATACATGAATAGATAGATGGATTGATGGATGAATAGGTGGACAAAGAGAGATAGAAGATAAACATATAGATGGATAAATGGACAGGTGGGTAGATAGAACATTTATATTAAGCACTTATATTCTAGGTACTATGATAAGTGCTAGGGATAAAAATACCCACAAGCAAAAAATTCCCTAACAATTTTAATTTTCTAAGACTTGTCATTTAGGTTAAAAACAGCATTCCAAATATGGTCACACCATGACGGCAGATATATCAGCTCTCTCATTCTAGATTCTATGCTTTTAATAATCCAGTCCATGATTATATTTGTGGTAATCCATAATGGAGAAAGGGCTAACTTTAGATTCAGAGAGACCTAGATCAAGTCTTACCTTTGAGCTGCGTGACCATAGACAAGTCCCTTAACTTCTTGGAGTCCCAAATTATATGTAATAATATATGTTAAAAAATGAAATGAAATGAGAGGACTAAACTTAATGGTTACTAAGAACCTTTCAAATCTTAAAAAAGGACCACAAATTAGAGATAAAGTTGTCATCCTCATCAGAGATGTGATTATTTATAATTTTTAAACTTCTACTTTGAGGGATTTCAAGAAGTAAATAAACACAAACTAACAAAAAACTATTCCCTTACATATTTTGTCCTGCTATACTATTGAATTTGTTGAACCTGCAAGTCATTAAAATTCTGAGGTTTATGGCTCATTAAAATTGTTAACTGGCAATGATTCTTGAATCCTATAGAGGGAGGCATGCTTGAATGCAAGGGGAAGGTCTCATATTTATTCATCTTAAATTTAATTTCATTAGATTAAGTTGATCATTCCATATTGAGAACATTTTAAAAGTCAGTTCTTTCTCTCACCATTTCTCTGTCTCTTTATCCTTCTCTCTATGATTATTTATCTGGCATCTACAACTAAGCTTAAGAACATAATATTTTCTAACACATTCACTCCTTTACCCTCCAAACAGCAGAGGAGAACAGTTTTTAATATGACATACATATGAATACAACATTCCCAGAAGAAGAAACCATAATAGGATCAGAATCTATTCTTAAGAAAGAGTACGTTCTTTTTTTGTAAGATGATTTATTGATTTCCATATATGTTTAATAATTTCCCTGATAAGACATAATGGCATAAAAACAACCTCAAAAAGCTGGTTTTTTCACTCCTTTAGATTTTATGCATGTTTATCTTAAAAACTGAACATTTTCTTTTTCTTGGGCAATAATGCCTTAGTATAATAACATTAATAATAATAATAATAACTAAATATTTACTGATTATCTTCTATGTATAAAGCATTATGCAATATCCTGGGGATACAACCTTAAAAATGACATCATTTATACCCTCAAGGAACTTCAATACTAATATTTACATATCACAAAGTAACCTGCTCTCACATCACACATCAGAGAACTAAGATTCTATACCTTTGTTAAAATACTCTTTTTTTTTTTTAAAGCAATTGGGGTTAAGTAACTTGCTCAAGGTTTCACGGCTAGTCATCATTTATGTGTGGGTGCTCATTTTCTGAGGCTGGTTTCGATCTCGGGTCATCCCAACTCTGAGGCCGGTGCTCTTACTCACTGCGCCACCTAGCCACCCCTATTAAAATACTCTTAACTGGACAAACCCCGTTTCCTCGTTTCCTCATGATTTTTTTAAATTTTAATTTTCTTTTTTTTTCATTGAAACAAATGCTTTATTAACTTCTGTTTTACATCATTCATTCCCGCCATATTTTGAGTAACAATCATTTCCCCCCCCCTGTTTTTCCCCTACCCACAGCAGTCCCACAAAATATCACTTCCTTTAATCTGCTCTCTCCCAAATCCTCTCCCACACCCCCTTCGACCTCTCCATTAGAGGAAGGTGAATCTTTGTGTCCTAATGCCTGCACATCTTATCTCCCAATTACAAGCAAAAGAGTATAAATAATAGTATTTATATATATTTGAAACATTTAATCTTAAGACCTTGAATTTCAGATCCATTTCCTTCCTCCCTTGTCACCCATTCCCTCTGGGGAGATAAGTAATTCAGTATATGTTGTACATGTCTAGCTATGCAAAACATTATCATAGTAGATATATTGTATAAGGCTGCTTACAATTCCCTCCCCCTCATCCCATCCCCACCTGGTCTTCCTCCTGATTTCTAACCCTCCTCTTGTGTTTATCTTTGGTAGAACCATTCAAAATCCCTTATGTGTGCCCATTTCCTTCTCAAGCCAGCTATTGCTAAGATGATTCCGTAAAACTGGAATGTTCAGGCTAATCAAGGTCCCCTTCCATTATTTATACAGTTTCTGTTACTCCCTCTTCCACAAAGTCTCCACAGGGATATCAGAAAAGAACTTGTTTTATTCTTCCACCAAAGATGCCATGACCATTTCCTTCTTCCAATTTCATCCATCTATTTTTACATAATTGTTTGAATGTTGTAGTCCCCATCAATTGTGAGCTCCTTGAGGCAGGGACTATTTTTCTGCCTTTCTTTTTATTTCCCTTACTTAGTATAGTGCCTAGAACAATGGGGACACTTAATAAATACATCTTTACTTAAGTTTCCCATCATTAAAAAATGATATACTTCCTATACATTCACTGTTGGCATAGAGGATTTACTCTCTATTGAATATTTCTAGTGCATGTTATTTCATGTATATCTATCAACATCCATGTCAGATTCTAGACTTTTATCATTGGGCAGGAGCCAGAAGCATATTCCAGTTTCTTGGAATACCCCAGGAAAGAACATTCCAATTTTATGGAAGCACTTTAGCAATAGCTGACTTGATAATGAAATGAGCATTTATGAGAAATTTTGAGTGGTTTTACTTGGAACACAAGGAGAGGGCCAGAAATCATGAAGGGTTAAGGCAAGTGAGTTAGTCCAGTGAAAGAGATTTTAACAGAAATGTAGAACAGAGAAAAATCTGTTCAAAACCATGTAGAATTAGAAAGGTAAAATTGCTTTTTTTGTAACAAGGCACTACAGTTTTCATGATTGTGTGTGGGGACATATGAAACCTGAATGGTAGTGCAAGATGAAAGGTAGTTCAGTGCTGTAGGGAGAGGAAACCTTTGAAAAATCTTGAAGTTTGTGTTTGTTAATATAATCATAATATTTTAATAATTTTGAAAACTTGCATTTGTGAATATCATTTCAATTAACCAAAAAAAAATCAAGCAACAATTACGGTGGTCACTACAGTAGTTATTGCAGCGTAATACACTATACTACATACTGGGGATGTAAGGACAGAAATCAAACAGCCCTTAAGGAGCTTACATTTTAGTGGGGGTAATAAATCATTTGCACCATAAACTGAAGGTACAAAACAAGTAACACAAAGTTACTTTAAGAGGGACATAATGTGAAAAATGTTTTATTGTTTTTATTGCCTACTATTTCCAGGAATTAAAATAACACATGCATACATGTGTGTGTATATATATATATATATGTATGTACATACATATATACATATACATACATATATGTATTAGTATGGTTCCTTTCTAATAGTTCAATACATTATTCATTTTCTAATTATAGGAGGGCCTTTTACATTTTTGGAATATGAACATATTTAAACTTCTACATATTTTATGAGTTTGCAAAATTTCCAAATTGTTTTTTATACTTAAATAAAAATGTTCACTTATCAAGTTCAATGATCTTTCTTTAGGCTTAAAGAGATCTCACTTATGTCACATTTTAAACAATTTAGCCTACAGTTCTGCTGGTGCATAAAATTCATTTTTACGATCTTTTCTAACAATTCATATGTCTTCCATTCACAGACACTACCTATACAGCTACAGGAAACCTGAAATGAATGTCCTTTTCCTTTCATTTTCTTAAAGTTGTTTCAATGTACAACTTAATAAAATCTCATCTATTAAAAGCAGCAAGGTTTAAAATAACAATAAACTATTTGAAAATGTTTATTATTATTATTATTTGCCTGGTCAACCTTTAATCCATATCTACATAATGAAATGTTTGCAAATTACCTTATGTTTTGGGACTATAATATAAAGTCAAGGAGGGTGTTACAAAAGGCAGAATAGGCTGAATTTTATCTTTGTTGTGGAGTTGTCTGTATTGGGGCCAGATGTAGGATCAAATTCTCTTATTCACAATGGTCCTTCTTACTCTAATGTAAATGAAGTTTTAGTTCCCTAGCCATGGAGTAAATCAGGGGTGGATTAAGTAATAAATAATAATTTCAAAGAATATGTGAGAAAGGTATCAAATTATATCTAGGGGTATTTTGGGGAGGGGCTGTTTTGTAATAACGATTCTATTAGGTTTCATAGCCTTTTGTTTGAGATCCACAACCACACAAGAGTTAAACCTAGCAGTCTACAAAGGAAAAGAAAAGAAAACAAAAGGGAATAAATGAATATCAATTATCCAGGATAGGATGTGCAATTTAATGGTCAGCCTCTTAAGTTGGCACAATAAATATATTTCTTTCAGATAAAAAAGAAAGACCTGATCTGGATACTAAGTTGGATAAGAAAATGAAGTATACTGAATTACATTTGAAATATTGGCAATTATTTTCAATAATCTCAAATATCCCTGAAGAAAAATATATCTCTTCAACCAGACATAAAATTTCAATGAAGAAACATGATTGAAAATTGTAAAAAATCATAATATGCTAGAAATCAAAATTATAGTTGATCCATAGGACATTGCAGAGATGTGTAGTTACTATAAATAAAGTGGAGAATATAACTTGTGAAAGTATACAACTGATAAGTGGCAAAAGAGATGTAAAATTGAAGATGATTGAATCTTAGATTTAGAAGGGACATGATTTATATTTAGGAAGATCGCAGATTTAGAAAGGCCATAGAGCCTAATCCAAATCTGTGTAAAATCCAAGACATATTTAATAAATTATTATCTTTTACTTGAAGACCTCCAGCAAAGACAAAGGTCTACCTCCTAAAGCAGTCTATTCTACTCCAGGGCACCTCTAATTCCTTTGATGAAGCTTTGAACCAGTAAAACAAATATTTTTCATCATGGTACAACCTCTCAAATACTTAAACATATATCATATCCCCACTTCTTCCTCCAACCACTCCTCGTGATAGGATCTTGAGGTCTTTTGCCTTCCTGATTTCATTGATTGGGGTCCCCTCCAGCTCATCATCATCATCTTTCCTACTGTATAATATAGAGAACAGAACAATATACAACAATATACAACTCTACCTAGTATGATGCTAGAAATCATGGCTCTTAATGATGATTTAAGATTAAATTAGCTTTCTTGACTGCCATGCATATGGTTCATTTATTGAATTTATAGAACACTAAAATCTCACATGGAACTTTTCCCAAAGAACTGTTGGCTAGACATTTCAGGCCCAGATATTTATGAGGTTGATTTTCTGAAACTGAAGGTAAAACTTTATAATTATCCTTCTTAAATTTCATCCTATTAGATTTAACCTACCATTTTATCTTGTTATATAATTTCTTAGTCATCCTTCCCAACTTTATATCACATTCAGATTTGATAAGCATGGCATTGATGCTTTTATTCAAGTTAATGATATAGCAATTAAATAACAGAGAGCTGTCACAGGTCTTCTAGAAAGTTCTATAACTCTCCTGTATTTCAAGATCTTGTACCACATTGACAAAATGAATGAATTTGGGTGAACCACTTAACCTCTTAACTTCAACTTAATAGTAAATGTCATGAATGTTCTGGTTAAAACTTTGTAGTTTACACCTGCACCTCACAATAATCCTGTGAGAGCTAATCCAGGTATTACTATATCAGTTTTTACAGACAAGGAAACTGAAGTCAAGTGACTTGCCAAGGTCAAATTAATTAGTATAAGAGGTCTCTCTGAATTCCACATTCAGAGAACCTGGTGCTATAATATTCTGTTAATTGCAAAATGGCAAGTTAATACCTCCTTTGTTGATGGGAAGATATAATGAGGTAATCAATGAAGAAACATCTTGAAAAGATAAAATTGCCACAAAATATAAATATTTTATATGGATTAGCAATAGCTAATCTTATGTCTAGGATAATTTGGGCCAGAATCTTTTCTTCCAGATGGCAGGAATAAATGTTTTGATGAAACACTTCACAGAGAACATCTTGTTCATACGTTAGGAAATATATAGGCACAAGTTAATTCCTTTCCAAGCTGTTTCTTTGCAATCCTATAGAGTGTGGGTAACTCTGAATTCACAATAGTAGCAAGGGAAAGAGATGGATGATCTGTTCAGCATTAGGATTTTGTTCCCTAGGAAGGGCAAAGATAGTGGAAACAGCCAGTAAAGAGTCGTAGAAAGATGAACATGGAGGGGCAGAGCCAAGATGGCATGAAGAAACAATACTCTGCATGGGTCTGGCTTCTGCCTCCTCCAATACTTGTAAAAAATGAATCTAAACAAACTTTAGAACTACAGAACTGACAAAGTGACAGAGAGAAATGAATCTCCCACTGAAGGAAGCCCTGCAGGCTGGTAGGAAGGGCAAAGCTGAGGTTTTAGTACCAGGGCATCACCAACCAGAGGAGGCTGGAGCAAACTTCAAAAGAGTAAATCACCAGCAGATATAGTGGTTTCCAGACTTCGCAATCCACAAATGCCAAAGGCAAAGTTTAAAAGTGAGTGTGGAACTTTTTTGGAATAGGGGGAGTGTGGTCTGGCTGCTACACCTGGAGCAAGAAGCAGTGGAAGCAAGGCGACTGCAGCCACTGCTATGTGGTTGCTTCCAGGGCTCCTGGTTTGTAGATTATAGGGGGACCAAAGGAACATTCTGAGTGTAATTAATCTTGCTTTGACCTGCCTGGATCCAGGACATGGTCCTGGGTTGTGGTCCTGGGGTGTGTGACCAGTGAGCCAGAGCATATAGGGGCTATAGAGAGGGTGCCCATCTAATAGCTCCATCAGCTTCAAAAACTCCAGCAATTTGGGATATAGCTTTCTCCATTCTGGAAACAGAGTTCAAACTGAAACTGTGGCAAAGAGCTCAAAATTCTAGTAATTGGCTGCCAATATGAGCAAGCACAAGAAGAACAAACAGATGATAGAATACTTTTTGGGAGACAAAAAGTATCAAGGCATGGAGTGGGAGGAAGACACTGAAGTCCAAACTCCTGCATCAAAAGCCTCCAAGAAAAAAAAAATATGACCTGGTTATAAGCCATGGAGAAGCTCAAGAAGGAATTTGAAAATCAAGTAAGAGAAGTGGAGGAAAAATTGGGAAGAGAAATGAGAATAATGCAAGAAAATCATGAAAAGAGAGTCAACAGCCTGCTAAAGGAGACCCAAAAATACACTGAAGAAAATAACACCTTTAAAAATAGACTAAATTAAATGGTAAAAGAGGCCCAAAAAGCCAGAGAGGAGAAGAGTGCTTTAAAAAGACAAATTTGCCAGATGGAAAAGGATTTTCAAAAACTTACTGAAGAAAATAACTCCTTCAAAATTAGAATGGAGAAATTGGAAGCTAATGACAGTATGAGAAATCAAGATAATATAAAACAGATCCAAACAAATGAAAAAGTAGAAGGCAATGTGAAATATCTTATTGGAAAAACCACTGACCTGGAAAATAGATCCAGGAGAGATAATTTAAAAATTATTGGGCTCCCTGAAAGCCATAATAAAAAAAAGAATCTAGAGACCATAATTCAAGAAATTATCACGCAAAATAGCCCTGATATTCTAGAACAAGAGGGCAAAATAGAAATTGAAAGAATTCACCAATTGCCTCTTGATAAAGGTCTCAAAAAGGCAACTCCTAGGAATATTATAGCCAAATTCCAGAGTTCCCAAGTCAAGGAAAAAATACTGCAAGCAGTCAGGAAGAAACAATTGGAGTATTGTGGAAACAAATCAGGATAACACAAGAACTAGCAGCTTCTATATTAAAGTTTTGAAAGGCTTGAAATATGATATTCCAGAGGTCAAAGCAGCAAGGATTAAAGCCAAGAATCACCTACTGTAGCAGCAAGCACCCCAATATCCCCAGAGTGACTGCCAACACAGGTTCTTAGATCTGCTTTTCAAAAGGAAAGCAACTCAAAGTGCATTAACAAGCTCACTTTAATCAAACAAACATACATTACTTAGTTCAGGGGGAAAAGGTCAGCACTCCAAACTTCAGAGTATACAGACAGATCAAACAGACAGGCTTCCAAACTGTCCAACCATTATCGATATCAAAATCACAGTTACCAGAGAGGGAAGCATCAACATCTGGGTTTTCAAAGCCAGGGGGCTCTCAACAGCTACCCAGAGTCTCATCTGGTCAAATCACACAACACTTCTCAAAGTAAGCCCCAAAGCAAAGCCTCAAATCAGGGATTATATAGTCTTCTCCTGGCTCAGAGAATGTAACCACCCTCTTGACCCACTGCCCAATCACACAGCATCAAGGTGTGGTCATTCCTGAAAACCAAGCCTTTTCCTACCACAGGCTCCATGTGACCACATTCAGCCTATTAGGGGGCAAAGTATATTTTCAAATCAAGGAAGGTTCTCAGAGTCACTTGAACCAATCAAAGGGCCTAGGGGCAGGGAAGATCTTCAAATCTGCATTTCCATTACACCTACCCAGAAAAACAGAGGATAATGCTATAGGGAAAAAATATGGTCATTCAATGAAATAGAGAACTTCCAAGCATTCTTGATGAAAAAACCTGAGCTGAACAGGAAATTTGACTTTCAATACACAAAGTAAGAGAAGCATGAAAAGGTAAACAGGATAAATAAATCATAAAGAATTTATTAAAGTTGAACTTTTTTACATTCCTACATGGAAAAATGATAATTCTAACTCATAAGACTTCTCTCAGTATGAGGATAGTTGAAGGGAATATCTAGCTATATCTATCTATAAATATATGTATATATCATCTATATCTACATCTACATCTATATCTGTATACATATATATATACATATATGTATAGGAGAATGTAAGTGTATATAAATATATATGTAAGTGTGGACATTTTTATGTTCATGTATACATAGACAGAGGGCACAGGACGAGTTGAATATGAAGGGATGATATCCAAAAAATAAAATTAAGATTTGAGAGAGAAATTTATTGGGAGAGGAAGAAATGGAAAGATAGATTAGGGAAAATTATCTCATATAAAAGAGGCAAGAGAAAATGTTACAATGGAGGCAAAGAGCAGGAAGGTGAAAGGGAATGGGACAAGCTTACTCTCATTGAATTTGACCTAAGGAGGGAATAACATACACACTCAATTGGTATCTTACCCTACAAGAAAATAGGGTACAGGTAGGGGATAAGAGGGGAGAGGATAGAAGGTAGGGTAGATTGGGGAGAGGTTAGTTAGAAGCAAACATTTTTGAAAAGGGAGAAGGTCAAAGGAGGAAATGGGATAAGTGGGGGGAGGCATAGGATGGAGGGAAATATAGTGTTTCATAATATAACTTATATAGAAATGATTTGGGTAACTACACATGTACAATCTATATTGAATTGCTTATATTCCCAGTGGGGGTGGGTGAGGAGGGAGGAGGGGAAAAGAATCTAGAACTCAAAGTTTTAAAAATAAATGTTTAATTTTTTTTACATGCAACTGGGAAATAAGATATACAGGTACTGGGTTATAGAAACCCATCTACTAGAAAGTTAGGGGGTCAAGGGGGAGGATATAAGAGAGAACAGATTGGGGGAAGGGGTATTCAGTAGGCTTGCTATTTTGGGTTGGGGGTAAGGGAAAGATGGAGAGAGAAAAATTATAACTCAAAATCTTGTGGAAATGAATATTGAAAACTAGCAATAAATAAATTTAAAAAAAGATCATGGTGCTGCCCCAGTGAAAATCATTATCCTGTGCTGCATGGAGTATGTAAACATTTGACCATTTACTCAGTGACTCTGGCTTGATTTAGACATTTCACACACACACACATATAAGTATCTATAATATGTAAGATTATTACATGCAACACAGGAGACTATCCTCGGTAAAGCTTAAGTTTGTCAAAAGTTTACGGATTCAATAAAGTCTGGGAGTTCAAAGGGCTAGAGAATTTAACCCAGAATAAAGGGGCTCTGGAAAAGCTACAGTAGTCCCAGGAAAATAACTGCTTTCCTCACAATTGGGCCTCCCCTTTTCCATCATTAGTACCTAAATTGATCTATCACAGCATCCACATTAACTAAAATAATGACAGGGAAGGAAAGACTATAGGATTCCCATTTGATCAGGACCACTTCTCCTTCTTACTTGATTCACATTCAGTGAATGAAATATAATTAAGGATATTTAAAAATGAATTTGAGACATGGACATTATCAAAAGTATTGTCAGGCTCTCGTCTTAATCCAACTATACATGAATGACTACGTATATAAGTCAAATCAGTTATAATTGGCAGATATATTTTTTAAAAAATTCCTACTGCTTCTCTATAAAGCTAAAAAAGACCAAGCTCTCCTATAAAGAGGGGCACCTTAATGAATTGCAAAGAATATTTTAATGCTTATAGAATGTTTCTTGCCAGCAAACAGGAATCACAATGGTGTTTGAGACAGTAATCTAAGTAAGAGCCAAGTTCCTTTAATGTTCAACTGCCAGTCTGATGAAATGTTAATATTTCATGTAATTTTACACTGCCCTTATGGTGTCTCAATACTAAAGATGATTTTACTTTGTTTGATTAACAACACTATTGCAGCAAGTACAACATGGCATGAGCATAATCATGCCAGATCGACTATTTTCACATGGGAATGAAGTAACAGCCAGCTGTGACAGAAACAGAAATGCTTATTTCTCTCCTATTTAAGCATAAAATCTATCTTTCTTCTAAAATGCATAGGATGATGATTTTTACTTTATTATTCATGTTTAGGGCCCAAATTATGTGAAAAATAGTATGAGAGACATTTAATGGTTCATTGAAAGACACATATTTCCAAAAGTCTAATGAAAGATTTCCTTAGTCATAATATAGGTGCTGAAGGATTAATTTCCCCAAATAGAAAATATGCCTGAATCTGACTCCTGAGAAAAAGTCTTCATACAATTTGGTGTAAAGTAAGTCCATTATAGGACTAAATCCCTTAAGGTGCAACTAAGGCCTCATTGTTACTTGGAATGACACAGAAAACTGTAACAAGGTATTTAACAATTTGAACATAGCAAAAATCTACTCTGTCCAGAATGACCTACAATGAATTTTTAAAATTAGTATGAGAAAAATCAGAATAGGCCCACCATAGAAGAATATACTACTTTTAAAAATTATTTAACTGTCTCATTTTTATGAAATTTTAGAGAAAACAAATCTGTTCCTCATAACCATCTTGTCATCAGATAACATATGATGAAACATCATTCAAATAGCTCCTTGATGATTCAATGAAATGTTGAAGTTGGCAGTGGGTTAGATGATTAAATAACATGTTCAATTTTTTTTACCTCCAAAGAAATACTTTTCCCCTGTTTTAACTTGAAGAGGACTGTTAGTTCGAACTGCTGATGCTTCATCACCATCAATGGTGAGAACAGCAAAATTTTCCTTGGCTAGGAAACGAACTTCGTGC
Organism: Gymnobelideus leadbeateri; assembly: GCA_011680675.1. NCBI lineage: Eukaryota > Metazoa > Chordata > Mammalia > Diprotodontia > Petauridae > Gymnobelideus > Gymnobelideus leadbeateri. The sequence continues at coordinate 241,018 of WOXC01002451.1, read as the reverse complement.
CATTGTCCATCATTTAGCCCAGAACCTAGCAGCAAAACGAGAGAAAAATAAAATTTATATTTTAAGATATTTTGTCAAGAAAATACTTTCTTGGTTACTATTTGGTTAAAGCATATATTCAGTTACTGTTATTTTCTAATAAAACATTGGAAAAGGAAGTCAAAAGTTCAATGAAGAAGGGACTAGGTGGTGCAGTGAATATCGCATCAGCCCTGGAGTCAGGAGGACCTAAGTTCAAATCTGGCCCCAGATACTTGACACACTAGCCGGGTGACTTTGGGCAAGTCACAACCCCAATTGCCTTCCAAAAAGCAAACAAAAACAAAACAAAAATAAAGCCACAATGGTTCAGATTTTTAAGTTTTCATATGTTTACATACTTCGTATTTTGTTTGCATTTGTTTTGTGTAACAAAGTATACAATGATAAAAAGTAAAATTTTAAAAAGTGATAGTATCTATAGTTAGAATGCTATAGTTTTTTAAATAGAAAGACCTAGACCCAAAGGGGAAAAAAAACCCCAAAAAACAGAAAACACAGAAAATGAAAAATAGTATGTTTTTATCTGCATTCAAATTCCATCAGTTCTTTCTCTGGATGTGGATATGATTTTTCATCCTGAGTCCTTTGGAATTGTCTTAGATCACTGAATTGTTTAGAATCACTAAGTGATTCACAACTAATCATCATATGATATTACTGTTAATGTATACAGTATCCTTGACTCCATTCACTTCACTTTACATCAGTTCATAGAAATCTTTCCTGGTTTTTCTGAAATCCTACTCATCATTTCTATATATGACAGTAATATGCCCCAATAATTGTATACCACAACTTACTTAACAATTCCACAACTGATGAAAATCCCCTTAATTTCCAATTATTTGTCACCATAAAAAAGAGTTCTATAAATATTTTTGTACAAATGGGCCTTTCCTCCCAACACACACCATCCCTTTTCTGTCTTCGAGATACTGACCTAATAGTAAAATTGCTGGGTCAAAGGACATATAGTTTTATAACCCATTGGGAATAGTTGCAAATTGCTCTCCAGAATGGTTGGATCAGTTCACAACTCTGTCAACAATGCATTAATGTCCCAGTTTTTTCACATTCTCTTCAACACTTATTATTTTCCTTTTCTGTCATATTAGCTAATCTGATAGGTGTGAAGTGGTACATCAGAATTCTTTTAATTTGCATTTCTCTAATTAATAGTTATTTAGAGTATTTTAAAAGTAGATGTTAAAGTTAAGGACCTTGATTCTGTTAAATCTGTATTTTAGGCAGTATTTAGCATATATAATATAAATTAAATATTCAGGGTGAATGAGAGGATAAGTAAAACAGAAATGAACTTTGAGCAGAAATTCTCTTGAGCTTAGAAGACAAAGTAGTCAAATGTCAACATGATATTTACTGACATTATGATGGCATAGGATTTAAAATTAATCACAATGGATGTGTTTTGTCATTTAAACATACACTCATGTAATAAATCAGGATTCTAACTTCTTATAGTTTGTTTCCTTTATCATGGTAAATCTTTATTATTAATTATTATTATCTTCATTAGTTTTTGTTATTTCCTTTATTTCCCCCTGAAGGGGGAAACAAATATTATTAGTAAATAGACCATTTTACTTTTCAATCAATAATCTCTAGCAGTCATTGCTTAATAACCTCAGGCTGCTTGTTGGAAATTATTCTCAGGCTACTAGCTTGAAAGAAAATATTTAAAATAATTTTTGAAAGAAGTTACATTTTGAAGAACCAAATTCTGTGTAGTTAAACTAAAAAAATGAGTTATTGGAGAAAACATCTAGATAAAGGGAGGAGTATGAACAACAACCCAAAGCCAGGTAGAAGCATGATGTGTTTGTAACAGCTATTGGGTAAAGCACGAATGGTGATGAACAAGAGATCAATAAAGCATTTGCAAAGTGGCAGTGGAAGCCTAGTTGAAGTCAAGGTGAAATAAATTCTTTCGGGACTATGTTTACATGGTTCTTTGGCTTCCTTCTAAGAAATTATCAATTGTAGCCAGGAAGCCTTGTTGAAATGAAAGGGGTACAATGTTAGGAGAGACCAGTGAGGGAAAAGAGTGGATTTCACAAGTAAAAAGTTGACAACGGATAAATTAAATTCAAAGGTTAATAATAGTTTACTTTTAAAATTATAAGAGCTTTACAATATTTAAAGCACTTTCAACAGTCAATCAACAAGAGCTTATTAAGCACTTACTCTATACCAGACACCATAGTAAGTACTTGACACGTAAAGAAAAACAAAACAAACAAAAAACGAAATTGAACAAGTAGTATTATTTCCATTTTATATATGCTAAAACTGAGGATCAGGGAGGATATTTGAACTATCCAAGGTCAACTGGTCAAAAGTTTTAGATTTGGAACTCGAATCAGCAGTTTCTGATCCCAAATCTTGAAGAGGTATGATATAGTGCAAAACCTTGTACCTGGAAAACTTCTTGGTTAAGTATTTTAACAGGCATTAAATTCCAATTCTGAGATTCCACGCATTATCTTTGTGGATCAGTTTTAAATTTCTGTATCACCACAAGTAGTCTCCCATTACTTGGAAAAACACTACTATTTACAGAAGGGTTACCTTCTAAAACTTTAACTTTTAAACTATAAAGGAAACTGAAACTTCCTTTTTTCCTTTCAGATAAAATGAGATTTAATTTTGGGTCTTGCCTGGAAAGTAAAATTCTGCCTTATAGAAAGTCAAACAACCTTTGCAGAAGGTGCAAATCGTGAAATATCATTCTGTGAAGTGAAATTATTGGACCAAACTAGTTACAAAAAAATAACAACCCTGCCCTGTGGAGTAGGCCCCAAGGATCTTATTGTAATGAAAGTCTAGTCCTAAACTATAACCATATAATATGATATAATGCCACTGGCAGGCTCTTTTAAGTCATCTCCAACAGTTGGAGTCTTTCTATCTTAAATATTAGTTAACAGAAAATATTACTGAAAATATTTTTTAAAATCTATTATTTGTAACAAAATAAAATTTCTATTCAGACTATTATAGTCTTGTTCTGAACATAAAATAGGTCTATTTCTCTAAGAAAATGATCATGGTAAGACTCATCTAATTTTTATTTCAAGTGACAAGATAAATTTAATGCTGAGTAATCAGATAAAAACAAATTATACAACTCAAGTATGGTATAGTGAGATATTGTATTAAGAATCAGAACACAGTATACATCAAAGAGCTACTACTTTCTAGAGCAGCCAGGTGGTATAGGAACTAGAGCATACAGACTGTATATAGATAGAGTCTGGAGTCAGAAGGACCTGAATTTACATCTGGCCTCAGACACTTATTAGCTATGTGACTTGGGCAACTCAGTTAACCTTGTGTTCCTCAGTTTCCTCAGCTGTGAAATGAGCTGGAAAAGGAAATGGCCAGCCACTCCAGCCTTGTTGCCAAGAAAACCGCAAATGGAGTCATAAGAGTCAGGTAGAACTGAACAGCAATGATAATAACAAAATCATTTTCTAGCTGTGTGAACATGGATAATTTTCTAAGATTCTCTTCAGGTATTCCGTTTTTAAAAAAGGGATAAAATAATTTCTTTATTATATGTACTTCTATTATATCATAGTTTGCAATTTGAATTATTCCATTTTTATATCCCAGTTTTATCACGATATTTTAAAGCTAATCAAGAAAGAATACTGTACTTAGAGGCCCTAGGCATGAATCTACTTTTTGTCGTTTGCTACCTGTCTGATCTCAAAGAAGTTCATTTATTCTGAAGCTGTTTCCTTGTCTGTAAAAAGGAGTAAAGTACATGATATTAAAGTTTTGGTCCAGCTCTATAGCCAAGGTCTTAGCAAAACTTTTTTTTTAATATTTAAATTAATTTATTAGTTTAGTTTCAGATAATAAGATTCAATTCCATAGTTCCTTGATTTTCAGATTTCCTTTACTTTCCTCCCCCTCCCCTCACGACAGCATATAGTCTAGTATAGGATCTGCAAATACATTTATATTAGACATTAGTCCAATTACAAAGGCGTATTGTACTAGGTGGGATGAAAGATGGTAAAGAAGAAATAAAACCAAACAAAGAAAAGAAAAAAGATCAATTAGTTTGCTTCCATCAGGATTCAGGCTCAGTTCTTTCTAGTTATATCTCTGGATGTTGCATTTCTCTCTTTCTTGAGTCTATCGGGATTGACTTATATCACTGCATTGCTGAAAAGAGTCCAGTCTGTCATAGTTGGTCATTACACATACGATGTGTCTGTGATTGTATACAGATTTCTTCTGATTCTACTCTTCTCGCTCAGCATCAGTCTCTCCAGGTAAATATGAAATCTGTCATCTCCTCATTTCTTATAGCACAATAATATTCCATTACATTCACATACCACAACTTGTTTAGACATCCCCAATTGATGGGCACCCCTTTAGTTTCCAATTCTTTGCAACCACAAAAAGGGCTGCTATAAATATTTTTGTACATATGGGTCTTCTTCCCACTTCTATGATCTCTTTGGGATATAACCCTAGAAGTGGTATTGTTGGGTCAAAGGGTATGAAATTATTAATAGTCCTTTGGGCATAATTCCAGATTCTTAGCAAAACTTTTAAGTCATTGAGACAAGTAGAGCAACAGGAATCAAAACAATAAATTGAAGTGTAAAGAATTATCCAACTGTTTTCACAGCAGTTTAAAGATCCACGTCTTTCAGGTGTTGTTTCTAAACCAATGACTTTATTATACTAGAAGAGAACACATCATTTAAGGTAATCAATATTCATGTTTTCTGGGCCATATCGGTTGGCATTATTCTCCTCTATACAGGAAATAATGATTAGGTAGTGCAGGATGAAGCAAAAGTTATTGGAATTTGAGAGAAGGGACCTGGGTCCTAGTCCTAGTTAAGGACCATGTAACTAACGAAGTTGCCTAATGTCTTTAAGTCTAATTTTTCTTAGTCAAAATGGGGACACAAGTAATAATAGCTGGCCACATTTATATACAGTTTTGAAGGGTTGCAAAGTGCTTATCTCATTTGATTTCAATTGCATACTCACCTCAAATGGCTGTTATGATTACTTTTTTCATATACCTAAAAGATAGTTCTATAGTCTGGACCTCTGATTTCAGTGGTTTAGAGATCTCTGTTATGATACATCCTCTTTTGTTCTCTTTCTATATTATTTCACTTGGTGACCTGATGAGTTTCCGTGGATTCAAAGATAATTTCTTTGCCGAGGATTCTCAAATTTATATATTCAGCTGTAACCTCCCAGCTGATCTTGGATCTTGAATCTCTAGCTGCCTGTTAGACATCTCAAAGTGAATTCCCTGCACATATCTTCAGATATTAAAAATGAGCTCTTATCTTTCCCCAAAAAACTTTCCCTTCTTTCTTACTTCCCTATCACTTTTGAGGGTGCAATCATCTTTCTAGTCACCCAGGTTTGCAACTTCGGTATCGTTTTCAACTTCTTAGTCCCATAGTCTATCACCATATCCAATTTATTGTCAAGGCCTGTCAATTGAAGTTTCATAACATTGCTCATATGTGACCAATTCTCTTCTCTGACTCCACTACTACTCTGGTATAGTACTTATCACCTAATACTTGGACTATAGTCCTGAAAATTGATTTCTCTAAAAAAAAGTCTTTCCTCACTGCAGAACATGCTTTACTTATATGCAAAAGTGAATTTTGTAAGTGCAGGTTTGACCATGTCATTCCCCTTCCACCATGCAGTAAATTGCAGTGTCTTCAGGATCAAATATAAAATTCTCATTCAAAACCTTGCCCTCTCTACCTTTTTAGTCGTCTTATACCTTATACCTTTTAATATACTCCTTGATATGGTGACACTGGCCTCTTTGCTCTTCCTCATTCAAGAAAACCTATCTTCCAGCCCTGAGTATTTTTACTGGCTGTCACACAAGCCTAAGATGCTCTCCCTTTTCATCTCTATAGGTTTTCCTGGCTTCAAGTCCCTAGAAAAGTCTCACCTTCCACTAGAATGCTTTCCTGAACCCCATTAATTCTAGTGATTTCCCTCTGTTGATTATTTCCGCATTATCCTGTATATAGCTTGTTTTTACTTTTGTTTGTATTTTGTCTACTCCATTAGACAGAACTCCTTGAGAACAGGGACTGTCTTTTGACTTTCTTTATATTGTCAGCACTTAGCACAGTGTCTGACACATAGTAGGACTTTCCTATTGACCTACTGGTTGACTCCTGACTGAGGATAATCCTTCTACCAGTAAAAGTAAGCATTTTCCCTGAAACAATCTTAGAGAGTTTTCCTACATTTCTGAGAAAATGTTTGCTTTGCTGAGGATTGCAGAACCAATATGTGTCAGAGGAGTGACTTGATAGTGCTATAGAAGTGTGAGTATTTTTATTACTATTATTGGAATTTTTTTTGGGGGGGGAGGCAAGGACCTAGAATTATGATGATTCCACTGATATGTGATGCTCCCTATATAGAAACTCCCTCCACAAATACAGATCAGCAATTGTTTTACAACTTATAATCTTGAAGAGTTATTTGGGGCAAAACCAAAATGTTTAAATACCCTTCAAATTTCTACCACACAGCAATGAGAAACCATGAATCACAGACGTTTTAGTCCTGAATCATCCAGTCCAATCTCACTTTATAGATTAAAAAATGAGTCACTGAAGGGTTAAATGTGCTGCTGCTGATCATATCATTACTGCTTTGATATATTGTGTAAGCTTGAGTGTAGGGACTGGGGTTTTTTTTTTTTAATCTTTCTATCATTAATGCCTAGAACTGCACCAGAAAAAAGGAACTTAATAAATGCTGCTGAATGAAAAAAGAGGATGAAAGAGAGACAGAGAGAGAGAGAGAGAGAGAGAGAGAGAGAGAGAGAGAGAGAGAAAGAGAATTGTACGAGTTATCAAATTATGGGCCAGTGTTCTTTCTAGAATAAAGGGCTCATTTTCTGGATCATCCAGCTTTTTGCATGTTGAAAACATACTACATAACACAGAAAGCTCCTTTCTCTTTGTGCCTACGTGAGGTAGGAAGTGAAGTAACAATCTCAACTAGAAAAAGGAAAAAAAAACACTTTACAGGCAGTATGAGCTACGGTGTCTCTGTCTCCACTGCTTAAGCATTTATTCTCTGTGTGTCCTTTCCCCAGCCATCTGTTACCGGGGTCCAGCAGAGTAGATTAGTTTTCTCCTTCAAAGATGCTATAAAGATTAACCACTCTGAGCCACTTTATAAAAGTAAAGTGTATCAGAAATGTTAAATTTAAAATAAAATCCATACAAAACAGAGCATTACTGAAATTTGGAAGGTTTTGGTGTGTAAGCTCTAGAATCTTAAATGGAGTTTACTTGCCCACTGAGATTACCTTTACTTGAAACCACCGGTGTAGATCAATTTGATATTATTTATGTGTATAAAATATACTAATGCATTTGTTCAGAAAAGGAAGATGGAGGTATCTTAAATTTTACAAGATGATTTGTGTGTCATAAATAGCCAAGGGAACAACCCTGGCCAAGAGGAAAGCAGTACTTCTTACTACTTCTTTTTGAAGTATTGATTCTTTCTCCTCCTAACTGCTTTCTGGAGTCAGAATCTTAGGAGAGAAGAATGTGCAGAGCACACCAGGCATCCTGTGATGTAAGGTGAGTTCAGTTCACAAGGGGAGAATAAAAGCTCTTGGTCTAATAAAGGGCTGAGAGGTTCTCTCAAGATGTTACTTGTTCTTCCCTTTCCACTCTTTATCAGTTCGTCGAATAAAAGACTAGCAATGCTATGTTGTGTTTGAGGAATGGTACACCCTGTTCCTGTCTGTGGCTATGGGATCCAGCCTATTGTTTTCTCTCTCTTTATAATTCACTAAACATTTATTTGCCATCAACTATGTAAAAGGCACTGTTTTATGAGCTATGACTTTACCTGTGCCAATAAGGGATAAGAAGTTCAAACTAAGTTAATGTAGACTTTTCTGGTTGGAAATTGTAATTTCCCCAATCTATAGAACTCCCAGTGAGGAAACTTCCCCATCAATGTAGATCAACACTTGCCCTGCAGAATGGCATTTTGTTCATTGATTCAGTAAAAATTCAAAATCAAATGCCTGCCTTGGATGAGGTCTTATACCAGGTAGCATGAGAAATTCAAAGAAGCTTGGGGTTTCGATGAGCTTACAGTGGGATAGAGAAAAATAAGATATGTAGACCACTATTATATAATGTAGGGAATTTGGGAGGAGCAAAGTATCATGAGAATCCAGAAAAGAAGGGATCACTTCTTTCTAGAGAGTGAAGGAAGGCTTCATCAAGGATCAGGAAATGCTGTTTAGAGAATATGGCACAGGCTTGCTTCTCTGACTCTCAGAGCTTTACAAAGTGAGGAGCTATCTTCAAAAGACAATAGTGAGCAGCCAAGGGATCATGGTATCATGATTTGAGTGCTTGACTTGGGGTCAGGAACAACTGAATTTATATCCTGCCTCATACAAGTAAGAGTTTTATGATTCTGGGAAAGTCACTTAATACCTTTGTGCCTCATTTTCTTATTTATAAATCAAGGGGTTTGAACCCCCTAAGATCAAGTGCAATAGCTGGTTCTTTGAGCTAAAAATTGGCAGGAAAAAAGCTATGGGAAGAAATGAGTGTGGTTTTGAGCTGAGAGAAGCTGTGTTTAAAGATATAGGATTGAGGATGAATGGAGGACAATTAGAGGGGGATACAAGAAGTAAAGGCTGGAGTGGGATTAGATCATGAAAAGACCTTTTCTATTTAAGGAGCTTCTGATATGAAAAGAAAAACTTCCAACCCATTTTCATATATAGGCATGTATATTTGTCTACCAAACTATTCTAGATATCTTTATAAAAAATTTTCTATTTATAAATATATAAAGTATCTATTTATAAAGAAACTATTCTAGATATCTTTATAAAGAATTTTCTTTATAAAAATCTTTATAAAGAATTTTCTAACTTATTTCAGTAAGTTTTGTTTCAAAAGATAAATTTTCTATGAATGACAGTGATATTCATTATTAAATCCTAAACAGAGGAAACATTCTTCTAAAGTGGGAGATGTCCCCGTGTAATAATCCCAGACATAAAGGTACCTGGGTTAGGGGTTGGATAGACAAAAGCTAGAAAAATAAATAGTGGTAAGACAAATGAGAGGAGGATGTAGTGAGAAACCTTAAAGACATTAGAGATACCCTTAAAGAACAGGGATGATTAGGAGACAAGATGGAGGAGTAAACAGTAAGTTGCTCTCACTCTCCCTCATGAACCTTGAAAACCCCAGAAAATACTGCCCCAGGAAAAATCCTGGAACAGTGGAGTGAGCAGAAAGATGGAGTACAGTAGGTTTTTAACCCATGAGGCTATGGGGATTAACAGGAAAGGTCCCTTTTGTTGTGGCTGAAAGGGACAAGTACAGGATGGGAGGTATCCCTGCAAAACAGTGCTAAGCCCCACCTCAGCAAACTAGCAAGAGATCCTGAGCCCCAGAGTGGTAGAGGAGGCAGCACCAGGACTCCTGTTCCCTTCCCCCACCACAAACCTTCATGCAGACGGGGGAACCTAGAGATACCTGTGTGGAGAACCAACATTTCTGTGGCTGACAGATGTCCACAAGCTGCTGAGACGAACAGTGTTCTGGAACACTCCCCAGCAAGAAGGCAACCTCCAGGAGTCTGACTACCCACACACCTCAACCCGAAAGTTTCAGTTTAACCCAGGAGAAACACAGTAAAACCCCATGTAGCATCTGCACACACCAGTCAACACCACCAACTCTAGCTCAGCACCAGGTAAATTACAGCCTTACACAGACCTCCCTCACTCAAATCAAAGTCAACTGCTAGTCATGTTATCCTACCCCTGAAGTCACAGTGTAATGGCAAATAAAAGAACACTTAGCACCTTGTTTCAGTTCAAGTGTCTTTGAGTCTTGCCTATGATTATATCAAGTCTTTGCTAGAAACAGAGCCCAATGTGGGAGTTATTTGCCAAAGATCAGAACAGGAAGGATGTAAGAGGTAGGCAGAACATGGAGGAGCTAAAGACTACACAAAAGCAGGAACAAAAGCTGGGACTGAGCAGAACTGAGAAGGAGAACACTTGTGGTGTTTGCAACTCTGTCTGTTCTGTCTGTGTTGATTTGTGTTACTTTGTCTGACAGAAGCCTTCTGTCTGTTGTTTTTGAGCTATAAAAATGTGCATACCCTTTGACCCAGCAACACCACTTCTAAGACTGTATTTCAAAGAAATCATAACAATGGGAAAAGGACCCAGAAGTACAAAAATGTTTATAGCAGCTCTTTTTGTGGTGGCCAAGAACTGGAAATTGAGATGATGTCCATCAATTGGGGAATGGCTAAATAAGTTGTGCTATATGAATATAATGGGATAATATTGTCCTATAAGAAATGAAGAGCAGGAGGACTTCAGAAAAACCTGGACTCATATGAACTGATGCTGAGTTAAGTGAACAGAACCAGGAGAACATTGTACAGAGTAATAACCACATTATATGGATAACTAACTTTGATAGACTTCACTCTTCTCGGAAACAGAAGGACCTAAAACAGCTCCAAAAGACTCGTGACAGAAAATGCCATCCATATCCAGAACAAGAAACATGGAGTCTGAATGCAGATCAAAGCATGCTCTTTGCTTTTTTTGTTGTTTTTGCTCATGGTTCCTCTCATATATGTTAATTCTTATACATGATATGACTAATGTCAAAATATGTTTAATAAGAATATACATGCAGACTGTATATTGGATTGCATGACATCTTGGGAAGGGGACAGGGGAGTGAGGTGGAGAAAACTTATGTAAGTGAATGTTTTGAACTAAAAATAAATTAATTTATAAAAAAAGAAAGAAAGAAAAGGTATGATGCACACTTTCACAACCTCACTCTAGGACTAGTGCAATAACCTACTGCGGGGTGTCTGCCTGCCTCAAATTTATTCTCACTCCAATTCATTCTCCATTCACCCAACAAACAGCTTTTCCTAAAGCATAGTTCTGACTGCCTTCCTATTCAATTTCACCTGCAATGGCTTCCTATCTCCTCCAGACTCATAACAAAATCTTCTGTTTAGTGTTCAAAGCTCTTCATAATCATTACCCCACCACCCCCACCTTTCCAGTTATCACACATCTTGCTCACCACCATACACTCTTTGATACAGTAATACTGACCTCCTGGCTGTTCTAACAAGATGTTCCATCTCTTTTCTTTGGTAGTCCCCAATCTCAGTAATCTTCCACCTTTCTCATCTTGCCTACTAGCTTCCTTGGATTCCATCAATTTTCAACTAATTTTTATTTTCTATAGGAGGCTTCTGCCAATCTCTATTAATTCTAGGGCTTTCCTTCTTAATCATTTCCTTTTTTCTCTGTCTAATACTCATTTGTACATGTTTGTTTGCTTATTGTCTCCCCAACTAGACAACTTTTTGAGGGCAGAAATTATCTTTTGCCTCTTTTTGGAGTCTCTCTTTGTTTAGCTCAGTATTGGTGCATAGTGGACATGTAATGTTTATTGAGTCACTACTGACTGGTATGTGTAGGGAATAGATCCAGGAATTGATTTATCCCTCAATCCACTTGGTAAAATTGTAGGAAGTTGGGGATAGGTTAAAGTGAAAAATTAAAGTCTTAAAGTGTAAACATTGTTTACGCTTTGCTTACACGTTGTTACTCTTTTACGAAGAACAAAGTATACCAAGACCTTCCCTGTTAATTCCAATTATGAATCCCATTAAGTGGTCCCATTATTGGAATTCACACAAAATACTTTCGTTGGGCTAGAAACAATTATTATATTTGACATAATTATAGCTTTGAATATTGTGAATTTAAACATATATATATATATCAACCTGAATTTATGCACATCAACTGCATATATAATCAACTGCTTTTTTTTTAAACAAATGCTTTATTAACTTCTGTTTTACATCATTCATTTCTGCCAGATTTTGAGTTACAATCATTTTCCCCCCATTATTCCCCCACCCAACCTCCCAGAATAGTAGTCCCACAAGATATCGCTTCCTCCAATCTGCTCTCTCCCATACCCCCATCGACTTTTCCATTAGAGGAAGGTGAATCTTTGTGTCCCAGTGCCTGCACATCTTATCTCCCTATTACAAGCAAAAGAGTATTAATAATAGTATTTATATATATTTGGAACATTTAATGTTATGACTTCAAATTTCAGATCCATTTCCTTCCTCCCTTGTCACCCATTCCCTCTTGGGAGATAAGTAATTCAGTATATGTTGTACATGTCTAGCTATGCAAAATATTATCATAGTAGATATATTGTACAAGGCTGCTTATAATTCCCTCCCACTCATCCCACCCCCCACCTGGTCCATTCCCTACATGATCCTGTCCCTCTTCTATAGTGGGTACTTCCAACCTCCCCTCACCCCAAGGATGCCCTCCCATCCATCATCCCTCCTCTCATCCCCCTTCCCCCTATCCTGCTGCAGGTTGAGATATCCCATTTAGTATGTATGTCATTTTCTCCCTGAACCAAATTCAACGTGAATGTGGTTTTCCCTTTTTAGCCTTCCTTATTCTCCCCCTCCTTTGCAACCACTTCCCCTTGCTTCTTCTACATGGGATAGTTTACCCTACCCTGTCTCTCCCCATCTCCTCTTGCCACTTTCCTCTCTCACCTCATAATTTCATCCCTTGAGTATTCTCCCTTCCCAACAAATTCAGCCTATGCCCTCTATCCATATATAACTGTAACCATATACACACACATTCACATATGTATTCATATGACCACACCCCCTTCTTCCATTATTTTCATAGTGAGAAAGATATCATCAGTCACAGTTATTGCTTTTCCATATAGGAATGTAAATAGTTCAACTTTGATAAGTTCCTTTTGATTTCTTTTCCCTGATTGCCTTCTCAGGCGTCTCTTCCTTCTTGTGTCTGGATGTCAAATTTTCTATTCAATTCTGGTTTTTTCCTCAAGAATGCTTGAAAGTCCTCTATTCCACTGAATGACCATATTTTCCCCTGAAACAAAATACTCAGTTTTGCTGGGTAGGTGACCCTTGGGTTCATTCCCAGTTCTTTTGCCCTCTGGAATATCATATTCCATGCCCTTTGATCCCTCAGTGTAGAAGCTGCCAGGTCCTGGGCTATTCTGATTGTGTTTCCACAATATTGAAATTGTTTCTTCCTGGCTGCCTGTAGTATTTTCTCCTTGATCTGGGGATTCTGGAACCTGGCTATAATATTCCTGGGAGTTTTCTTTTTGGGATCTTTTTCAGGAGGTGATCTGTGGATTCTTTCAACCTCTATTTTGCCCTCTGGATCTAAAACATCAGGGCAGTTTTCCTTGAGAATTTCTTGAAGGGTGATTTCTAGGTTCTTTCTTTGATCATGGCTTTCAGGTAGTCCAATCATTTTTAAATTGTCTCTCCTGGATCTATTTTCCAGGTCAGTGGTTTTTCCCATGAGATATTTCACATTGCCTTCTAATATTTTGTTTGTTTGGATCTGCTTAAGAGCATCTTGATTTCTCATAAAGTCATTAGCTTCCATTTGCTCCAGTCTAACTCTGAAGGAATGAATCTCCTCAGTGAAGTTTTGAGATTCTTTTTCCATCTGGCAAATTCGACTTTTTAAGGCATTCTTCTCCTCATTGCCCTTTTGGGCCTCCTTTGCCATTTGAGTTAGTCTATTTTTTAAGGTGTTGTTTTCCTCAGTCAGGCTGTTGACCCTCATTTCATACTTTTCCTGCATCCTTCTCATTTCTCTTTCCAATTTTTCCTCCACTTCTCTTATTTGATTTTTAAAGTCCTTCTTAAGGTCCTCTATGGCCTGCAACCCGCTCATGTTTTCCCCTGGGGCTTTTGGAGCAGGACTTCTGACCTCACAGTCCTTTTCCCGCTCTATGCCCCCAAAATAGGAGTCTAGGGTTGCATTTTTCTGTTTCCTTTGCCTTGGCATGTTGCCACTTAATTGCTTGACTTTTGGGCTTGTTGCCACACTATGGCTTTAAGGCCAGCTAGAGGAATTTTCGTCCCAAAAGTGTGGGGCGCAACTTCCGTTTCTGGCAAGCTGTAAACCCACCCACGACTTCCCCCCTAGATCACAATCCAGATCCAGGGAGGTTAAAGCAAGAGCAATTACCCCCCAAGACTGATCGCTGGATCTCCCTATGATTTGGAGGCTGGGAGCGGGAGCTGCCTCTGAAAACTGCAAAATAGTGTGTCTCCTCAGCTGCTTCTAGCCCCCAGGGGAGGGAGCCGACGCATTCCCTAAATACCAGTCCCAAAGTCCATAGGACACCAACCTCTTACTTTGTCCTAGGCATGTCTTTGTTGATAATTCTGGAGTGGCCACAGCTCCTGGTGTTCTGGGGTTCCTCCAGCCAGCTGCTGGCCCTGCCGCCCTGGGGCTAAAACCTCAGCTCACATGGACCTGGGCTCGGCTCGGCTCCCTGCGCTCAGCGCGCTCCACGCTGCCAGGTCCCAGACCGCTGTGCTGGTCCTTCCTGCAGGGCTGCTGGGCTGTCCTCAGCGGGAGGTTAGCTTCTCTGTGTCGTTCTGTGGGTGCTGGGGCTCCAGAAGTTCTTCAGAGTCCCCTTTTACATAGTTTGGGGGGAATCTGTATAATCAACTTCTTGATGCAATTTTGGGAGGGTTAAGCACTGGTTAAAAAAAAGTCCAACCATAGTTCTGGATACCTTTGAATAGTGTGGCACTCTGAAGTGTCAGTCAATACAGGTAGTTCTTAGAACCATTTTCTAGAACTGCTCAGCAAAAGGTAAGGTGTGGAGAGGATTTCTCCCTACTCTGACTCCCTCAGCCAAGAGCACACTGAAGCAGAGATATTTGCTCAATGGAAGATGCCACATGCAACAGAAAGAAGGCACACAGAGTTCAGCTGAGTCCCCTGCCCTGGATAGAAACTGCAAGTGAGGAGAGTTGCTTAGGATGCCACAAAATAAGTATAGATATGGGGATCCTCTTGTGAGACCTGAGTTGGAGAAGATGTGTGTGTGTGTGTGTGTGTGTGTGTGTGTGTGTGTGTGTGTGTGTGTGTGTGTGTGTTTACCAGTTCCAATGTCTTAGGCACATAAGAAAGCCATTCTCATTTATTTGTAGCCATTTGAAAGTAGTTTATTATCACACAGTTTGTTCATTCATCTTTTCATCACTCTTGGTTCCAAATAACCAGGTTATTTCCAAAAATCATACTGACCTTCAAAAGCCAGAATTTTGTCTCCCTTAGAGGCATACAAAAAAACATGTTACAAGCTCTAAAGGCAATTGCCTAAGAGGAATTCCAAAATAGATACAGCCTCTCATAGGTGACATTTTAAATGTAAAAACAAAACAAAACATTCATTTGTTTAAAATGAGTAATCTTAAAAACAGTGTTGTTGCTATATAATCATACTTCATAGGTTTGTTTTATACTCATATTATTTGAATTCAATTTAAAAGTTCTCTTTTATACATGATTCATAATGGTAGAACATAGACAAGCAGAAGCTGCAGAGGAAAATTAATGATTTCTACAATTAGAAAATACTAACATCAATGTCTTTGAAATCATAGTATAATAATATTTTTTCTCATTCTGCGTTTTTAATCTTTTAAGGGAAAAGTGAAATTACTTTTGGTTAGAATATTTTTTCTCATATTTCCCTCACTTATAATTGTTAGTAAAACGTGTTTCATATGCAAATTTGGAATGTTAATGAAGCATATTCTATCTAGACTTTTTTCTTAATGGTATTATTTTAAAAGTAGGACTCTTGAGGTAGTTGCTTTGATTGAACAAGAAGAAACAGATGTTTCCGTTATTAGGGACATGAAGGAAAGATTGGTTTAATGAATATTGAAAAATGCAAGTATTTAAAATATAGTAGGAAGCAGAGATATAACATCTGCTAGGCAAGCTCTTCAAATAAAATTACTGTGGCTAGAGCCTCAAGTCTTCTGCTTAACATCCAGTCTTAGGAGAGAAGAAATCTGAATATGGATTCGTCATAAGGCAGTTAATTAAAATGTTGCACTTGATGTGTTCATGACACTTTTCATAAATTATCAATTAAAATGGTATTCAGTGAAATGGAAAAAAAAGTACTCTCTGGTATGTGCTCTGTCCATACAGGTATGCATATATATGATCTAGGAGTTATATTGAAAAGTATATTATTGAGGGAGCTGATTGCTTTCATTTCCCTATTAATTTTAACACAAAATTGCTTTATAATTATGACTGTTCTTCAGGAGAGTATAACAGCATTTCCTTTACCTCTAATCTAAATTGAAGTCCAATATTAGCTAGAGATAGATTGACTAAATAATCTTTCCTTTTTAAAAACTATCTTTCTTTAAAGATATGTTTTACTTTGGGGCAGCTAGGTGGCACAGTGAATAGAGCACCAACCCTGGATTCGGGAGGACCTGAGTTCAAATCCAGCCTCAGACACAACACACACACACACACACACACACACACACACACACACACACACACACTAGCCCTGTGATCTTGGGCAAGCCACGTAACCCCAATTGCCCTCCAAAATAACAACAACAAAAAAGATATGTTTTACTTTTATAGACTTAAAATTATACTAAAAAGGTAAGAAGTCCCAGTGCTTTGGCTCTACAAAAGTTCAGAACAAAGACTCAAAAGTAACCATGTGGTCTATTTGATAACTACTTGTGTTCCAAATTATTCTGGTTTCAAAAGTATAACTAGTCTGAACTTAATTTTCTTTCCCCCATTAAATTATTATATTATACTGAATTCTTAATCCTGGCACATAGCTTTCCCCTGGTAGGAATTATCTTCCCCTCCTCCCCAGCCCCCTCACATACACACCTATGCAACTGGGGCAGGAAGGAAGAATGCTCCAGTCATCCTTCCCTTATCTTGCACAATTAAATATCTTGAGTAATGTCTCAGAAAGGCATCAGATGCTCGAGAAGGCATGTTTGTTAAATTTATAGATGATATGGAGCTGGGAAGTCTAGCAAATAAATGGGATAGCAGAATCAGGATTCAAGATTATACCAGGCTATAATGATAGATTGAATCAAATGAATAAATTTATTAGACATAAATGTGAAGTTCTACACAGGATCAGAAAAGAATGTCACAAGTATAGGAAGATGTAGGCATGACTAGACTGACATTTGTGTGGAAAGGATTTGAAGATATTAGTGGAGTGCAACTTCAGTATGAGAATTAATAGAATAACAGGATCAACATATAGACCCTAGGCTCTGTTTAGAGGCCCAATAACCAGATTAATAGAGATCATCATTCTACTAAATTCTATCCTGGTCAGAATGCATCCGTCTACTCTGTTCAGTCTTTGGTGCCATTCTAGAAAGGAAACAGACAGTAGAGCTGCATCTAAGAAAAGAGCAAAAAAAACTGAGAAGAGAACCACAAAGCACGATACAAAAAGATTGACAGAAGCATCTGTGGAGCTTTTCCTCTGAGAATGTGCATAGGGAGAACATGGTAGCAATATTTAAGCATAAGGGAGAGAGATTACACTTAATGTATTTTGTCCAATACAATTAAAGTATGGAAGACAAAGCAGGTCAGATTTAGATTTGTGATAAGGAAATGTTTGCTGATAATCTTAACTGTCTGAAAGTGAGGTCAGAGGTAGGAGTTTACCTTTCATTGAAGTCCATAAAGGAGAGGTAAGATGAATTATTATTGGGTATGTGATATAGGGGGTTCCTGATTAATAACGAGTTCAACTAGATGGCTTCTAAGTTCCTTTTGACTGGCAGACTGGATGAGTTTGTGAAATGTAGCAGGAGTCAGAACAATAGACAAAAACAGGAGTGGAGAGGGAGCACAAGGTACATGTCCTTGAACTGGGGAAAATACCCCATTAAAATTGAAAGACTAATTTATAGAATAAAGATAAAGATATGCTGTGTATGTGTACTTCTTATAAAGGATAGCATAGACATTTCCCAGAAAAAAGCTTCTTGAAAATGGCTCTTTCAGTTTTTCCACGTATGGAAAAGGGGCTACCATCATTTTCCAAAAAAAAGTATAAAAGGACGATAATCTAGACTCTGACTTTACTTCAAAAGATATGTGTTCTTACTATTACAGATGCTCCTTTCAATGACATAGATATCCCAACCTGACATATTCTATCATTAGTCATGACCTGTAGATATGTCCTTATGGAAATTCTTCATCTAATATGTTGGGGACTACTCTCTGGATCTAATAGAAACCTTGCATTAGAAATATAATATTGGAATATATTCATGAAGGCCAAGTCTCACATCTAATACCTAACATTAGCATTGTGACCTTGAGTAAGTCACTTAATCTATGTGAGCCTCAGTTTCTTTCTCTTTAAAACATAACAAAAATACCTACATAGCACCTACCACACAGGGTTGCTGTGAGGCACAAATGAGATAATGTACATAAAACACTTTGTAAACTTTAACACAACATTTGTTATCATTCAGTCATTAACTCATGTCTGAGACTTTGTGACCCTATGCACCATATGGTCTATAGGGCTTTCTTGTCAAGGTATTGCAGTGGTTTACCATTTCTTACTCCATAGCATGACATATGTCTGTTACAACATTTCATGGATACCAATGAGAAAAAGGGCTGACTTTTGGTTGACTTTCGCTAAACCTACATGACTTGCCTAC
The DNA here is from genome assembly GCA_011680675.1 of Gymnobelideus leadbeateri. Classification (NCBI taxonomy): domain Eukaryota; kingdom Metazoa; phylum Chordata; class Mammalia; order Diprotodontia; family Petauridae; genus Gymnobelideus; species Gymnobelideus leadbeateri. The sequence goes on along the minus strand of WOXC01002451.1, from coordinate 222,262 downwards.
CTTCTTTTCTTATTACACATTTCTTTGATAATATTTTTACAAGGGTCCAGCAAAGTTATTTGCAGTAGTTGCTCTTCACTGATTCATGCCCACCAGGTATCTACCAATATTGCTTGCACTTTGCACAATTTTAAATCTCCAAAGACAGTGATATCCTATGCTTCACAGAATATGATAATCAAAAATTATTGGAATTTTTTTAAAAAGGCCTCTGCTTCAAGGGAACTCAATGCCTTAAAAACAATTATCTACATTTACAAGATCTTTGTAAATTTTGTAGTTCATCTTGATACCAGTATGAAACCTGTTTATATGTAACTTTTATTCACCAATATGGCCTCAAAAACTGAACAGGATAAATCAAATCACTTTCACATAAGAATCAGTCCATCACTTAACTTGAATTTTTTAAATGACCATTATATGCTAAGTGCTATGGCAAATACTGTCTTTTGAATATCTGTAGAAAAACTATCCATTAATCCCCCAAGTCTACTCTTCAACATATACAGTTTCCCCAACCTAACCTTACATAACATGATTTGAAGCACTCTCACCATCCTCATCACTTTATGTGCTTCTTAAGAGGGAGGAACTGACTAGTATCCCCTCCTAAAATATGATACCCACAAGAAGTTATGAAACACGGACTCTCAGGAGAACAAACTTTTTCCTGCTATTAACATTCATATTGTGTCCTTTGATTTGGCATTGATCACACTTTATATATCCTTTTATAGTCATTCTAAATATATCTCAATACATTTTGAAACAATTTTTCTTTTCAATGAATATAACCAGCCAGAGAGAGTAAACTGCTCAAAAACAGTTTGTGAACCATGTGTATGTACATTTAGGGAGGTGGAAGAATTTTATTCTCTTCCCACCTCCTAAAGAATGGTATAACACTCCTCTGTGGAAGCAGTTTCCAACCATTTTTGATAGTGTATTCTTATCAGCAAACATTTTTTGAGCACATACTCCAAATATTCATTTATTTAAAATTAAATTCATTTACTTTCCCAATAATTCATGTTCTGAACCATACAAATGTAGAATTTTTTTTAAAAATGAGATAAAGATGAAATAATATTTGAGCCTAGAATCAATAGGGATCCACCAAGAATTATTGATTACAGGGGTGACATAATCAAATACATACTTTAAGAAAATCACAGGGATAGGTATGCACAGGATTAGAGAGGAGGAAAAGTTGAGGTAGGGAGAATCCTTAGGAAACTATGGCAATAACCTAGGCAATAGGTGATGAAGTTCTAAAGTGGAATGGTGACTAAGGGAGGAAGTTATTGGAAAGATGCTGTGGAGGTAGAAAGATTTGGTACTGATCAAATATGTGGGGTGAAATAAAGTGAGGAGTCAAGTAAAACACCAAAGTTGCAAGTTTGGTTGATTATAAGGATGGATGTCCTCTCAAAAGAACTAAGAAAATTCAAAGACAGTGGGTTTTAGGGGAAGGATAAAAAATTTTATTTTGGTCATATAGAGTTTGAGATGCCAATGGGACATCAAGTTGAAAACGTCCAGTAGGAAGTTAACACAGGACTGAAGTTCAGAGGAGAGATTAGGATTATGATAATAAAATCCATGGGACCTATCAAATATGAATATAAAAGCCAGAGAGGGCAGGGTGGCAAAATGACATGGACAAATATGGGTGTATAGCCTCAAATGATGGCATTCAATGTGAAAATCTAGCAATGGAAAAAGAGGTGGAATAGTCAAAAAATGGAGGGGGAGAAAAAGGAAGACAAAGAAAGAGAACACAATGAAAAGGATAAGGACCATGATGATGATGATTATGATGTTGATGTTGACATGGTAATATTGATGTAAAAGAAGAGGAAGAGGAGGAGGAAACGGAGGAAGAAAAGGAGAAGGAGCAGAAGAAGGGGTAAGAGAAAGAGGAGGAGGAATGTCCAGGACAAAAAGGGAGTTAACAATGTCAAATACTGAAGAGAGGTAAAGGTGAGGATTGAGAAAAGGTCATCAGATTTAATAATTAAGATATCGTTTGTAACTATGAAGACAACGATTTCACTTGAATGAGGAATCAAAGCTAATGAAAAGTAAGAGAACCTGGGACATAAGAATGATGAATGCCCAAATGAACAAAAGGTTTTTAAGTGTTTACTTATGTGTTAAGAAGTCCTTGCTGGGTGGGTTTGAGGGGAAAGTAAGTATAATAACAATCTGTTTATGCTATATTCTCTTTTCCACTGAAAAATTAAAAGGTGTGGGGTATAGTATAAGGGATGGAGCTTACTTATCCTTGGTCAACAACATACTGACACACAGCTGTGAGGATTGGGAGACAATGTAGAATAACGATAAGGGAGAGATACAAGCTAAGGAATTTTTTCTGCCCAAATGTTGGGAATGCCTAAGGATGACCTCCCTCAGAGATCCATAACCCTGTGGTGGAAGGGGATTAAAAAGTATGGAGTGGTGTAACCCCGAAGGTAGTGGGTGTTCACTGAGACCAGAGTAGATTGGTTAGGGTAGGAGAGGAAGATTGGGAAACAACCCAACTTCCTCTCCTCCAGCCGATAACAGATCCTTTGAAGCTATTCCTTGGTGTCCACTTGGAGTCATCTGTCTATTGCACTTATTGACCTCTTATGTTATCAGTCAAATAAAAATAAGGCTTGATTCAGAAAGAGAATGAAGAACATGTATTCCATGATTCTGACATACAATAATTATACTACAAAAGGTGATGTGAAAATGGTGACAAGCACCAATCTGACATGCAAGTCTTTCCTGATTATAAAAGCTAAAATTGTTAGAATAAAAGCAACTGTCACCATCCTAATACTCCCCCCTCCATTGCAATGAGGTAGTGATAAGAGAGCAGAATGTTTGTGGTAAAGGGATCATAGGTTGATTCATTATCTCCAAGAGTTTGGAAAGGCATATAGCTTTTTCACACCTTAAAAACAAAACAAAACCAAAAAAACAACAATAAAAAAAAAGAGCAACAGGATTTTCTCAGAAAATGCTTAGTCAATGCAACATAATTTAGAAAAATATGTGCACTTCTTCAAAAAGAAAAACACAAAGGAATGTTTTTAAAAAAGACACCAAAGGCAATTTGGCCTGGGCACATTCTCAAATCCATATTTTTTATATTTCTATAGACTATGATAGTTGAGATTAAAACCCACAATTAATGAGTGTCATGAGCTAAAGACTGGCTTTCTTTAAATCAGCATGTATCATGCAACTGCCTTCATTCTCCTTAATGCTATGCAAAACACTGGTTTCATAATAAGTGTATTGAACTATGAATATAAATGGCCTAGACAAAAATAGACCTTTTATTATATGTATCTTGGCTAACTCAAGTAAGGGAGGTATACCATAGACTAGCAAAACAGTCCAACTAACATGAGGTTGAGAAGGTGAAAGGCTTCTGACTTTACAGAATGACCATGATCACATTTTAAGCATACAGGAGACAACTTAAAATATGATCTTCAGTTACAATACTTGCTCATTTAAATGGAAACCATAATTTTTAAACTGCCTTCATAAAAGGCATAATCAAACAGTACTTCCTCATTTCAGGCTATTCTGCATTATTGCTCTTTAACAAAATATAACTCTGTTTCTACACTGCCACTGGATAAATTATAACGGAAAGAAGGCGAGGAATGACCAGTGGAGGGAAGGGAAGGAAAGAGTGAATAAACTAAGTAACAATAATAGGACTGATGTGATATGTAAAAGACATAAGCCTTGCTTATGCAACATTCTACAGAAATCAATAAGAAAAAATTAAAAGTATATAAAATTAGATATCGTTAGCACTGCGTATGAAGGTTAAATTAATTTTTGGCCTAGAAATTCTCCCTAGCCCATCCACATGTACAAAAACCAACACAATGCGCCATCTAATGGCTTTAAGAATAAAAAATAAGACAGAGAAATAGAATATTAATGTTCTTGGTCACAATTTCAATTTTATATACTAATTCATTTATTATTATATGACAAAAATAAAATAAACATTTCACACACATAATTTCTTAGTTTTCCTTTACTTCCATAATTCCTATCATGCAGAGGCAATATTTCATTTTCACAACTACATTCAGCATAGCACAATTGGGAAAAAAATGTTGAAGTGAATCAGGAAACCAGGATCAGGTTTTAGCTGGCCTATTACTTCTTTCTGTAATGTTAGGTTCAATTCTCCCACTTTCTTTGGTTTAGCTTCCTATTCCCTAAATGTAAGGGGCTAGGTGTGTGCATACATGTCATTGTTGTTCCTTTGTTTTCAAAGAGTATGAATGACATTATAGGTGATTTTTTGACTTGTGTGTGAATTGGATTTATGTGAGGTAGAGCTGTCCAAAGTCATCAACCTTATTTTCTCTTCCTGAGTAACTGAAGTCTAGTTACAGGACAAAGGTCAAAATAACTGGGCCTGGCTCAGGATGCAGTGGATGACCCGTGTATCTCTAATGAGTGATCAAGTTCTAAGCATTCTATAGAACCTGCTTCAGCTGCCTTTGTAGCTTCTGAAACAAATTGTTCTCACCTGCCCATTCCACCAGAGAAATTCTTCCCATGCTTGGAGTAGACAACCCTCCGACTCATCAAACAGGTTTGAAATGTGCATATGTGTATAAGTGTACAGTCGGTATATGCATAAATAGGCATGTGTACATGAAAGTGAATATATACTATGTGTGGATATACACACATTATAAATATAATTTTTGAAGTGGACCACTAATTTCATTGGTATTGTAATTTCCCAGTGAGTAAATTCCCTCTACCTTTGCAGCTGACTATAATGGCTCTAGAATATAAAGCCTTAGAGTTTCCTGAGCCCTTAAAGGTAAAATGATTTTCCTAATGTCCCCAAATAAAGTATGTATCAAAAGTCTTAGCAGAGTTTTAAGCTTTAATAATTTCAGAAGAAAAAAATGCTATAAATTTACAACAAATTTTAAAGGTTAAATATTTAAATTTTTAAATACTTTTTTCCAGGATGACCAAAATCATAAACTATTCACGGGTCTAATCAACTTTTACCCTTTGTAAAATATTCCTGTTGCTGCTCAGTGACTGAAATGATTTAATTTATAATTCTAGATGTTATGACACCCAAAGAATGAAGTTTTGATACTCAAACAACAGTTTGTACATAATCCCATAAGAAAAAGTCCAGTACAGAAAGATCAAATGACTGAAGGGGCTGAGAAAGAGGACTTCCTCTACCCATCCACAGGCCTGAGAAAATGTCATTCAGGAACTGTCACACACATAATGCAAAATTACAGAATGAACTGTCTTAATAAAACTAAAGTTAAAAATTACCATTCAAAATTCATAAAAATAAACCAATAGAAAAAAAATTAAACAACATTTCAAGTGATTTTGGGGAGTAAATTAGTAGCCTTCATAACAGTTTATATTATACCAAGACTTTTGGAACATTTAATATATAAAGTATAACATAGATTAATGACATATAAGAAAAACCATAATATACACCGTTGCCTCTTCCCCCATACATGTCTTTTCTAATATAACTCCCTCAACTTACAGATGAGAAAATTGTGGCCCAAAGAAAGGGACTGACTTGGGTAAATTTACACAGATATTATTTCACAGCAGAGGAGGAATTCAAGGCTGTCTTCCAAATCCATTGCTATTTTCACTCTACCACATGGCTCATCCATAAGTCCTACAACTAAAGTCTGTTTTGCTTATTTCCCTAATGTGTGCACACATATGAACACACACAAGTAGTAGAAAGATCACTGCATCTGAAGTCAGAGCACCAGCATTCAAATATCATCTTCCTCCTTGCTATCCTGTGATTCTAAACAAGCCATTTTTCCTCTCTAGGGTTTCAGCTTTCACAGCTATAAGAGAGTTAGAGTGAATAACCTCCCAGGTCAGTTCTAGCTCCACAGCTAAGTTTCTAAAATTGCTCTATTAATATTTACCAGAAAACCTTTTTTTCTCTTTCCTTTATCCCTCCCTCCCTCCACTCATCCTTCCTTCCTCCCTCCCTCTTTCCCTTCCTTCCTTCCTCCCTCTCTCCATCCTTCCCTTCCTTCCTTCCTTCCTTCCTTCCTTCCTTCCTTCCTTCCTCCCTCCCTCCCCTCCTTTTTCCTTCCTTCCTTCCTTTTTCCTTCCTTCCTTCCTCCCTCCTTCCCTTCCTTCCTTCCTTCCTTCCTTCCTTCCTTCCTTCCTTCCTTCCTTCCTTCCTTCCTTCCCCTTATCTCCACCATTTTCACACTTCCTTTCTAACACTATAAGAGCCATTTTTACTTTCTCCACCCCAAGCTGTTTTACCTGGCTTTGTCCCTGTTTCCAAATAGCGTGTTAGTCACCCTTGGGGTCCCTATTTTTAGACATTTCCTGCAAGAGATAAGCACATTAGGCACATGAATTCTCCTTATGTTCTGACTAGGGATTTGAAGTCCTAAAGGCAATTAGCTTGAAATCGAGGTTATAGCCTGTACATACATGGGCACAAAGATAGAGCACACTCAAAGATTTACACTAATAGAGGGAGCTGTGCCATGGAGAATTCTAAACAGTTACAACAGAGTATGAGCCTGCATTAAATACTCAGAAACTTGTATCTGCCATAATGTAAAGTGTGGGCAAAAGAACCAGGAGTTTCACTCTATGAAAGCAGAGAACATCTTCTCTAAAGCTGGTATCTCTTCTAATGCCTAATACACAGTATGCAATATTATAGCAACTTCAGGGAAATAAAAACAATTAAGGAGAAAGGGAAATATAGGACAGAAAAATGCTATAGCAATGTAGAAAAAAGAAAAGTCAGAAAAGAGACAGAAAAGTAGACCAGAAAGACAATCTTTGGTGTAATTCAAAGAACACTAGATTTTTCAGACAATGAATATGACTCAGTTTCCAGTTCTTTTACTTATTAAAACTAAGTTATTATTTTCTTGCCCTTTAATGAGGTGGTATGATTTAGATCAGTGGTGTCAAACTCAATTAGAAAAACAAAGATACCCTCTGACTATTTATTAACTTAGAAAACTACATATTTACCTTATCAGTGTTCTATTTTATTTTTGCTTTTTAAAATATTTTCCAAGTGATTTTAATCCCATTGGGCCACTCTCTGGAATGTTGCCGGTCTTGTGTTTGACAAATTTAATGACCTGATTATTATCTTATAGATTTAATTTTCTAAAATGTTTCTAAAATAATTTCTATGTCCTTATCCAGGTCTAAATTCTCTCATTAAAAAAAATTAATGTGTGTGTGTGTGTGAGGAGTATAAAGGAAATTATACACCCGCTGCCTCCTGGAATGTTCATAGCATCCTTGCCAAGGCATCCTGAAAATTTTTCTCTATCTTGTTCCCTCTAGCCTGCTCCTTTAGTTGGCCTTGTTTCCTGTAAGTTTTCTTTTTTTATATTCCAATTAAGATCCTCATATCCCATTTTATGCTTCTTGTGTCAGAAACTAATGCAGACACTAAAAAGTAACAGGCTAGTTGTCATTAATAAATAAACAAAATCAAAATAGTCTTTAAATAGACAGGGAGACTTTTAAATATTAAAACAAATATTTAATATCTGTGGAATTTTTTAATTTCTTGGGTTTCAAAAATGTTTCCTCCTGAAGAGCAGAAAGAATAGGCCAAGGAATTGAAGAAGGCCTCCAGAACATTAGATGGTGCTAGATGGAACATCTAGTGCTGAACTCCTGGGAAGGCATGGACAATAGTATTACTGGATGGGTAGTCATGAATGGGCTGTGGTCTACATCATTGCAGGAACAGAGAAAAACGACCTTTTTATTGAAATGTGTTGTTTGAATTAATGGCCTCATTCTGGCTTAGATTGAATACACAAAATCTAATTCAAAAACTGGGAAGTCCTAATATAGGTTGAATACATAACGCCATAATGCAATTGGTGCAATAAATATTGTACATGACCCCACAATGTTGCATTCAAAATGATACTATGGATATTCCAGTCCAACTCTCTTATAGAGAATGTATACAATTTGTTCATTCAACCACCATGGGATATTTATAATTGCCTGTCTTCAAGTAGATCTGAAAAAGCTATGCAAATGGAACCCAGGCAGTTACAGATGCTACCAATGAGGAAACTTCCTGATCTTGAAAATTAATTTCTTTTCCTTTAAGTATAACTACTCCCTTTGTCTTCCAGGTTTTTGTACTAGCTGATCAGTGAAATGTTCTAAGGTAATATGAAATACTTAATTCAACCAAGAATCAAATCAACACTTTCTTTGAAAATGAAGGACAAACAACCCAGTTGCCAAATATCCACATTCCACCATTCCCACTGGCCTATTCTCTGGAAGGACTGTTTCCCAGATCATACCTTTTCCTCTTTCTTGCCCCACTCTTTTTTGTTTTTTTTTTGCTTTTTAGAGGGCAATTGGGGTTAAGTAACTTGCCCAAGGTCACACGGCTAGGTTTTTGTTTGTGTGTGTTAAGTGTCTGAGGCCAGATCCGAACTCAGGTCCTTCTAACTCCAGGGCCGGCGCTCTACTCACTGCGCCACCTAGCCACCCCTAACACACTACTCTTATTCTAATTAATTTGGTCGATTGTTCCTGACCTCTGTTATTAAGGTATGACTAATTAATTAACAAGCACATATTAAACATTTGTTATGTGCCAGAGATCCTTGTTGGCTTCTGTATTTAATAAGGAGGCCAAAGTTTGTATATTACATCAGGCCTAGAATTAAATCTTCAGAGGCTGTATAGTGTATCAGCAAGACTCAGTGAAGACCCAAGTTTGAATCTTTCCTCCATCCCCTAATAGTTTTGTTTAAACACTCAAAAATAATTTTGTCTCTCAGTTTCTCCATCTACAAAATGGGAATAGCAATAGTTTGGTTGCCTAACTCGTGAGGTTGTTTGTGTGGATAAAATGCAAGAATGTATGTCATGAGTATTGCAAACTTGAGAAAACTCTATAAATGTCACTTATAATTAATGATTTTCCCTTTGAACTTGGAAATCTAGGGCATTTGGAAATCAAGACATTTGATTTTGACATTTCTGTGGCTTCTAAATAATTGTTGAATGAATGGAATTATTTGCAGGACCAAGAACTAGTCAAATCAAAAAAGAAATAATTACAGTGAATTCTTCCTAAGAACAATGTTCTGCTTTTGGGCATATATAGAATTATAAAGCATAATTCCTTGTGTTTGCAAGAAACAATATATAACTGGGATGGAAGGATATATAAAAACAAAAAAATACATATATAATAAAAGGCTCATAGGAACAGAGATAAAAATTATTTTGGAAGTCTTCTATGCCAATCCCCTTATTTTGCAGGTAAAGAAATTGTAGTTTAGTTGCCCTCATTCACAGAGGCAGTGTTAGATGTGAGATATGAACATAGCACCTATGACTCCAGATTCACACATCTTTACCTTATATTACATCACCTCCCTAATAAAAAAAGGAGATATGGAGTAGTATTTGGAGAGCTAATCTCAAAACCCTAGAGATCCGAGTTCAAACTTTGCTTCTCACACATACTGTTGTTTCACCCTAAGGGAAGTCACATAACCTCTTAGCTCTCTAAGACAACTCTTTAAGATTTAAGTTGTAGGACAGGAACATGTCTGCCTTAGTAGATGGAGCATCTCCACCAATAATTTTCTAAAGAAGGGGTTCTTAAGCTATTTTGAGTAATGGATCCCTCTGGTAGTGTGGCAAAATCTATAGACCCTCATCTCTGGATTATATTTTTAAATATAAAAAGAAAAATACATGGTTTTAAAGGAAATGAGTTTTATTAAAATAACATTATCAAAAATATTTTAAGTTAACCCTTTCCTTTTCCTTAAGTTAAGAATTCCTATGCCTACACCAATGAAATCACACTCTGCCCCTTCATAAAATCAATGCTGACATTACATAATACTTTAAGAAAACAAAGCACTTTATATACATTATCCAAGTTGATCACATAAAAATATGAGATGCTAAATAAAATTACAAGACTTAAATAAGAGTTCAAGACTGAACAGAAGAGCTCTCATAAGGTAGCATATGGTAAATTCCTGGATGAGTGATACAAATGAGTGCAGAGAAAAAAGAACACTTGAGACTGCAATGACGAGGGAGGGTTCTAAAGACAAGAAAGTCGTTAAGCCAAGACTGGAAAGAAGATGAGGATTTGGCTAACAAAGATAAGGGAGATAATAATGATGTGTTATAGAAACAAAAGCATGAGCAGAAACAAGGACAGGAAAGCAAAGGTGCAAGCAGACAATGAACCCCTACAGCATAACGCATAAGGATAGAGCTGACAGGGACTTCAGAGTTCATATATCCAACTCTCATTTTAAAGGAAAGGAAACTGAGACCTAGTAGGGAAGCTTTGAATGCCAGTTTTTGTTTTGTTTTGTTTGTTGTTGTTCAGTCCTTTCAGTCATGTCTTACCATTTGTGACCTCATTTGGGGTTTTCTTGGCAAAGATACTAGAGTGATTTGCCATTTCCTTTTCCAGATTATTTTACAGATCAGGAAACTGAGGTGAACATGGTTAAGTAACTTGTCGGGGATCACACAGTGTCTGAGGCTATATTTGACCTCATGGGGATGAGTTTTACTGATTCTAAGTTTAGTGCTTTATCAATTGTGCTACCTAGATGTCCCTAACTTTACTACTACTACTACTACTACTACTACTACTACTACTACTACTACTACTACTGCTACTGCTACTGCTGCTGCTGCTGCTGCTGCTACTGCTGCTACTGCTGCTGCTGCTACTGCTGCTGCTGCTACACTAATACCACCACCATCATCACCAACATTGCCAATATTGCCACCTACTACTACTATAATTGAGTCAATAATACTAAATTCAAATCCTTCCTCACTGAGGCAGATAAGCACTTTACATGTGGAATAGTAGGTAAGTCACTTAAACTCTTTGTGACTCCGTTTCCTAAGTCACAAGCACTTACAGTTAATTCACTGTGTTAGGCTCTTTCCCTCCTTCAAATTATTTTTAATACACAAAACAGGTAATGTATTGTGTTTTGGGGATAGAGTGAGAACAATGGAAGACAAAACAGGGGTCATCACTTTTTTCTTTTAAACACTAACATATTTAAACATAGAAAGCATATGTAAATACTATTAAATAGTGATTATAATAATTAAGTATTGAATAGAGAAACAATAGCTTCTATTACAATATTAGCAATGATACTAAACAATATAACTCAAAAGGTTAAGGAATATGTTTTAAAAACATCTTGGATTCTGATGCATGAGAAGTGGTTTTAATTAGAGAAGGATGAGGACTTCTGAGCTGGTTCTGAAGGGTAGTTTTAAGGACTTTAGAGGTCAATGATACTGCTTCTTAATTGTCTGTAATTCCACTTCAAAACTTGTAGCTTTCCTTCCTCTTAGTTAATAAATTTAAGCTTATCAACCAGGATTAGTCCCACAAATGAATGGAAGGAATCCATGCTTCTGTCATTCAGGAGATAATGGTGGATATATAGTTTCTGGCATGGTGGATACGTAGTTAAAAATCACAAAGAATTTCAGAGGTGGAAGGGCCCTCAGTGGCCACCTGGTCTGACTCATACTTGAACAAAGATCCCTTCTATGATATAGTCAAGAAGTGGCCTTATAGCATTTACTTGAAAAATGTGTGTGTGTGTGTGTGTGTGTGTGTTTGTTCATGCGTGCAGGCCTAAGCTGCTGGTGTCCTACTATCTCCCAAGGCAGCCTATTTCACTGTTGGATAAGTTTCAACTTTAGAAGGTTTTTTCTTCCTCAAGCCTAAATTCTCCTTTTTTCTCCTTTTATTAACCTTCCATTCACTGCTCCTCTGCCCTTAGAATAAGTTAATATTATAATTCTTCAAATACCCAAACAAAGCTATCACCTCCTTCTCTTCCTCAAGCTAAACATCCTGGGATCCTTCAGTCAATACTTGAAAGAAATGAATTTGAGATTCTTCACCATCCTTGTTACCTTCTTATAGGCAAATTCAAATTCATTTATTAACACCCTTCCTAATATTGGTTGGGTGACACCCAACAGTGAATACAGTGTTCCTTAGGTAGTCTGAACAGGAGGAAATTCAGTGTAACTATCACTTCCCTAGATATAAATCCTGGCTTGACTATTTATTACATATATATCCTTGATCAAGTCATTTAACTTTCTGAGACCTCAGTTTTCCCAATTATAAAATGAGGGGGATAAGTGACATTCTCTTTAAGCCTCCTTTCTGTTTTAGAATCTATAAGCTATAGATCTTCAAACTCAAAGTAAAATTTTCTAATCTTTCTTCAGTATTTTAACATGTCTCTGTCTCTGTGTATGTTTCTTTTTCTCTGACTCTTTAAGGAACTCCTTATTCTTTATATCATGGCTTAAGTGTAACTCTTAGTCAGGAATGTCTATATTTGGACCCAATGAGTCTGACTTCAGGAATGTAAAAATTCTACATGGCAAAGCTCTTTAAGGTTAAGGACATGGATTCCTGGGTCCTTGTCATATTCATGGGCTAGAGGTTATAGCATGGACTACATAGTAAGAGTTCTGTCCATATATTCCTTCTGGTGATAAGCCTAGCTCAAAACTCCATCCAAGACTGTTATAGACTCATAACCACTAACCAGGAAATAGTCAGTTGGTATGGCCCAACAGGTCAGAGACTTGAGCCCACATCTGCATGACTTCCAAACCAGCTCTCTGTCCATGACACCATACTGCCTAACCATTAACCAATTCTCTAAAAATGAGGTTAAATCCCACTGATACCAAGAGGAGAGCAAGCAGTGTGTAAAGGAGGCAACCATTACCCACAATTAGGGAGTAATCCTGTCCCTCTAAACTTGAGGCAAGACTCCTTTCAACTCATATAGAAAAAAAGAAAGAAACCGAAGAGTGGGACAACAGTAAAATGGTGAAGCTTAATGGTCAGTCATATAGACAACATAATAGCCAAACAGACAGGTAGGAGGCTAAAGGAGAGAAGGCAGAGACTAGGAATCGTTTACACAAGGTTACAGGGACCTTATAAGTCACTAAGTATAACCTGAAGCAAACCATTAATGATATCTATAAAATGAGATGTTGGTCTGCACCTAATTTCTGCCATAGTTTTAGTTTTCTCAGCAGTTTTTTGTCAAATAATCAGTTTTTGTTCCAAAAGCTTGGATCATTGGGTTTATCATATACTAGATTACTATTATTACCATAATGTAATTTCTATGAAACATATTTTAAAAAGAAAAGCAAGCTACACATAATAGAGATGCACAATCCTCATTTTCTGTTCTAGTATGTACATGGAAATGCACATTTTATCTAGCATTTGCTAATTTCAGAAGAAAACAAATTTAGAGGAGAAAATAATGTGAGCCACTTTTTTACCAAATGAACATGATTATGTCACTTTTCTTTCCTATCTCTATCTGTAAAACTAGGCAGGATGGACTTTGTTTTTAATTATTTATTTAGTATTTCCCCCCAATCACATGTAAAAACAATTTTAACATTCTTTTTTTTAATTTAATTAATTTAATTTTGAACTTAAGGAATAAAAGAAGCATTTCCATAACACAAAAATATGATTATACATGAAACTTCAAATATAGTATGTTTAACATGCTAATTTCTTTTAAATATATAATAAAGTCATGATGTAAATTTACTTTTTTCCTTTCCTCCCAACTTCTCCTGCCCTAAAGATTACTACCATTAAATATAAATATGTATGTGAGTATACGTACATGTATATATGTGCAAATATAAATGTATATACACACATATAAATATATATGTGTGTACCATATAAATAGCATATATGTAATACACACACACATATATATGTAAAAATTCTGTACATACTTCTATTTATCAATTTCTTTTTCCTGGATGTATAGAAAATCTTCCTTCATATGTCCTTTGTAGTTAATATATCTGTTTATAGTACTTAAAATAACTTACTCAATGTTCTTAAAGCAGTATTTTTGTTATTGTATACAACATTCTCTTGGTTCTACTCATTTCACCCTTCTTTATTCTGTGCAAGTTTATCCATGTTTTTCTAAGACCATTGATCCCATCATTTCTTTTAGCACAGTAGTATTCAATCATAATCATATACTCAGATTGTTCAGCCATTCCCCAACTGATGGGTATCCCCTTAATTTCCAGTTTTTTGCACCAGGAAAGACCTACCATAACTACTGGGCAGTTGTTCTGTTCTGGATGACCATTAAAAGCTCACCTGGCTTCCTTGGAGCTGCAGCTGTACCACATATCCTGCTAACTGAGACTATCTACCTAAAATATTCCCAGTCCTGTTTGATAAACCAAAATTCATAGAACAATGTCATTTATCTTGAAGAATCACACAATGGTAGAGCTAGAAGTGACAATGCAAATGGTTCAGTCAAGCTCTGAGATTTTATAGATAAGAAAATACAAGGGCAAAGGGATTGTTACTTGCTTAAAGTCACATGAGAAGTAAGAGGCAGAGCCAGGCTTTGAAGTCAAGACTCCTCAATACAAGGACAGGGCTCATTCCACTAAAAAGCTCATGGTAGCTTCTTGGCCATGCTAGGGCAAGGGGAAGATTGTGTTCTATTGTGGTGGCAGCACCAGTAGAATAGTGGAATAATCAAGCCCCCTTAACCACCTTGGGGCTAAAGATAATTATCAGGTTGATCTGATAGCTATTATGTTATTCCTCTTGACATCTGGATAGGGAAATATAGTGTCCAAAGTAAGTAAAATATTGTTTAGTACTATTTGATGAAGTGCTTCCCTTCCAACTCAGCCAGGTAATATAAACATTATTATCCCATAATTAGAAGAGAAAAGTGAGGCTCAGAGAATGTGGGTGGATTGGACTTGCTTAAATGCCTAGTAAGTTAGGAGGTTAACATAAGTCTTCCAGTTTAAAAAACACGTATTCTTCCCACCCTCTATGTCACACAGTTTCTAAATAATAGGTTTATTCTGTTTGGTGACTTCTCAGTTATTTCCAGATTACTATTATCATGGTTTTTGTGTCTAGGTAAGCATATTTATATTTTTGGATGCAGTTACATAGATCTCTAGAATGAAACCCATGTTTCCTGATAGGCACTCCTTTGCTTTAATGAAATTTAGGAGTAATGATTTGGGTGTTTAAACATTATGAATACAAAATTGTAAAATTATACTGTGGTCACAAAATTATTTCATTTGTTTAAAAACCTTTTTAAAGCCTTTGCTAAAAGGACAATATTTTGTGGGATTATTAGTCCCCCTTTAAAATCATTTAACTGTGAAAAGATAGACAAAAATAATTCTAAAGAATTCACCATGAGAAATCAGATAACACACATTTGAGTGAATTCTATAGTTAAATAGATATGTCATAGAACTGAAAATCATGTTATCTATGTTTATTTTTAATCATCAGTTGAAGACAGTATTTTACCTTTTAAAAATAAAAACCCATTTTATATGGAAGGGCAGCATATATGCTGTGCATCCATTCAACAATATTAACTTGTTTCTGTGTCTATAAAATTCTATAACACTCACAGGAGATACCAGGAGATAATTACTTCTTGTCTGTCCCATGTTCTTTCTTTGACTCTAACCCATCTTTCTAGACAGACTTCACACAACAATTACTCCCATATTCTACATCCCAGAGAAATTGGAATACATATTATAACCAGGGCATTCCATTTTATCCCTTACCAATTTTCTTTTTCCCTGGCTGACCCCCATGGCTGGAATGATCTCCTTCTTTACCTTATCCTCTTAATATCCCTAGATCCCTCAAGAACACTAAGTTCAATGTTGCCTCGAATAGGAAAGCTTTCCTATTTTTCCATCATTTGTTAGTATTCTTTGCCACCTTCAAAAATTACTTTCTATATACCAAGCATTTATTTGTATAAAATCATATATCCCCTAGGAGAATGTAAGCTCTTTAAGCATGGGGAGAATTTTGTTTCTACCTTTTATTTCTAGAACCCAGAAGGGTGCCCTGGAGGTCTTAACTTTTTATTAAATTATATTGTGGCAGGAAAATGGGGATGAGGAAGAGGAAAGAATTTTGAAACAATCCTTTCCCCTACCTCTTAATGTCTTTCCTGCTAAAACACCATGACTGAAGGATCAGACTGTGAATATATTATTCAAACTCCAACAGATCAAGAATTTTATAATATATATATGTATATACAGAATATTCTTTTATGAAAGCTTTGATATAAGTCATTTATTAATATCCTGAACACAGTTTTAATCTACCTCATGGGAAATAAAAGATAAATCAGTCAGTCTTTCAATAAATATTCATTAAGTGCCTACTATGTTCCAGGCACCCTTTCAAGAACTGGGGTCATAAAGAAATATTAAACACTGTCCTTGTTTTCAAAACAACTAAGTTCAATTTATATTAGAAAAAAATGGAAATACTCAACAAAGTGAAGGCATTAAAATTAGGAGGGATAAGGAAAGGATAAGGAAAGGAATATGTAAAAGTTGAGATTGTAGTTGGAACTTGAAGGAATTTAGGAAAAGCAAGGGGTACATATGAGCATTCCAGCTATAGGGATTGGGGGGTGTGTGTGTGTGAGAGAGAGGGGGGGGGAGGGAGAGAGAAAGAGGGAGGGAGGGAGAGAGAGAGAGGGGGGAGAGAGGGAGAGAGAGAGAGAGATAGGGAGGGAGGGAGGGAGGGAGGGAAGGAGGAAGAGAGAGAGAGAGAGAGAGAGAGAGAGAGAGAGAGAGAGAGAGAGAGAGAGAGAGAGATTAGAGTGAGAGGAAGAGAGAAGAAGAGAAAAAGAGAGGAGAAGAGGAAGAGGAAGAGGGAGAAGGACACTAGTGAAAATCCCTTGTGTTGGAAGATGTTGTGTCTGGTTCAAGGAACAGCAAGGAGGCCAGTGTCACTGGATCAAAGAGTACACTGCAAGGTTTAAGGTGTAAGAAACCTGGAGAAATGTTTATGGGGCTTTTTAGCATCAAACAAAATATTCTATATTTGACTCTGGAGGTGACAGGGAGTCCTTGGAGTTCACTAAGTAGTGGGTGGCATGGTTAGATTATCACTTTGACAACTGAATGGAGGATGATCTAAAGTTGGGATAACTTGGAGGATGGCAGCAAAACCAAGCAGCAGGATCTTGTTATAATCCACACATGAGAGTCTCAACTACAGTGGTGTCAATGTCAGATATGGCGTCAGGGGAGTGATGAGAGAGGGAGGAATGATTGTCCTAACAAAGTACCATCATAAATAAGATACAACATAGGCCCGTGCAGAGTACCCTTGAGTGGAGTCAGGGGTGTCTTCCAATCAGATTTTTACCTGCCATTTACTATGTACTAAATTTCTTTAATATTACTGATGCTCAGTTTCCTTATCTATGCAAGTACCAGTAGATAGGTGTTATAGTGGAGAGATGTATGGGTTTGGCATGAAGAGCATCAATGTTCAAACCCAGCCTCAAGCACTTAATTGTGCAACCCAGGGCAAGTAACTTAACCTATTTCATCCTCAGTTCCTTCATCAGTAAAATGAAAGAATTGGGCTCAACGGGATTGTAGATATAGATCTATGATTCTGTAATATTTAAGGTACTATCTAACTCCAAATCCCATGACCCATAGTAGGTTCAGTGGGAATTAGAAGGCAGGAGTTCTTGATTCTTATCTTGATTTCTTCTGTGGAAATCTACCTTTATTCTACCATGCTATGCTTATGCTATTGATTTTTTTTCAGTTCATTCCCAGTTTCTCTATATTGTTGTTGTTGCTGTTGCTGTCGTTGGGGGAAGCTAGGTGGCACAGTGCATAGAACACTAGGCCTGTAGTCAGGAAGACCTGAGTTCAAATCCAGCCCCATTGACTTACTAGCTGTGTGACTCAGGGCAAATCACTTAACCTGTTTACTTCAGTTTTCCCCTTTGTAAAGTTAACTGGAAAAGGATATGGCAAATCAGTCTAGTATTTTACCAAGAAAATCCCAAATAGGGTACAAAGGACATTTAATTTTAACCCTAATTAATTTTTATTTAATGTTATTTTAAGATAGATATTTATATTCTTGTTTATATTCCAGTTACTCATGCAAGAGCCTGATTACAAATTAACTGTACACGGCCATAGTTAGTAAATCCCCCAAACATATTGTCAGGGCATAATATCTTGCCCACAGTAGCTGCAGAACACTGGCTGTCATTGGTACATTATGAAGATAAATTATTGAACCAAGAAAATCATGAGATGAATTGTAATACATCACTTGCATTTTTATCCCTCCAGGCATTCTGACACTGTCAGTAAACGAATGTGAACACAACTTAGTTTTCATTTCCCACAGTAATGCTGTCAGTACTGACAACTGTAGCCATCATAAGGGAAGAAGTGGGCAATTCTCGGGGAGCCCAGGGGGCCAAATTCTATTATGCATTCTGTTCTCATCCATGGCATCTGGGCCTCATTTACTTGTTTTGTCATTTGTCCACAGCATTTGAAAGCACAATTTCTTTAAAAGTACAAGCGCTTATGTAAAAATGTCTTGGTACAAGAAATCAGACATAGTCATTAACACTGTTATCTCTTTCAAGAGAACAGTATGAACTACATGTCTTCATGTTTCTCAGAAGTTATGTTTTGACCAAATGTCATCTTGCTGTGTTATCAATTCATGCTCTGCCGCACTATGCCCTAGAATGAATTTGTACCTGTAATGATATCATTATATTGATACCCAGATTGAGAATGAAATGATGGCTTTGAAAATTATTAGAACTTTTATGCCATCATAGAAATCATTATTTATACAAAACAAGTAGCCATTTATACTAAGAGTTAAAATTTGCTTATTCAATTTATAAATCAAATAATTGAATAGTGAAAGCTGAAAGGTATCTTATAGATCATTTAACCCTTTTTCTGAATTTTATAAAAAAAAGAAACTAAGACTAGGAAAGGTTAAGGGGCCTGATAAGTGTAACAAAATTTATAAGTAGTGGATCTAGGGATTTGAACCCAGGTTTTTTGAGCCCCAAGTTCACTTCTCTTTGAGAGAGTATATGTCTACACATTATGTATGTGCAGGAACTCCAGTATGTTTGACACTGCTGATAAATTTATCTATCTCTTCTCTATTTTTTCCATGAAAATTTTCCTCTGCTTTCCCTATCAGTCTCCTTGTCCTTTTCAGTCATTTTCATTGATATCATGAACTCTAACCCTGAGTCCCCAAGGGCTCTGCCTTTGCCCCCCTTCTCTTTGCAATCATTGCTATATCATTTGCTGATCTAATCAGTTCTTGTGGCTTCAATTATCATTTCAAACTCATCATTTCTAAAACTAAACTTGTTGTTTTCCTCTCCCCCAAATATTCTCTTCTCTTTCAAATTTTGCCATTATTGTTGAGGGTGCCCCTGTCTTCCTAGTTGCCTGTGGCAACAACTTCAGTATCATCCTAAACTTCTCCGTCACACTCACCTCACATATGGGATCCAATATCAAATACTTTTGTTTCCACCATATCGTTATCACGATGCCTAGCACATAGTAAGTGCTTAATAAATGCTTGTTCACTTTATAACTTCTACCTTTGAAACATCTCTTCTATATGTTACTACTTTATCACTCATACAATGTAACCTCAGGCTAGGGCTTCATTACCTCTTGCCTAAACTACTATAGTAACCTTCTAATCATTCTCCCTGCTTGGAATCTGATTATCCCAGAGGATATTCTAGTCGTTTTCCAACTTGGTTGCCTCTCCTTCCTTATTTTCTCCCCTCATTGAGTGGCTTCCTCTTACTTCCAGGATCAAATATCAAGACCTGTGTTAGCCTTTAAAGTTCTCTATAATCTATCCCCTTCCAATTTTCCCAGGCTTTTTATATCTTATTCCTTCACATATTCCATCTATTTTTACCTTCTTCACACATATTATTTGTCTTCCCACACTGGCCTATTTGCATTCTTTTGAACAAAATCCATCACCTCCTATAAGCATGCTTTTTCTACTGACTTTCCACAATGCCTGGAATGCTCTATGTCTTCACCTTCACCTCTTGTTTTCTCTGGCTTCCTTTAAAACTCAGCTCCAATTCCAACTTCTAGGGAGGTTCTGCCAGGTTCCTTCAGCTCTTAATGGCTACTCCTTCTATATTACATTCCTATATATTATATATTTCCTGTCTATACTTAGATATTTACATGTTGCCAAGCTCCTCCAAGCTAGAAGCATATCCAATAAGATCAGGGGTGAAACAAGGACATCCACTATCACCCCTCTTATTCAATTTGGTACTAGAAATGTTAGCAGTAGCAATTAGAGAAGAAATTGAAGGAATCAAATTAGGCAAAGAAGAGACTAAGCTATCACTGTTTACAGATGATATGATGATGTAGTTAGAGAATCTTAGAGAATCAAGTAAAAACAAAACTACTTGAGACACTAAATAAATTTGGCAAACTAAAGTTGCAGGATATAAAATAAACCCACATAAATACTCCACATTCCCATATATTTCTAATGAAATCCAACAGCAAGAGATAGAAAGAGAAATCCCATTTAAAGAAACTATAGACATTATAATATATTTGGGAACATACCTGCCAAAACAAACCCAGAACCTATATTAACACAACTACAAAACACTTTTCACACAAATAAAAATCAGATCTAACTAATTGGAAAAATATTAGCTGCTCATTTCTGAGTCAAGTTAATATAATAAAAGCAACAATTTTACCTAAAGTAAATTACATATTTAGTGCCATACCAATCAACCTACCAAAATTACTTTATAGAGCTAGAAAAAAATAGTAACAAGTTCATTTGGAAGAACAAAAGGTCCAGAATACAAAGGAAATTAAAGAAAAGAAATGCTAGGAAAGATGGCCTAGCCATACCAGATTTTAATCTGTACTATAAAGCAGCAGTCATCAAAACTACTTGGTACTGGCTGAAAAACAGAGTAGAGGATCAATGGAGTAGATTGGGTACATGAGACAGCAATCAATGACTACAGCAGATAAACCCAAAGACCCTGATTTTGGGGATAATAACTCACTATTTGACAAAAACCTCTGGGAAAACTTGAATACAGTATGGCAGAAACTGGGCATAAACCAATGTCTAACACTATATACCAAAATCAAGTCTAAAATGGGTGCATGATCCAGGTATAAAGGCTGATACTGTAAGCAATATGGGAAAGCAAGGAGTAGTTTACCTGTCAGATTTATGGAGAAGGGAAGAATTTATCACCAAACACGAGTTAGAGAGCATTATAAAATGCAAATGAATGATTTTTTTTTATTACATTAAACTGAAAAGTTTCTGTGCAAACAAAACCAATGTAACCAAGATTAAGAGGGAAGTGGGAAATTGGGAAAGAATTCTTACAACTAGTATCTCTGATAAAGGCCTCATTTCTAAGATATACAGAGAATTGAGGCAAATCTATAAGAATACAAGTCATTTCACAATTGATAAATGTTCAAAGGATATGAACAGGCAGTTTTCAGAGGAAGAAATTAAATATATCTATAAGCATATGAAAAAATGCTCTAAATCACTAATGATTAGAGAAATGCAAATCCAAACAACACTGAGGTACCACATCTTACCAGTCAGATTGGCTGAGATGAAAAAAAATAGGAAAATGGCAAATTCTGGAGAGGATGTGGACAAATTGGAACACTAATGCATTGCTGGTGGAGTTGTGAACTGATTCAACAATTCTAGAGAGCAATCTGGAACTATTCCCAAAGGGCTATAGATAACTGCATACCCTTTGACCCAGAATTACCACTTCTAGGGTTATATTCCATAGATATCATAGAAATGGGAGGAAGACTGGTACATACAGAAATATTTATAGCAGCTCTTTTTGTGGTGGCGGCAAAGAATTGGAAATTAAGGGGATGCCCATCAATTGGGGAATGGCTGAACAAGTTGTAGTATATGAATGTAATGGAATACTATTGTGCTATAAGAAATGAGGAGCAGGGAGTATAAACAGCTCTTCCAAGGTGCTCTGCCCCACACCACTTCCAAACTATGTAAAAGGGGACTCTGAACAACTTCTGGAATCCCAGCATCCACAGAACGACAGAGAAGCTAGCCTCCCCCTCCGCCCCACTAAGGACAGCCCAGCAGCCCTGCAGGGAGGGCCAGTGCAGCATTCTGGGAACCAACAGGCCAGTGCAAGGAGAGCCGAGCCCAGGTCCGCATGAGCCGCCATTTTAGCCCCAGTGTGGCTGGGCCAGCAGCCAGCTGGAGGGACCCCAGAACACCAGCAGCTGTGGTGATTCCAGACTTATTAACACAGACATGCCTAGGACAAAGTAAGAGGTTAGTGACATATGGACTTTGGGACGAGTATTTGGGGAACGCGTCGGCTTCCTCCCCTGGGGGCTAGAAGGCTCTGAGGAGACGTTCGCCATTTTGCAGCTTCAGTGGCAGCATCAGCTCCTGGCCTATGAACTGTAGGGAGATCCAGCGATCAGTCTTGGAGGTTAATTCCTCTTTCTTTAACATGCTTGGATCTGGATTGTGATCTGGGGGGAGGTCTGGGGTGGGCATCCAACTTGTCAGAACCGGAAGTTGTGAAGACCCCAACTTTTGGGACAGAAGCTCCCCTGTCTGGTGGCAGAGTCCTACTGTGGCAACAAGCCCCAAAGTCAAGTAATTAAATGGCAACATGCCTAGGCAAAGGAAACAAAATAAACAGAAAAATGCAACATTATACTCCTATTTTGGGAGCAAAGAGGATCGAAGCAGGGAACAGAAGGAGGACTGTGAGGTCAGAAATCCTGCTCCAAAAGCCCCAAAGGAAAATATGAACAGCTTACAGGCCATAGAGGACTATAAGAAGCAGATAAGAGAAGTGGAGGAAAAATTGGGAAGAGAAATGAGAAGGATGCAGTTAAAGTATGAAATGAGAGTCAACAGCCTGACTGAGGAAAATAACACCCTAAAAATAGACTAACTCAAATGGCAAAGGAGGCCCAAAAGGGAATTGAGGGTAAGAATGCCTTAAAAAGTCAAATTTTCCAGATGGAAAAAGAATCTCAAAAGCTCACTGAGGAGATTCATTCCTTCAGAGTTAGACTGGAGCAAATGGAAGCTAATGACTTTATGAGAAATCAAAATGCTGTTAAACAGATCCAAGCAATTGAAAGAATAGAAGGCAATGTGAAATATCTCATGGGAAAAACCACTGACCTGGAAAATCAATCCAGGAGAGATAATTTAAAAATTATTGGGCTACCTGAAAGCCATGATCAAAGAAAGAACCTAGAAATCACCCTTCAAGAAATTCTTAAGGAAAATTGCCCTGATATTTTAGATCCAGAGGGCAAAATAGAGGTTGAAAGAATCCACTGATCACCTCCTGAAAAAGATCCCAAAAAGAAAACTCCAAGGAATATTATAGCCACGTTCCAGAACTCCCAGATCAAGGACAAAATACTACAAGCAGCCAGGAACAAACAATTTCAATATTGTGAAAACACAATCAGAATAGCCCAGGACCTGGCAGCTTCTACACTGGGGGATTGAAGGGCATGGGATATGATATTCCAGAGGGCAAAAGAGCTGGGATTGAAGCCAAGGGTCACCTACCCTGCAAAACTGAGTATTTTGTTTCAGGGGAAAATATGGTCATTCAGTGGAATAGAGGACTTTCAAGCATTCTTGAGGAAAAAACCAGAGTTGAATAGAAAATTTGACATCTAGACACAAGAAGCAAGAGATGCCTGAGAAGGTAATCAGGGAAAATAAATCAAAAGGAACTTATCAAAGTTGAACTATTTACATTCCTGCATGGAAAAACAATAACTTGGACTGATGAAACATCTCTCAGTATGAAAATAATGGAAAAAGGGTGTATGGTCATATGAATACATATGTGAATGTGTGTATATATGTTTACAGTTATATATGGATAGATGGCATAGGCTGAATATGTGGGGAAAGGATGATACTTAAGGGGTGAAGTTATGAGGTGAGAGAGGAAAGTGGCAAGAAGAGATGGGGAGAGACAGGGTAGGGTAAACTATCTCATGTAGAAGAGGCAAGGGGAAGTGGCTGCAAGGGAGGGGAAGAACAGGAAGGCCAAAAGGCAAAACCATATTCTCATTGAATTTGGCTCAGGGAGAGAATGACATACATACTAAATGGGATATCTCACCCTGCTGGAAAGTAGGGGGAAGGGGGATGAGAGGGAGGATGAGGGAGGGGAGGGGAGGTTGGAAGTACCCACTTTCGAAGAGGACAGGATCAAAGTAGGGAATGGACCAGGTTGGGGGTGGGAGGGAATTCTAAACAGCCTTTTACAATATATCTACTATGGTAATGTTTTGCATAGCTATACATGTACAACACATACTGAATTGCTTATCTTCCCAGTGGTAGTGGGTGACTTCCCAGTGGGAAGGGAATGGATCTGAAATCCGAGGTTTTAAAATTAAATGTTTCAAATGTATACACACACACACACACACACACACACACACACACACACACTATTATTAATACTACTTTGCATGTAATTGGGAGACAAGATGTTCAGGCATTGGGGCACAGAGACTCACCTCACCCTAATGGTAAAGTTGAAAGGGGTATGGGAGAAGATATGGGAGAGAGCAGAGTGGATGAGGGGATATCTTGTGGGACTGCTATTCTGGGGTGGTGGGTAGAGGAAAAAGTGGGGAAAACTGTAACTCAAAATCTGGCAGAAATGAATGATGTAAACCAGAAATTAATAAAGCATTTGTTAAAATAAAAGAAAATAAAGCTGACTTTACACTTTTTGGAACTCAAAAAAAAAAAAGAAATGAAGAGCAGATGGACTCCATATTTACCTGGATGGACTTATAGAAACTGATGCTGAGTCAGAAGAACAGAACGAGGAAAAATTTGTACACAATTACAGATGCAAAGTTTGTGTGGTGACCAACTTTGATAGATTCTTCTCAGCAATGCAAGGTTTTAAGACAACTCCAAAAGACTCATGATGGAGAGAAAGGTCTACATTCAGAGAAAGAATTAGAAAGAACAGAGTTTGAATTCCGATTGAAGCATACAACCTGCTCTCTTTCTTTTTCTTGTTTGATTTTTTTTCCTCTTTTCCATTATTCATTTCATCCATTACAATCCTTTACAACCTGACTAATGTCTAATGTGAAAGTATTTGCAGATCTTATACTAGATTGCATGCTGCCATGGGTGCAGGGAGGAGAGAGGGTGAGAAAATTTGAAACTGAAGGGATTTTGGAACCAAAACGGGTAAGCTAAAAGTAAAACAAACAAACAAACAAAACAAACAAAACAAAAAAAGCAAAACCAAATTAATAAAGAATTTTTACCAATAATAAAAGAATGTATGCTCCTCAAAAGCAGGGTTTTTTTTGCCTTCTTTTGCATCCCTAGAACTTAATATAATATCTGGCAGAGAGTAAATGATTATTAAATTCTTCTTGACTGAATTACTGATTTAAATATGTGGGGTGTTATGCAAAGCTTGAAATGTTTAGAGACTTAAGAGTCAGTTAAGTCTATGGATCCTGTATGACACATTCATAATTACTTGTGCTTAATTCCACCCAAAAAAGTAACTATTAATAATCTACTTTGTGCCAGAAACTATGAAAGATGCTATGGATACGAAAATAAATTTTTTTTTTAAGTTCAGTTAGTAGGGATACAAAGAAAGATAAAAATAATACTTGTACTCAAGAAGTTTATTTTCTTTTCTTAGGGGTCATGTCCCATATATCATACATTCATCTATCTTTATATCTGTTTATTATCTGCATAGACATAGATATATAGCAGAAAGGATTTTATTTAGAGCAAGAGATGGAGAAGAAGAGGGAAAAAATGGAACGTATTCTGAGAGTGGAATCCACTAGCAGGTGGGGCAACCATGGAATCAAGGAGCTTATATTATGCTGTTTATTCTTAGTTACCCACATTCTCATTTCCCTTTCTTCTTAGGTCTTTCAACTTCTTCCCTTAAATTTGTTCACCAACCTGTGACTGGATAAAGTAGTTTCTAAGATCCCATCTAACAATAAATATATGACTGATCCCAAACATCAAAGACCATGCTATTTACGTGCATATTTGAGACTTATGGATGCTCATTCAAGAATATTTATTTCCTGTACTTTGAAAAATAAAGGAGAAAATAACAGCAGCAACAACCCCCCAAACACTACCTCTTTTCCTAACATTGTGAACTGTATGCTTACAGTACAAGTTGGGGACTCTGCCTTACTAGATTAATTTACAACTAATAAATTTTTCCACATTTTCTGAGAGAGGGCTAGCATTGTTTCTGAGCCCAGTCATGCATGAGACAATCTATGGAAAAAGGTTATACATACATGTATATCTAAGTGTGTGTATACACACTCATGGATGTACACACACACACACACACACACGCACACACACACCTCTCTTTTCAAAGATCATTTCATGCATGGCTTAGAGAGCCACTAACAGGAATAGTAATGCTTCAACAGGTAAAGAAAGTAATTCTCACTTAGGATTGAAGGAGACATGATCTATACATGGAGTATAAAGAGCTCTGCACCAACAAAACACTCTCTCTCATCTCTGGACATTTTCTTATCCTGTCTGCCATGCTTAGAAAGTTCTCTTTCCTCACCTTTCTCTCCTGGCTTCTGTGACTTCTTTCAAATTCCAAATGAAATCCCATCTTCTCTAGGAAGCCTTTTTAATGACCACTTAATTCTAACGCCTTCCCTATTTTAGTTATTTCCAGTCTATCCTGTATATAGGTTGTTTGTACGCATATGTTTGCTTGTTGACATTCCTGTTAGATTGTGAGTTTTGTAATACATAGCAAAATAGTGAGAAAAAACTTTTCAGTATAAGAGAGTAAAATTGATCTAAGTTTAATAACGGACACTCCTCAGATACAATATGTGAAGGAGGGAGAGAAAAGACAACTAGGCATTTTTGTAAGGCAGCCTCAGTTAAAAGACTGTACTTTTTACAAATTAGTACTTGTAATAACATTCTCTGAATTCTGTATTTTCTAAAATAATTATTTAAGTCAATCAGTAATTCTGGGAAAGGAGTAAGTTAAAAAAGACAATCTGCAATCTCTAGTCCTTTTGAAGTGCACATGTGAATGTAAGAATTTTTAACCTACTTAACTCAGCTAAGAAGACTTAGTCTTCTTTAACTCAGATTTTTACTTTCAGAAAACTACTTCAAATCTACCCTGAAAAATCTTATTAAATTTTATAATTCAATTATTTAAGACATTTAAAGGTAAAGACTTTAAATTCTCTAGTTATGGGGCAGGTAGGTTCTCTCAGAATAGTGTACTGGCCCAGGAGTCAGGAGGACCTGAGTTCAAATCCAGCCTCTGACATCCGACACACTTACTAACTGTATGACCTTGGGGAAGTCACTTAACCCCAATTGGCTTGTCTCCACCCCCTCAAAGAAAATCTAGCAATGATTATCAACTAGAATGGTTTCTTCTAGAAGCAAACAGTGTGAAGATAACTGTGAACAATATATTGCTAAAATATAATAATCTACTCATTTAGAAAATTTGGGGGAAGGCTGGTTAGTCTGGATTTGGAAATTCATCAACGTAGAGAACTCTTTGTGGAAAGCTCTTTGTGTGGAGGACTGCTTCTCCTGGTGTGCAGAATGGACACTTCATGAGTGCTTTTTAAATTGTCTCATTTGATCCTCACAATAAGCCTGTGAGGCAAATACCAGAGATATTATGATGCCCACTTTAGAGAAGAGGAAATTGAGGTTAGAGCTTTGCCCAGGGTCACAGAATTATTATGTATCAGAGGCAGCATGTGAATACTTGTTTCTGGCTCCAAATAAGACACATGTTTCACATATACTATACTGCTTCTTGCTAAAAGAAAGAAGAAAATGTCTCTATGTAAGCATCAGTTTAACAAGTGCCAGAAAAAAGAGGGAGTGAGGATAGATCAGAATAGAGAAAACAACAAAGTACTTCCAAAACCTATATTTCATTGGGAAAGACAGTCATCAGGATTAATCCTAAATTCACAGAGGCATGACTACAGAAGCATAATCTTTTTCTTGTTTGGTTTCTGAAGGAAAACCAATGGAAAGGCAAGCCAAGGTTTTCTTTCTGATTAGGTGGGAGCATTCAGATGTGGGATGCTACGAGCTGGTAACTGATTAATCAATAATTATGACTATTGGCTGGTAGCAATTGTAATAGAGCACTAAAATTGATATTTTCTTAAAAGATCAATCAAGCAAGTTATAATCTGATTTGCTGTTATTGAAACACACAAGAATCTGGACAAATGCTAGAAAGCACACACTCATTCAGTGATTTTAGTTTTCAAAATGTATGGAAGCTTTGTGGAAGGTATGGAGGAACGGATAACTTGTGAATGCCAAACAGAACTTCTAAGGAGAACTGAATCAGCTGCCAAGTACATTCCTGGGGGGCCAGGGCATCTCCAAGAGCTGTGCTGGTAAACAAAGCAGGTACCCAGGGGTAACCTAAGCCATCTGGATCTAAGTTCAACAGTACCACACTGATGAGAAGATTCAGAAAACTACAACACCAGGAGACCTCTCACCTGCACAGCGTATGCCTTTGACTTTATAAGGAAAATGAGCCTTCCCAAAGGCACTCCCTTGAAAAAAAAAAACGATGTTGCTTGTTTCTCTGTGATGCAGGGAAGGTCTTGCCCCTTTTGCATGAGCACAAAAGATAATCATCAACAGTACCTGTATGGGGATGCATAAATGAATGAATGATGGTATTGTTAGGGCAGGTGAAGCTTTCTGAAAACACATCTTTAAAAAACAGAATTCCATATTCACTGGTGAGTGGTCCTAACCCCTCCTCCTTTGATTCTCACATGGCCTATCTGGGAGTACTGTACTCTTTGATCCAACTGCTAACTTGATAAGGAGGAAAAGGAAAGTCATTGGTAGGTGGTTAAAACAAAACAAAACAAACAAAAGACAAAACCCAACAACAACAAAAACTTCCTAGGAAGGATTTTAAGGCCAAGGTGGCTGAGGCCCTGGAAAACAACATGGCTGTGCTCCAGGAAGTGCTTTTAACATTAATTTAAGAATATGGCGTAAGTGATAAAAAGAATATTTCAACTGAAATTCGTGAATTACATTAGACTAAGCAGATATTCATTAGGGATTAGTGACAAACAGACTAATTGCATTAGTTCTTTATTTCTTTAAGTTCTGCTCTATATGTATAATCTATAAAGAAGATGATGATGATGATGATAGTGATGTTTAGACCTGCAATTACATTGATTCTATATTTGGTATAGTGCCTGGTACATTAATAGGCACTTAAACATATTTATTAAATTGATTTGAATGAAGAAGTTCAGAGCAGGAGACTCCCTGCAGTGATTCAGAGTGATAAAAGAATCACACAGCAAAGATTTCAAGCTGTAAAGGTCTTGTAGAGGTCAATGATTCTAAAACCCTCATTTCACAGATTCCAAAGTTAATTTCAGAGAGTTAAGTAACCTGCCCAAAGACATAGTTTCTAAAAGAGGAGTCAAAGCCAGGTCTGGCTATTTCCATGTCTAGTACTTTATCCACTACACAGTACTAGATCTCTCCTTCTCCCTTCCCCAATTCCTTTGTAACTCACAGTTTTTAGAAGTGGATCTCGGGGTGGAATCAAGATGGCAAAGTAGAAACAGGGCTTCTGCAGGGCTTCAGCTTCCACCTTCCTCAATTCATATATAAGGAGACTCTGAACAAACTTTAGAGCTACAGAACCCACAAAACGACACAGAGAAGCTAACCTCCCACTGCAGACAGCTTTCCTGGCCAGCAGAGAGCAGCAAACCCAGGACCATGCAAGCTGAAGGGTTAAGCCCCAAGGTGGGCCTCACCAGCCACCAGCTGGAGGGACTCCATATTACCAGCAACTGTGACAGTTTACAGAATTATTAACACATAGATGCTAAGGATAACTGAGAGGGCAGTGCAGTGTGGACTTTGGGATCCAGTAGTTGGGAGGGCATTGGCTTTTGCCCCTGGGGTGAAAAGGGGCTGAGACACCATGGCCCTGCAGCTGCAGCCACATGTGGCTGCTTCAACTCCTGGCCTGTAGACTGTAGGGGAACCAAGCAATCAGTCTGAGGGGTAACTGCTCTTGCTTTAAGCTGCTTGGATCTGGATTGTGGTCTAGGGTGGAGGTCCTGGGGTATGTAACCAGCTTACCAGAGCATGTGGAAGCTTCAGAGAGAGCACCCAATTAACACCTCTGGCAGCTGTGAAAACCTGAGCATTTGGGATGGAAGCTCCCCTGTCTGGTGGCAGAGTCCTACTGTGGCAAAGAGCCCAAATCTCAAGTAATTGAGTGGCAACATGACCAGGAAAAGGAAGCAAAACAAACAGAAGAATCCAACATTAGACTCCTATTTTGGGGACAAAAAGGATCAAAACATGGAACAGGAGGAGGACTGGGAGGTCAGAACTCCTGCACCAAAAGCTTCAAAGTAAAATGTGAGCTGGTTACAGGCCATAGAGGACCTTAAGAAGCAGATAAGAGAAGTGGAGGAAAAATTGGGAAGAGAAATTAAAATGATGCAACTAAATTGTGAGAGTCAACAGCCTGACTGAGGAAAATAACACCTTAAAAAATAGACTAACTCAAATGGCAAAAGAGGTTCAAAAGGGCAATGAGGACAAGAATGCCTTAAAAAGCCAAATTTGCCAGACGGAAAAATTATTTCAAAAAGCTCACTGAGGAGATTCATTCTTTCAGAGTGAGACTGGAGCAAATGGAAGCTAATGACTTTATGAGAAATCAAAATGTTGTTAAACAGATCCAAACAAATGAAAGAATAGAAGGCAATGTGAAATATCTCATGGGAAAAGCCATTGACCTGGAAAATAGATCCAGGAGAGATAATTTAAAAATTATCAGACTACCTGAAAGCCATGATCAAAGAAAGAACCTAGACCTCATCCTTCAAGAAATTCTCAAGGAAAATTGCCCTGATGTTTTAGAACTACAAGGCAAAATAGAGGTTGAAAGAATCTACCAATCACCTCCTGAAAAAGATCCCTAAAAGAAAACTCCTAGGAATATTATAACCAGGTTCCAAAATTCCCAGATCAAGAAGAGAATATTACAAGTAGCCAGGAAGAAACAATTTGAATATTGTAGAAACACAATCAGGATAACACAGGATCTGGCAGCTTCTACACTGAGGGATCAAAGGGCCTGGAATATGATATTCCAGAGGTCAAAGGAGTGGGGATTAAAACCAAGAATCACCCGGCAAAACTGAGTATTATGTTTCAGGGGGAAATAATGGTCATTCAGTGGAATAGAGGACTTTCAAATATTATTGATGAAAAAACCAGAGTTGAACAGAAAATTTGACATTCAGACACAAGAAGCAAGAGAAGCATGAGAAGGTAAACAGGGAAAAGAAATCATAAGAAACTTATCAAAGTTGAACTATTTATATTCCTACATTGAAAAATGATAATTATAACTGATGAAACTTTTCTCAGTATGAAAATAGCTGAAGGGAATATATACATATATATATATATACATATATATACACATATATATATATATATATATATATACACATATAGTGTATACTGGAGGATATGTGGGTGTATGAATACATATGTGAATGTGTGTATATATGGTTAAAGGTATACATAGATAGAGGGCAAAGGACCAATTTAATAGGAAGGTATGGTACTTAAAAGGCGAAATTAAGATGTGAGCGAGGAATATAATGAGAAAAGATGGGGAGAGACAGAATGGGGTAAACTATATAGAAGAGGCAAAGGAAAATGGTTACAATGGAGAGGAAGAACAGGAAGGCAAAAGGGAATGGTTCAACCTTATTCTCATTGAATTTAGCTCAGGGAGTGAATGACATACACACCAAATAGGGAATCTCACCCTATAGGATAGTAGGGGGGAAGGGCATGAAAGGGGTGATGATGGAAAGGAGAGCAGGCTGTGGGGGAGAGAAGTTGGAAGCACCCACTTTTGAAAAGGGCCAGGATCCAAGTAGAGAATAGAACAAGTTGGAGGTGGGATAGGAGGAAGGGAAATATTATCAGTCTTTTACAACATATCTACTGTAGTAATATTTTGCACTAGCCACACATGTACAACCTATATTGAATTTTTTATCTTCCCAGTAAGGGTGAGTGAAAAAGGAGGAAGGGAATGAATCTGGAATTCAAATTTTAAAATAAAATGTTATATTATATAAATTATATTATATATATTATTATCATATATTTATATATTATATAATATATAAAATATATATAATTATATATGATTATATTATATATATAAAATGTTATATATATATATACCATTATTAATACTATTTTACATGTAACTGGGAAATAATACATACACACACACTATTATTAATACTATTGTATATGTAATTGGGAAATAAGATATATAGGCACTGGGGCATAGTGATCCACCATGCCTTACTGGGAAAGTCTGGAGGAAAATATGGGAGAGAGCATATTAGAGGAGGGTATATCCTGTGTTATTGCCATTTTGGGGCAGTGGGTAGGGGAAGAAAAGGGAAGATTTTTTAACTCAAAATCTGGCAGAAATGAATGATGTAAACCAGAATTTAATAAAGCATTTGAAAAAAAAAGAATTAATACCAGCCCTGTCTACAAACATCAGGTAGCAAACAAAGATGATGTCTAGGGAATTCAGGAAATATAAATCTTTTTATTAGAATATTCAAGATATCTCATTAAAGGTAATGCTGAATTTAAAAAAAAGAAGTGCATCTCAAAGTATGACTCAGGGTCCTTTGGAGGTCTCTGATTACTTTTCAGGGACTCTGATAGGTCAAAACTATTTTCATAATAACAACAAGTCATTTTAATTTCTCAGAAGCACATATCAATAGACAGAAACCATATTTGAGATCTTCAATAATTTTTAAGAGTGCAAGGATTCTGAGTCCAGAAAGTTTGAGAACCACAGGCCTAGAGCATTTAGATATGAAATGGTCTGCCCAAGGTCACCAACCTAGAATGTATCAGCCAGTATGTGAATCTAGATCATCCTTACTTCAAGGTCAGCACTCTATATTTTATATAATATTGACTCTTCATAACTGAATTCTTAATACTATCATTCACCAATGTTCCAGATTTTTATCTTTGCTCTTTTATCTTCCTTACCTCCTACTTTCATTCACCAAAATCTTTGTGTATAACAATGATTAGGTGTAGAAATGCTAAGGCAATGAGTGAGGGGGGAGTGTAAAAATGAGTACTAAATCAAGTTCCTTTATAAACACAGCTCTGGGACCCCATATACAAATCTGTGACTTCCCTCAGAGATAAAAAGATATTAAATATAATATCTTAGAAATATGTAAATGGCTGGAAGACAGCAGGTCAAAGTTGGGAAAATCATAGTGCAATATTGTCCTTTCCTTTGTGGGAGACAATGACATATTTCTGATGGTAAAAACACAAGAGACTATTGTGTTTGAGATACACAGATATGTATGTGTATATATATATATATATATACATATATATATATACTGTACTCACAAACATATATGTATATTATTTATATATATACTGTACCCACAAACATATGTATGTATATATATATACATATATATATATATATATATGATAAAGGAGGAAAGATGGACTCTGTAAGTAGAGAACAATCATCTTGCTTCTCTTCCCCTTTATTTCTTCTCTGCATTTACATGTTAAGCCAGAGAAGATGCTGGGAATTCTATCCCTAAGTTCATTATTTGTCTGAAATAGAAGAGGTTTGTTTGTTTGCTTTTCTCAGCATTATATGTAAAGAGAGAACCTGAGGAACCCTATATTTTTCTTCTTCTCTTAGTAAATAAATATAATCTAGCAATGACTTAAAGAGCTGTGAACCTGCCTTAATTAAACTAACTTTACTGGAGTGATGCACCAAGCAGAGTGCAGAGAAACAAGTAAGAGAGTGAGAATGAGGGAGAAAATAAGACATGACAGGATGTCCCAATACAGGAAAATTGATGTTTAGACCCTGAGATGATAAGACCTTGATGATATCAACAGAAGGCATTGGCAGCCCTGAAGCTATATCTGAGTTGTCCCACTAGATGCACACCCTGGCAACATTTGTCCATTACATGTGTGCTCCTCATGCATGATCCCTATTCATGCCCACTCTTCCCTCCAGCAGGCATTTGTAGGAGAAAGTAACTCAGATATAATGGGAGAATTCTTCAACTGCTACTTTTCTCACTTATTTTAATAAATGATTTTATCTGGATCCAATTGTGTCCTAGGTTCAACTAGAATATATACACCTCAATGAGAGGTAATGAGTTGTGGCACGGAAAGGATACAGATCTCTACAGTTCT
Organism: Gymnobelideus leadbeateri; assembly: GCA_011680675.1. NCBI lineage: Eukaryota > Metazoa > Chordata > Mammalia > Diprotodontia > Petauridae > Gymnobelideus > Gymnobelideus leadbeateri. The sequence goes on along the minus strand of WOXC01002451.1, from coordinate 187,761 downwards.
GCTATTCTAACTTTTTTAGCAACACTGAAAAGGTGTTAAAGACCTGACTACCCCATGCTCTGAAAATTGTTTATGAGTATATGTCCCACACTTGTTTATGAGCATATGTCCCACAAACTATCATGCAGTGGGGGACTCTGCATAATCCAAAATATCTCTTTGAAGAATGCGTATGACCTATTGATATTTGTCAGACATGTGAACATTAGAGTCATTTTACCAAAATAATGCATGGGCATCAAATAAAATCAGTTAATTGTGAACAATTCTATAATGACCCATGACCACGATTGTTTTATTTCTCCCTTAAAAATAAATCAATGACCAATGTTCAAGAGAATATGCAGCTTTGAAATCACTAATTTATGCCTACACACATTTCTAAAGCTCACTAAAGCCTTTGTGCTAATTTCACGTCTCAATATTTAAACCCTTAGAGGCAGGGCTATACCCAGGTAAAAATGGAAAATTAAGGAAGTTTTTTTTCCTATTCTTTTGATTGTTTTCCCCTAACCAGGCCCCCTTCTCTTCCTACTTCTTTACTACTTTTCTCAGGAGCCCAGTGCCTTCAAAAATAATAACTAATAATTTTATATGGCTCTCAAGTTTGCGAAGCATTTTATATCTATTTCAAATGAGCTTCACCATGTCTTGTGGTAAAGTAGAATTATATCCATTTTATAGGTGAAGAAAATGAGGCTCAGAGAAGTAATGTGACTTGCCTATGGGGCCAAAGTCAGCATATATTACAGAAAGGACTTGGACATGGGTCTTCCTGACTCCAAATCTAGTGATCAGTTTACATTCTGCCTCTCAAGCAATGTCAACAAGAACCTGGACCCATTTATAAGTAAATAATCATTGTTTGCTTACCTAGCCTTATATCATGTCCTCTATATCATATAGAGACTGGTACTTTATTTTAGCTTGTAGTCTGGACCTATAATGTAGCAAAATTCTGGTGGGGAAACTCTGTCCTCCAATTCAGATCAGCAACTGCAAATGCAACTTATTTTATAGAAGTGTCTGAAATACTGCAATGTTAAGTAAATGACTTATCCAGGGTCACATAGTTACCAAGTCAGAAGCAGAGCAGATATGAACCCAAATTTTCCTGACTCTAAAGCCAACTCTTCATTCACTATACTATACAGTCTCTCTAGTGCTCTATAAATATTCCTATTATTGTTGGTGACAATTTTGGAGTGCTCATTTCTGCATATTAAGGTTAAAATCATAACTGGGTGGACTTTAGAAGAATCATCAAAAGGTTAAAAACAACAACAACAAAAACAGAAACAAAAAATACCTCATAACAAGAAATATCCTCATAATGAGGGGAAAGAGACAAATGGCAAAAAACAACAACTGGGGGAGAGAAACAAAAAGGAAATGAATTAGATGGCAGAGTAGAAACAGCACTTCCAAGGTGCTCTGCCCCATACAACTTCCAAATAATGTAAAAGGGGACTCTGAACAACTTCTGGAGCCCCATCACCCACAGAACGACACAGAGAAGCTAACCTCCCACTGAGGAGAACCCAACAGCCCTGCAGGGAGCGGCCAGTGAAAGGCTCTGAGAGCAGGCAGCGAAGTGTGCTGGGAACCCAGAGCGCCGCGCTCTGAGAGCTGAACCCAGGCCCGCTTGAGCAGCGGTTTTAGCCCCAGGGTGGCTGGGCCAGCAGCCAGCTGGAGGGACCCCAGAAAACCAGTAGCTGTGGCAATTCCAGAATTATCAGCACAGATATGCCTAGGACAAATTGAGAGGTTAGTGCCCTATGGACGTTGGGACCAGTATTTGGGGAACATGTCGGCTTCCTCCCCTGGGGGCGAAAAGCTGCTGAAGAAACATGGCACAGAAGCCATTTTGCAGCGTCACTGGCGGTTCTAGCTCCTGGTCTGCAAACTGTAGGGAGATCCAGCAATCAGTCTGGGGGTTAATCACTCTTGCTTTAAACTGCCTGGATCTGGATTGGAGTCTGGGGGGGAAGTTTGGGGTGTGTATCCAATTTGCCAGAGTGGGTGGAGGCTTTGCAGAGGCCACCCAACCTGCGGAAATTGTGAAGACCCCCATGTTTGGGCAGAAGCTCTCCTTTCTGGTGGCAGAGCCTTACCGTGGCAACAAGACCAAAAATCAAGTAAAGTGGCAACATGCCTAGGCAAAAGAAACAAAATATACAGAAAAAATCAACATTGGACTCCTATTTTAGGGGCAAAGAGGATCAAAGCATGGAGGAGGACTGTGAGGTCAGAACTCCTACACCAAAAGCCCCAAATGAAAATACAAGCTGGCTACAGGCCATAGAGGACCTTAAGAAGCACATAAGAGAAGTGGTGGAAAAATTGGGAAGAGAAACGATAAAGATGCAAGAAAAGTATGAAATGAGAGTCAACAGCCTGACTGAGGAAAATAACACCTTAAAAAATAGACTAACTCAAATGACAAAAGAGGCTCAGAAAGGCAATGAGGAGAAGAATGCCTTAAAAAGTCGAATTTGCCAGATGGAAAAAGAATCTTAAAAGCTCACTGAGGAGATTCATTCCTTCAGAGTTAGGCTGAAGCAAATGGAAGCTAGTGACTTTATGAGAAATCAAGATGCTGTTAAACAGATCCAAACAAATGAAAGATTAGAAGGCAATGTGAAATATCTCATGGGAAAAACCACTGACCTGGAAAATAGATCCAGGAGAGATAATTTAAAAATTATTGGACTACCTGAAAGTCACGATCAAAAAAAGAACCTAGAAATCATCGTTAAAGAAATTCTCAAGGAAAATTGCCCTGATGTTTTAGACCCAGTGGGGGAAATAGAGGTTGAAAGAATCCACCCATAACTTCCTGAAAAAGATCCCCAAAAGAAAACTCCTAGGAATATTATAGCTAGGTTCCAGAACTCCCAGATCAAGGAGAAAATACTACAAGCAGCCAGAAAGAAACAATTTCAATATTATGGAAACACAATCAGAATAGCCCAGGACCTGGCAGCTTCTACACTGAGTGATCAAAGGGCATGGAATATGATATTCCAGAGGGCAAAAGAGCTGGGATTGAAGCCAAGGGTCACCTACCCAGTAAAACTGAGCATCTTGTTTCAGGGGAAAATATGATCATTCAGTGGAATAGAGGACTTTCAAGCACTCTTGAGGAAAAAACCAGGGTTGAATAGAAAATTTGACATCCAGACGCAAGAAGGCAAGAGATGCTTGAGAAGGTAATCAAGGAAAAGAAATCAAAAGGAACTTATCAAAGTTGAACTATTTACATCCCTACATGGAAAAACAATAACTGTGTCTGATGAAACCTTTCTCATTATGAAAATAATTGAAGAAGGGTATATGGGCATCTGTTTACAGATATACATGGATAAAGGCACAGCTTGAATTTGATGGGAAGGGATGATTCTTAAGGGGTGAAGTTAAGAGGTGAGAGAGGAAAGTGGCAAGAGGAGATGGGGAGAGACAGGGCAGGGTAAACTATCTCTTGTAGAAGAAGCAAGGGGAAGTAGTTGTAGGGGAGGGGAAGAACAGGAAGGCAAAAAGGCAAAACCATATTCTCAGTGAAATTGGCTCAAGGAGAGAATCACATACATACTAAATGGGATATCTCACCCTGCAGGAGAGTAGGGGAAAGGGGGATGAGAGGAGGGATGATGGATGGGAGGGCATCCTTGGGGGGAGGGGAGGTTGGAAGTACCCACTATCAAAGAGGGACAGGATCAAAGTAGGGAATGGACCAGGTGGAAGGTGAAATGGGTGGGAGAGAAATACAAGCAGTCTTTTACAATATATCTACTATGGTAATGTTTTGCATAGCTATACATGTACAACACATACTGCATTGCTTATCTTCTCAGAGGGAGTGGGTGACAACGGAGGAAGGGAATGGATCTGAAAATCAAAGTTTTAAAATTAAATGTTACATAAGATGTCCAGGCACTGGGGCTCAGAGATTCACCTTGCCCTAATGGCAAAGTTGAAGGGGGTATGGGAGAAGATATGGGAGGGAGCAGAATAGATGAGGGGATATCTAGTGGATAGTGGGACTGCTACTCTGGGGTGGTAGGTAGGTAAAAATGGGGGAAAAATTGTAACTCAAAATCTGGTGGAAATGAATGACGTAAACCAGAAGTTAATAAAGCATTTGTTTAAAAAAAAAAGGAAACGAGGTAATGCTAATTGACAGTATTTTGTAGCTACCTGGATAAGGACCTAAAAAAAGAGGGAGCAAAATTACAGTTAACAGACCTTGTACCTAGAAGATGTGAAAAATGGTGCCTTAATATTTGTCACTTTTTAAAAATTAATTTATTAGTTTAGTTTCAGTTAACAAGATTCAGTTCCATAGTTCCTTGATTTTCAAATTTCCTTTCCTTCCCTCCCCCACCCCCCGCCACGATAGCCAGTATAAGATCTGCAAATGCATTCATATTAGACATTATTCCAATTACAAAGGTGTATTGTACTAGGTGGGATGAAAGATGGTAAGGAAGAAATAAAAACAAACAACAAAAAGAAAAAGATCATTTAGTTTGCTTCCATCAGGATTCAGGCTCAGTTCTTTCTTGTTATATCTCTGGATGGCACTTTTCTCACTTTCTTGAGTCTTTCGGGATTGACTTATATCATTGCATCACTGAAAAGATTCCAGTCTGTCATAGTTGGTCATCACAGATATGGTATGTCTGTGATTGTATACAAATTTCTTCTGATTCTACTCTTCTCGCTCAGCATCAGTTTGTATAAGTCTCTCCAAGTAATTGTGAAATCCATTACCTCCTCATTTCTTATAGCACAATAATATTCCACTACATTCATATACCACAACTTGTTTAGCCATTCCCCAATTGATGGGCACCCCTTTAGTTTCCAATTCTTTGCAACCACAAAAAGGGCTGGTAAAAATATTTTTGTACATATGGGTCTTCCTCCCACTTCTATGATCTCTTTGGGATATAACCCTAGAAGTGGTATTGCTGGGTCAAAGGGTATGAAATTATTTATAATCCTTTGGGCATAATTCCAGATTGCTCTCCAGAATGGTTGGATAAGTTCACAACTCCACCAGCAATGTATTAGTGTTCCAATTTTTCCACAGCCTCTCCAGCATTTGTCACTTTCTTGTTTTGTCATCTTAGCCAATCTGACTGGAGGGATGTGGTATCTCAGAGTTGTTTTGATTTGCATTTCTCTAATTAATAGTGATTTAGAGCATTTGTTCATATGCTTATAGATATCTTTAATTTCTTTCTCTGAAAACTGCCTGTTCATATCCTTTGACCATTTATCAATTGGGGAATGACTTGTATTCATATAGATTTGGCTCAATTATCTATACATTTTAGAAATGAGTCCTTTATCAGAGACACAAATTGTAAAAATTCTTTCCCAATTTCCCACCTCCCTCTTGATCTTGGTTACATTGGCTTTGTTGGTACAGAAGCTTTTCAATTTAATGTAATCAAAATTATCCATTTTGCATTTTATAATGCACTCTAATTCTTGTTTGGTCCTAAAATCTTCCCCTCTCCACAAGTCTGGCAGGTAAACTATTCCTTGCTTTCCCAAATTGCTTACAGTATCAGCCTTTACACCTAGATCATGCACCCATTTAGACTTGATTTTCGTATATGGTGTTAGATAGTGATCTATACCCACTTTCTGCCATACTGTATTCCAGTTTTCCCAGCAGTTTTTGTCAAACAGTGCATTCTGATCCCCAAAACTGGGGTCTTTGGGTTTATCGAACAATAGATTACTATATTCATTAACTGCTGGGTCTCCTGCGCCTAATCTATTCCATTGATCCACTACTCTACACCTCTGCCAGTACCAAGCAGTTTTGATGACTGCTGCTGTATAATACAGATTAAGATCTGGCATAGCTAGTCCACCTTCCCTAGAGTTTCTTTTCATTAATTCCCTTGACCGTTTGTTTTTCCAAATAAATTTTGTTATTATTTTGTCTAACTCTACAAAGTAGTTTTTTGGTAAATTGATTGGTATGACATATATGGTATATAAATATATAGTTTAGTTTGGGTAAAATTGTCATTTTTATTATATTAGCTTGACCCAGCCACGAGCAATTGATATTTTCCCAACTATTTAGATCTGATTTTATTTGTGTGAGAAGTGTTTTGTAGTTGTGATCATATAGATTCTGGGTTTGTTTTGGCAAGTAGATTCCCAAATATTTTATAATGTCTACAGTGACTTTGAATGGGATTTCTCTTTCTATCTCTTGTTGTTGAGTTTCATTAGAGATGTACAGGAATGCTGAGGATTTATGTGGGTTTATTTTATATCCTGCAACTTTGCCAAATTTATTTATTGTCTCAAGTAGTTTTTTACTTGATTCTCTAAATATATCATCATATCATCGGCAAAGAGTGATAGTTTGGTCACTTCTTTGCCTAATTTGATTCCCTTGATTTCTTTTTCTTCTCTAATTGCTACTGCTAGTGTTTCTAGTACCAGATTTAATAAGAGGGGTGATAGTGGACACCCTTGTAATATTTGTCACTTTGAAAAGAAATTATGCCATTTGCCAATTTCCTACTTATTGACAAAGAAAACTGTCAAATAGATGTTTATAGGTTCTTATAATTCTTGTTCTTCTCCTTAATGTATTGAAATGTGTATGTTTGCTAATAATCATTACAGTCATAAGATAAAAGAAAATTTAGAACGAAATAAAAAGTTCACTTTAACATAAAGAGTCAAATTAGACAGAGAAGAGGGAGAATAGGATGCTTAGCAAATATTACTTCATTGGTGAGTGTATAGAAGGAAGAACAGAGAGCCAAGGTTTAAGTAACCTTAGGGGAAAATAATATTGAAGTAAATTTGTACAGACGGTCACAGTAGCTAAGGTCGACAAAAGGTTCAAGAAGGCAGAGTGAGTCAACAGAGTCAAAAAAAAACGTTAAAGAATGTGTGTCACAAATACTGTGGAACTTAGATTATTAGAGTAAGCAGGACTTGGGAGTAAAAGATGCAGCAAAACAGCCTAGTATCAATATATGACCACATCTAAACATCTACAGTTATTTGGTATGTAAGACTATAAAAATTAATTCACATGACTTGAGATTGGAATTGCTCAATTCAAGGTGTTTGCAAGAAAGTAGGGTATAAAAGGACACAGGAAAGAGGGTCACCTTTCAGCAATCTGCAGTGATGAGGGCCAAAGAGCATAAGTTAAAAATTATTCATTTTGGAATATGATTGTGCCTGGGGCTCTCCCAAATTGGCCTGCTGATCTGGAAGGGAGCCTGAGGCACAGCTAAGGAGGGGAACTAAGAAGCTGCTAGTAATTTCTTCCTGGAATAAGAAACATGACTCTGGCCAAGCCTGACATGTATGATCTATGCACACATCTATCCTCACTGCTAAGTATCTTTAACTCCAAATAACTCCCTTACTGTTCTCATTTAGTGAATACTGGGGTGCTGAGTAACTCCAGGCAGAGATGAAAGACAGAAGTATACTATTTCAAAAATAGTAGATTTACAGCTGCCATGGACCATAAAAACCCTCTGGTTCAACCCTTTAATTTTACAGATGAGAAGATTGAGGCAAAGAGAGGTTAATGGATTGCTTAAAGTCACAAACTGAGATGCAACTCTATCTTTTTGCCTTCTCTTTAGAAGAGCTTTAAAATGAGAACAAACAATGTGTAAGGGAAAAGATATTAGAAACTGAAACAAAGAGATAAGATTTTGAAACTACATTTTATTCATGATAAATGTTTTAATAAAATATGGGGGAAAAACCCAGTGGTGGTAACTACTTCTTTCTCCCTACCTTTGCCATAAAATAATGCTTAAATCTAATAATAGGTCAAAACCTCCATTTTATGCACTGCTATAATAGAAAAGTGTTTTACTCTTTTTCGTTTTATTAAAGAACAAATTTCTTAGTGAATGAAACACCAGAGAGGTAGGATATATAGTACATTCATTACAAAAGGAACATTTCCAGCATGTTATAAGAATATCTTAATCAGGTCTGTCTTCAGAGTAACATTGTTCTTAAAGTACTTTACATGGAGAGAGGTGTTAAGCAAGATGTCTGAGGTGGTTCTTGGCCACATCAAAGCAGTTAACACTCAGCTTTTTTAGTATCTCTTCTTCTAACACCCTTTTGACTGACCTCAGTGACTGATTTTGTCAGTGAGGACAAGGTACTTACGGCCAAGTTTCTTTAAAAAAGAACAAGATCATCCACTTCCTTTGTGGCATGACCCATTTGAGTCCTTGTGAAATAATGCACAGTGCATTGTAAATAGTAGATAACTGAATAAATGAATGATAGTAATCCCCCAGAGAAACCCAAAGACTTTTATCTACTACTGGTCTAAGACACCAATAACTTTAGGGCGAATGAGGAATATTAACAGAAATTTGTTTACAAAATAAAGTGTCACACAGTGTACAAAGTACTTTCTTCACAATAGCCTAAGTGACACAGGAACTGTAAATATTAATTGCTATGCTTACATACCAAGATATTGAATCAGAGGTAATGGCAGAAGCCACTCACTTTTCCTTGGCCACCATGATGTTTCTAGTGTTTTCTGGAAGTTTCTCTAATCTCAGGGTAACTTATACATGGATTTAGACTCTTGGAAGCAATGACGCTTCTATACCCTGAAGTGGAGATGACATGAATATAGTCTAGACACCCTTTCTGGGGCAGTGAGGAAGGAAAGGATATGATAAACTTCTTCACACTATGTTGTGGGACAATCTAAGTTATTGTGTAAACCTCCATCTTTACAGGGGACTTTGGGTCAATGGCAGATATGTGCAACAGGTAAGCTAATAGAGCCTTTAATTGTCAGATTATTTGTTGGGAAGTTTCTGTTTGATTTTTCTCAAGGGTCCTCCCTTCAGCACCTTATATTATGTAGGAAAATACATGTCTCATCTATGCATAAGGTCAATCCTACCTTGTCTGGTCTCAGAGGTTTGTATTTGCCATATTACCTGGCAGTCTATTTAGAAGTAGGTCTAGTGAATCCAACAATTATTGTAACAATCATTGTCTATTTAAAGGAAACGCTTTCAGGCAGCTAAGTGGTAAAATGGATAGAGTGCTGGACTTTAAGTCAGGAAGACCCAAATTCAAATCTAGCCTCAGACCCTTCTAGATGTGTGACTTTGGGTAAGCCCCTTAGCTTTTGTTTGTCTCAGTTTCCTCATCTGTGAATTGTGGATAATAATAGCACCTACCTGTAAGGGTTCTTGTGAAGATCCAATGTGACAGTATTTGTAAAGTGCTTTTCACAGTGCCAGTCACATAGTGGGCACCACTAAATTTTAGTTATTTTTATGAGTTGATCTAAATTGTCGCAGTTGTACATACCAGGTGATACTCTCATTTTTGAAACTTAATGACTCCACTATGAGTTCTGGAATGACATTTAAAAAGTCTTTAGCAAGTTGGAGTCATTGAAGTTTGAGGTAACAAAATAAAGAGGCACAATCACCCTGTGAAATGGCTAGGAAACCTGCTTGTGGAAAAACCTGCCTTGGAACCTCCCATCTGAAATGGAGCATGTGCAGACGTTCCCCTCCACTAACCATATGGTGAAGAGGAGGATTTTTCATTGAAGCCAGAACTGGGGTGTATTCAGACTGCACTAGCAAGTCAGGGTGACTCTCTCGACTTTGGCTTTTTCCAACCTGGCTGATATTAAGGTCCCTTGAGTAGGTGAGAGCCTATCAACCCTCTCTCTTCTAAGAGATGTCATGAAAGGATAGCTTTGCTTTGTTGTTGCTTCTGTCTCTGTTATGTCTATTCCCTCCTGGTTTCAGGCAAGAGGCATTGGATATGGTTACAGTTTTGTGAGTTTCTAAATGTGAGGAGAACCCCTAGAAGTCTGGGATCAGAAATTCAAGCAGTTTGGGATGAAATTCCAATCAGCCTGCTTGTTTAATTTAACAGCAGGAGAGAAGGAATCATCCTATCACTGGCTAGGTCATATTTGGAAGCAAATTGTTAGAATAAAGGTTATGTAGCAAATAATTAAATTTCTAGGCCATTCTCTCCAGAGACCAAAGTGTTAAAGAGGAAACTGTTCACCTTAGGTGTTGGGAAGGGGATGCTTGTACTTCTGTTCTTGATCTATAGTTCCAGGAAATAACTCTTTGTAAAGATAATTTAAATTAATTAAGTGAAGCTGGATTGTTATTTACTTTGGTTAGCAGTGGGGAGAAACTACGGGAATGGGAGCATTTGGCACCAGAGAAGAATTACCACACTCTTTTAGGGATACCCTAGAAACTTTAGGCGGAGATTTATTGAGCCTGACTCTGTGAGTGACTCCAGTATTTCACTACTCAGGGTGGATATAAAACATACTAGACTGTTCATTTATTTATTTATTTATTTATTTATTTATTTATTTATTTATTTATTCATTCATTCATTTATTTATTTTTTGTTTGTTTATTTATTGTTTTGCTTTTCAGGAGGGCAGCTGGGGTTAAATGACTTGCCCAAGGTCACACGGTTAACTGTCTGAGGCCAGATATGAACTCAGGTCCTCCTGACTCCAGGGCCGGTGCTCTATTCACTATGCCACCTAGCTGCCCTCTAACTGCCATCTAGTTGTGCCCATACTAGACTTTCTTTCAAAAAAGTCAGGTCTAAGTCTTCTCTGATAATTATTTGCTATGTGACCACATATATAATTTAATATCTCTGAAACTGTTAACTAATCTGTTAAGTGGGGATAATGCTACCTGCTCTGCTTAAGAAGGTTATTCATATAGAATAGGTGAAAGTTGGTTTCATTTTCCCTTTGAGGTATTGGTGATGTTATATGGTGTATTTTAATGCACATTATTAGTAGTACCAGTAAAAATAATGAGAATGATGCTGTAGGATATTTATTACCTTACCCCCCACCAAAGAAAAAGCAAAATAAAACAAGCTTCAATGAATAAGACTTACTGAGGCATTTTTTCCCCTAAAAATCAATTAATTCATCATAAGACAGACTTTATAGTCATCTACCAACACCTGTTTTTAGACTAAAACTAAAATAATAATAAAGCCCAGACAACAATGTCGGAGCAGCATGTGGGAGGAACAGATGGGCATGGAGGCCCGGACAACACTATGCATGGAGGCCAGGACTGAGTGGCAGCAAGTTGGTCAATCAAAGCCAAGGGCCATTTCCAGGCCTATCACTGCGGGGCTGGGATCTGACAGAGCTGAGTAAGAGACAAATGCAGGGCCTGTGGCAGTGGCAGAAGCTATTCCTGGGACTACCAACCCACAGACTGAAAATTTAAAAAGCACTTATTTGAACTTCCAGAGACCAGGATGGCAGAGTGAACCTCAGCTCCTCCAATCCCCTCTCCCCACCTCTGACCCTGAAATCACAATAATTATTGCTCCAGAGCAAATTTTTAAACAGTAAAGGCTTGGGAACCCTGGAGCAAGGGCATGGCTAAGACCCTGCCTTAAAATGGGTAAAAAACAGACTGCAAAAACAAAGAATCTAGGATCCTATTATTGTGAGAGGGAGGAACCAAATTCAGAAGGAGATAGTATTGACTCCACACCCACAGCTAAAGCTTCAACAAGGAATATGAACTGGTCTCAAGCACAGAAATTGTTCTTAGATGAACTCAAAAAGAACTTTGAAAACCAAATCAGAGAGGTAGAAGATAAAATGAATAATTCTTTTAAAATCAAAACTGTAAAATTAGAAAAAAAAACATTACAATGAAGAAAACAGCTCCTTAAAAAGAAAAATGTGTGAACTAAAAATGAAATCTGAACATAAGGAAAAGGAGCTTCAAAAACTGAGAAAAATGTCACTAAAAATTAGAATCAACCAAATTGAAGCTAATGACTCTATGAGGCACCAAGAATCAGTGAAACAAAACATCAAGAATGAAAAATCAGCAAAAGAGGTAAAATATCTCAATGGAAAAACAACTGACCTGGAAAATAGATCCAGGAGAGATAACCTGAGAATTACTGGTCTACCAGAAGATCATGATGAAAAAATGAGCCCAGACAACATCTTCCAAGAGCTTATCAAGAAAAACTGCCCTGAGTTCCTAGAACCAGAGGGTAAAATAGAACTCGAGAGAATCCACCAAACACTTCCTGAAAGAGATCCCAAATTGAATATTCCATGAAATGTTGTAGCCAAATTCCAGAACTATCAGGTAAAGGAGAAAATATTGCATACAGGAAGAAAGAAACAATACAAATATTGTGTAACTACATTGAGGATAACAGAACCTGGTAGCTTCTATATTGAAAAAAATAGAGGGACTGTAATATGGTATTTTGCAAGGCAAAAGAGCTCAGATTACAACCAAGGATCAACTATCCAGCAAAAATGAGCATAATTTTCCTAGCAAGAAGATGGTCACTCAATGATATAACAGACTTCCAGACCTTCCTGATGAAAAGGCCAGAGCTCAATGGAAAATTCAACCTCCAATTATAAGACTTAAGAGAGACATAGAAAGGTAAATAGGGAAAAAGCACACAAACAAACAAACATACACACACACATAACTTTTTATTTAATAAGAACTAACTGTTTACATCCCCATATGGGAAGCTGATACCTGTTAACATTAAGAATTCTTTACTTATGGTAACATCTAAAAGGGATATAGATGAATAAAGCCAAAAAAAAAAAAAAAGAAAGGAAACTCCAAATGTGGTCATGAAGAGTCATGGACATGACTGAAAATGACTAAACACTTCCCCCATTACATTGTAAAATTCTTAAGAGTAGGAGGAGTCTTTAATTATTTGTGAGCCCAGACTTTTGCAAAGTATCTAATCATAAAAGCAATTAAACAAATATTTGTTGACTATACTTTCTAAACATTAATGCAAAGCTCAGATGAACTGACAACTCATGAAGGGCAGATTGCTATATTTTTATTCTCTCTGCATTTATCTTGAGCATCATCTCTCTAATTAGATACTATTCTACTATTCTTTCTAGTCCAAAATCACTCTCCTTGGTTGTAATGGGACGGGAATTTGAAGATCTTCCCTGCCCCTGAATGGGCCTCACTTGGAATCCAATAAGAGAAGCTTGCTTAGGTGAGGCTTGTTTTTCAGAAAGCCCCATAACTTTTGTTACTTTGTAATTAGATAGTTGGTCATTAAGGTTGTGATGTCCTCTGACACTGAAGAAGGCTATACATATAGATATAGATAGATAGATAGAAAGAGATAGAAATATAATTATAGATAGGTAGATCTACATATATATCTATATCTATCTATCTATCTATCTATCTATCTATCTATCTATCTATCTACCTTAGGTGAGGTTTTACTTTGGGTATTACTTATGGGAAGAGTTGTGTGATTTGGCCAGATGAACCTCTGGGTAGATGTTGAGCCTCCCTGGCTTTGAAAACTCAGATGTTGGTGTTTCTCCTCTGATAACTATGCATGTATGCATGTATGCATGCATGCATGTATGTATGTATGTATATATGTATGTATGTATGTATGTATGTATGTGTATAATGGTCAGACAGCTAGAAGCCCTGTCTGTTGGTCTGCTGAATTGTGTTATTGTCTCCGTCTATATTTTTTGTCTGCTTGTAATTTCTGTTTGTGTTTTCTAAAGTTTAGGGTGCTGACTTTTTCCTATGAAATAAGTGAATGATATATATGTTTGATTAAAGTAAGATTGTTAACCTTTTTTGAGATGCTTTCCTTTAGAAGAGCAGATCAAAGAACCTGTGCTAGAAGCCATCCTGGGTATGCTAGCAAGCTTGCTCTTACCTTGGTAAAGTAAGCAGAGGAACAGTAAAAGTCAAAGTGTTTTAAGATTATCATAGCCCACTCACATCTATCAAAAGCAACAGTCCTATTTCTTCTTTTATCTCCTTTTAAAAAAAATAAAGAATACTCTTTAGTTTTTTTTTTTGCCAATTTCAGTTCATTCTTAAGTAAAAGAGAACTCTTGATTTTATTCTTAAAGACAAAGCCAGACTTTTGTATTCACTTTTAAATGTGTCCCCACCCCCCCATCTCAATACCATTGCCATCATGGCAGTTCCATCTCTATATTTCACTTAAACTATATCACTGACCTTTCAATAAAGTGCTCTACTCTTATTCTTTCTTGAATAATCCAACCTATGTGGTCAAATTAGTTTTCCCAATGCACAGGTTTGATCAGAATTCTCTCTGAACATCTAACATACAAATTATAGCTCATTGGCTACACCTTAAAATCCAAACCCCTTAGCTTTGATTTCTTATTTTTCTAGTTTCATTTCACATATCCCCCAGAGTTCAAATTAACAAATTTCTAACTATGTCAGAGTTTTTGAGGTCACATGAACACTGTCCCATGTTTTGTAGTGTTTACATATGTAATTCGTTACATGTAACAACATTCTTACACATTTCTAGAGTTAAAATTCTCCCTAATATTCAAAGACTCCTTCCTGATTGCCTTGACAATTTACTAATTTTGTGTAAATGAGATTACATTTTAGATTTTCTTACAAAATTATTTGTGTATATATCTCATTGCTATGTTCATCTTTTTGTTGAACTAAACAACCTTGATACAGTGGCTGCTCAAAGAATGTTCTTTTAACTAAATTGATTTAAGATGCTAGAGTTTAGGGTCTGAATAGAAAAATATTTGGTGTATAACCATATGAATCTAAAATTTTGAATAAAATTAAACTAAGCAGGGCCCAAATTTCAAACCTAATACTGAACTTCTCTTCAAAGATTCGCTGGAATCATTGGATCGTAAGTTTAAAGCTGGAATGACCATGTAGGATTACCTAGTCCAATATCCTTCATTTAGAGATAAAGAAATTAAAGTTAAGAGAGAGATAAGGTGTCTTGTTCAACATCATACACATGATAAGAATACTTACAAGGATATGAATTCATGTTATCTGGATCTAAATCCATATCTGTTTTTACTATATTACCTTCCATCTTTAAAATATAAAATAATCCAGAAGTGGAGCTGCTTCTATTAAAGTCATCTGGATTCATTAAACCTTTTAAACCCTAAACTTGCTTTCTCTTCTCAAGTCATTGCCTGCATCCTAAAATGGAAGCAAATTACTTTCTGAGAGTGACAAAACTTGGGATTGTTTGTCCCAGTCTCAATGAATCTGACAGATGGCATGCTGTTTCTGTGTTTTATACAATGTTTAGCATATACAGAAGGCATTCTAGCACCCAGATTCACAGTTTGAGTGTTCTTAATTTTAGGTGCCAATCTCTCTTTCTCTCTCTCTCCCTTTCTGTTTCTCTCTCTCTCTCTCTCTCTCTCTCTCTCTCTCTCTCTCTCTCTCCCTCCCTCCCTCCTTCCTTCCTCCTCCTCTTCCCTGATTTGGTTAGAAATTCTCAGGATAGGGAAACAATCATTTACAAAGCTGGTAGCTGATGCTTAGATCTAATTAAATAAAACAGTGGATGAAGTTTGGTGATAGGAAACCTGAATACTCCCCTCATATCCCCCCAATAATCTATTAATTTGGATTAGTGAGCCGCTCTTTTAAAATGAAAATTCACATGGCAGGGAGACACAGTATTAACTCTCCTTCATATATTACTGTCAATTATTTTGTTTACATAATATAAAACATTTAGCTATCATTAATTAAGTTCCTACATCTATGCTTCTACAAAGCACTTTTCTCACAGTATACCTATGAAGTAGACAGGAATTTTTCAAATGAAGAAACCGAGGCTGAGAGAAGTGGAAGATTTGGTCATGGTTCCAAAACTAACAGAGAGCTGCTAAGGATTTAGACATTGAGAAGTGTTTTTGCAGTGAGGAGGAAGGGAAAGGGCAGATTTCTTTTGAATAGAGGGACTTTGGATAACTGAAGGACAACATAAAGAAGATAGTATTTGGGGAGTGGGGAGATGAAGAAGCATCAAGACAGAGAAATCCAGGAAGGGTAGTGGTTGGCACAAAACCAAATTTGTTTATTTTGCAGTTTTGCCTATTCACATCAAATAGTAAAATGCTAAGATTTACTGCCATAGATTTCTGATAACTGAGTTAATATTAAAACAATAGTCTATACAATAATAACAATAAAGATAATAATAATAAACTGATTTATAGTTCCTACTATGTGCTAAGCACTTTGCAAATGTTCTTGTTTGATTCTGACAGAAATCCTGGAAGATAGGTGCTATTAGTTAAAGTCAGTCCTCAGATATCTGTGACCCTGGGTAAGTCATTTAGCCATGATTATCTCAACTTCCTCATCTTGTAAAATGAGCTGAAGAAGGAAATGACAAACCACTCCAGTATCTGCCAAGAAAAACCCAAATGGTGTCAGGAAGAGACAGATATGGCTGAAATTACTGAACAACAATAAGAACAAAATATAATAATTCCACAGCTTTTCCCCTTCAACCTTTTTTCCTTTGTTCCTAACACTCAAGAGTGTAGTGTCTATGGATTAGTCACTGATGGGTCTTATGTCTGCCAGGGGAAACTACTCATTGTTAAGAAGAAAATCCAATACCTTCATCTTTTGGACATCAGTTGCACCCAATATTTCATTAAAAGAGAATATTATTTATGATCTAGAAGATTTTCTCAACCCAAATAATTTACTTAAGGGAGTCTGTCTTTATAACGTGTCTTCATATTTTTTCAGTTGTCTATAGGACTTCAGTATCACACTAAGGAATAACATTTCATAAATCAAAAAAGACAGAACAACTTTTTCAAAGTCTAATACATAAATTCTCTAAAGATATCTACAACATGAACCTCAATTCAAGGGCATTTTCTCCTCACTTAGTGTCAGTAATACAATCACTTATTTCTAGTCTGTGGGGAATAGTAGTTCATTGAGGAAAACAGACAGTGGAACCCATAAATTTTTCAAGCTAAAAACACATTAGGTACATCTAACTGAGGTAAAGTTCACAGATAATTATGCCAAGTTTTAACAACATTAATATCACTTCTCATCTTCACAAGCTTCTGCTTAAGGAACTCTTAATCAGCATGGTTAAGTGCAATGGTCTGGTGAGAAACAATATTACAAATTTTGCTAACTTAAGTCAAACAATGAGTTTTATTTTATTTTTGCTTTCTTGATCAGGTGACCTTGTAAACATCACTGATATTAATGATTCTGGAAGAAGTCACTGTCAAGAAAGCAGTTTTTGGAAGAAAGATATCAGTTTAAAAAAGGGTATAAGTAGACTATGTGGACAAATGATTATTTTTAGGAAAAATATCTGAGACAATGCTTTGGTATTCATATAATGTCAAGAGAGCATAAGAAAGCTCTCCCACACAATGGGTAGAGCCCTTTTAAAGAATTTTTTTGAAAAAAAAATGGAACATGTTCACAAAAAATGGATGGGTGGGTAAAGTGGGGTTGGGTCTGCTACACTGACATAAGTATACATATTAATCTTATCACATATCTATAAAATACGTAAGTAATGACTCTATGAAAGGGCCTAGAATTACATTCCAAGAAAAAAAGGAAGATTCTACCTAGAAATATGTTTAAAATCAATGGATTTTTATAATCCTAACAAATTATTATTATGGAATACAGAAAGTGTTTTCCCTCTATTCAGTAAATCAATATTGGTGTATTACCTAAAACTCCACAAAATTGTTAGTATAAAACAATATCAATCAATCATACTTTATAGAGTTACCTATCTTTTAATTCATCTTTTCTAGAACTAGCTACCTATGAACTAGAAGAAAATTGTTAGCACACTTGTGACTGATGATATTTAAGGCATAATAGTAACTTTTAGTAAATTGTCTCTTGTATTAAATGAAGTCCATCTGATGTCCCTTTTTCTTTTCTAAAAGATTAGATCAGAGATCTACAAACTATGGCCTTTGGGCAATACTGGGAGGGAGTTAAGAATTTTTTTTTTTTAAAGCAATTGGGGTTAAGTAACTTGCTCAAGGTTACATGGCTAGTCATTATTTATGCGTGGGTGCTCATTTTCTGAGGCCGGATCTGATCTCGGGTCATCCAACCTCCGAGGCCGGCGCTCTTACTCACTGCACCACCTAGCTGCCCCTTTACGGCAATTGGGGTTAAGTAACTTGCCCAAGGTTACAGGGCTAGGTTTTTGTTTGTGTGGATTAAGTGTCGGAGGCTGGCTCTGAACTCAGGTCCTTCTGACTCCAGGGCCGGCGCTCTATTCACTGCGCCACCTAGCCGCCCCAAGAATTTTTTTTAATAAAATAAAATGTTATTCAAAAATGTGAAGAAAAAACATGCTTACCTTATAAGACCATACAAAAAATAGGTTGTGGGTCATATTTAGTTTATGGTTTTGTGACCTGAGACTTGATAATACCTCCAGTGAACTGGGTTCAAGATAGAAACTAAGATCTGTTCTCCCACTGTGAGGCAAGAAAATCAGCTGGGCTATGTTCATTTCCCTTCACTTATGTTATTAAACATGAGCATAGGGCTTTTGTGTTATATGCTAAATAAAATAGGTATTGGGGCTCAGAGTGTTTTGGGATCTGAGTATCTAAAAGTAGAATAAAACAATTGTTACCATTATCTTTTTCTTTTCCTAGAGTACAAGTCATTTAATTATACTGGGGTAAGGTAGGGACTGGGTCCATGATTTCATTGGTATTAAGAACTTACAAGGGAAGAAAACCTGCCTATCAATGAAGGTCATCACTTTTTTTCTGACATTTATGGTACTAGAGAGCTGCTTAGAACATGGATAATTTAGGTGACTATGCTGTAACCACTATGTGTCACAGGTAGATTCTGAACCCAGCTTTTTCTGACTCAGAGGCTGAGTCTCTCTCAACTACATCATGCTACCTCTAATTATATAACATAAAAATAAAGGACAAGAAAAAAATCCTTCCATGAACAGATGTTTACTGTTGTCTATGTGACTACTTAGTGAGAGAGGGAATAAATGGAGGAAACACATGGAAAGGACCTAAGAATAAGAAATAAAATTGTGTAGGGAATACAAAAGAAGAAGGCAGCTATGTGGAGTAGGCATATGCATGGAAGAAGGCATGTGTACATATACATGTATATGCCTGTATATTCATACATTCATCTCTTTCTCTATCTCCATATCAACCTGTTAGCAATACACATAAATAGGGCATTTGATGTTCCCAGGGTAACATAATCCTTAGAGCCCTTCTTATCCACCACCACATCCCTGCAAATATTTGTGGCAAAAAGTGACAACTCACCACTTTAATACCCAACATTAGTTCTGTTACAGGTAGCTAGGTGGTATAGAGGATAGAGTGCCAGGATACCAGTCAGGAAGACTCATCTCCCTTAGTACAAATCTGGCCTCAGATACTTACTTGGTATGTGATCCTGAGCAACTCACTTAACCCTGTTTTCCTAAGTTTCCTTGTCTGTAAAATGAGCTGGAGAAGGAAATGGCAAACCACTCCAGTATCTTTGCCAAGAAAACCCCAAAAGGGGTCACAAAGAGATGGACACAACTGAAAAATTACCGAACAACAACAACCAGTTTCATGTCACAGAACCAGGGCAGACTGAGGTGGGTACTTTCACCCAAACATATCATTATAAGGTAAGAAGGAAATGCAAACTCACTGCTGTTCAGAAAGCAAGGAGCATGTTCAGAAGCAAGCAATAGTTATATGACTGAAATGCCAGTAGTACCACAGGATCTCATTTTGAGTTTCTAGCCTGATATGAATCCCACAGTGGAATGACCAGGACTTAAATCTCAAAGCAAAGGGAGGTTTACAATTCTATCAGGAAGGTTTTCCTGCTGGCTGATAGTAATAGTGATTGGATTCAACAGCAATCTACTATTGCTTAGACCCATACCCAAGTCAGGAATAGAACTAAGGAGTAGTAATCAGACTTTACTCTAAACAAAATCATTTTTGAACAGTGAAGGCTTATAGTTCTCTAGCCTGAGCAGTCTCTGGGAGCCTGTGATAACACAATAATTAATCTAACAAAACTGTAATAATACTAGCCCAGACTTTCTTTCCAGAAGTATGCAGAAGCTGGGGAAGTAAGAAAGTGGGATGAAAGGAGGACCAAAAAACAAACAATCAATTAAGAAAATCCTACCAAAAATCTATTATGGTGAGAGAAGTGTTGAAGAGAAAACAAAAAGAGGAGAGAATTATACATAAACATCTACAAGCAAAGTCTCAAAGGAAAATATAGCTTGAGTACAAATTCAATAAGAATTCATGGAGGAGAAGAAGCAAAAGTAAGGAAAAAAAAAGAATTAAAAATTTTTTTAACTAAACGAGAGCAACAACTACTGTTAGCTATAACAATGATGAAATATTGATTTCTGGAAAAATCATTAATTCAAATTTAAAAAAAAATAGCAGAAAGTTAAATTATTTCACCCCTGAGACAATGAATCACTAACAGAATCAAGATTAAAACTCATGACCTAATGGCTTTCTCTTGCTTATCACTAAGATCATCAATGATGAATTTTAACTGAATACTTACCATCCAGTCATACATCCATCTATACATCTATCTGTCTATTTAACTATCTATCTTTTATTTACCGAAAGTGTGAGGAAGTAAACAGATATCATTCCTTTCCTTGCAGAAACATTAATAGAGTAACCCTGGCTGGTAAGTAACATTATTCCAAAAAAGTTAAGATTTGTAAAAACAGAGCAGCTAGGATAAATACAATGATCTTTTATGCAATAGTTATAGTAATAGGAAAAATGTGGTAAAGGAGTTAGGAAAGAGACCTGGGAGAATATTTGTTAACAGGATGCTTAAAAAAGTTACAGGTTAAAACTATGTATTGTTTTTGTTTTTTTTTTAAGATGCCATTGCAAAAGACTAGAGACAGTAGATTTGAAACTTCTTTTTTAAATTTTAAATCCAGGATGATAAAATCCTAGATTTAGAGGTAGAGAGCAACCCAGAGGACATCTAGACCAATCCCATCATTTTACAGATGGGGAAACTGAGGTGACATGAATATGCACATAAAGTCTTAAATTAGTTACCTTTAATAATAATTGCCATTTGTGAAGCATTGCCAAACTTCGCAGAGTTTTATGTACATTAGTTCATTTAAAATACATTTAATACATTTAAAATACAATACAGAGAAAAGTACAAAAAAGAAAGCATTAAAGAGACTTTTGTTACCAAATGATCTTTGTATTTAAGTGACATAAATGATGTTATGGGATGAATGGATTTTCACTCAGAAATTTAAATAGCCGCAGTCTGCATTTGTTTTCCCTGACAAATATATAAATAAACAAGGGAATGGTAGTATAACAAACACTGTCAATGCTTTGCTGCTGGCCAAATGAACAGCAGTTAAGATCCATACCACATTCTGGGCAGAAACTATTGAACATAAGGAGTCTCCTGCAGGGTAAAACCCTAATGCAATGAAAAAGGTAACCTGATAAAGGAATTCAAGATGCCCAAACTTAAGCCTGGGAATTTAGAACAGTCAGTAAACATTCTTTTTTTTAAACACATATTTAGTCCTGACTATGAGTTGGGCTCTTTGTGGGAAAAAATGAATGACATCAATTTTCTACCCTTTCAGGAAACATTTAATGGTTTGAATATACAAGGAATCATAAGCAAATAACATTACCATGTTAAGCAGGAAATGTATAGGGAAACCTGTTTTGCCTTTTGTGGGTTGGAGGTAGGGAGAACTAAGAACAATGGAAAATAGTTAAGAGGACTTGTGCTTCTACACAATACAAGAAAAAAAATACTAAAAATGGAAGCTACCTTGAAAAGCTTCCAAAGCTATATTATTAAGGGGCTTCAAAGAGAAGCTGGATGACTACTTTCAGGGTAACTCATAAGGACCATTATTTTTCCCAACTTGCTGGTGAATTCATCATGTAGTATTGTGTGTTATCATAGTTATATTCATTTATGTCTTATTCCCCATGGGTCTGACATTTTTTCAGTTCAGGGGCTTTTTAGTATCAGAATTTTGCATCTTTTTCTTTTCTTTTTTTCATACTGTCACATCATTCAGCACATTAAAAGTGCTTAATGCTTGCTTGCTAAATGAGTTAATTCATTTTGGATGAATTAAATAGGGAGAGGCCTCATGATTCTAGTGTATTCTATTATCTTCTATTGTATTCTTCATTAGCAGATTAATTTTCCAAAGCACCATTTCCAGTATACCACTCATTTTACAACCCCAAAAGACTTGTCAACTAAAGAAATATTTTCCTTTGGTAATTGATGTTTTGTTTTTATTTTTTAATATATCAAAAAATAAATAAATTTGAAATGCCCTATCACATTTTTCAGTGCTCATAACGATGAGATTCCCTCATACTTCATACCACAAATGCTCTACTTCATTTTGGCTAATCTCTTCAACATTCCCAGAACATACTATTCACCTTCCTGCCATCAATCCTTTGCTTAACCTAGACTTTACACTAATCCCTCAAGAATGTTTTTATCTACTTACTCCAGAGATTCTCAACTCTGTGTGTGTGTGTGTGTGTGTGTGTGTGTGTGTGTGTAATGGGTCTCTTTGGCAGTCTGATGAAGCCTCTGGACCCCTTCTATGAATGTTTTTAAATGCATAAAAATAGAATATATAGAATTTAAAAGTTAACTAATTGTATTGAAATATAGTTCTCAAAATATTTTTGGACAAAAAGCCATGATAGCAGAACCACGGGAACATTGTATACAGTAACAGCAATATTTTACAAATCATAACTGTGAATGACCAAATTATTCTGAGTATATTAAACACTCAAATCAGCTAAAAAGGACCTATGAAGGAAGGTTCTATCTACCTCCAGAGGAAAAATACCTGATAAATAGAAGCATGCATATTATAGTTTTACATATGTTTCTGTTCAATAATGGCCTTCTCTAGTATGTGTTGGGAAAGAAGAGGGGGAGTTCAAAACTCAAAAAATATAACAAAAAATAAATTGTTTTTAAATTCCATGGATTTTGGTTAAGAAGTAATCATATAAATCATATTCATCCCTGTATACTGTGGTATATAAGATGAGGGTACACAGAGGATGCCATTTTGAAAAATCTCTTTGAATAGGAACCTAGTGAGTTTAGCTAGTACTGTGACTTAACAAATAAACAAATATTTACCAGTTGTCAGGGTGGTAAATGTCAGGAAAACAAAGAAAGGCAGAAAGAAAGTAACTTACATTATATTATATATACAAGATAAAGATTAGAGGAGTAGAGGAGAGAGTACTATCTAGCTGCTGTGTAGACCAGAAAATGTCTCTTGCATAACATGATGTTTGAGCAAAGTCTTGAAAGAATTCAGGGATTCTAAACTAGAAAGGGAGAAGGGAGAACAGAGGTGAAAGTTTGGGCAAAAGTATGGGGAGGGGAGATGTAAGTATAAGTGTAGTACAGAAAAGTCAAGCAGAATAGTAGTTAGGCATCTGTAGAAGAGATTCTGCAAAGTATGGGAGCTTGGAGAAGGCAATGGCCAACCACTCCAGTGGTTGGAAAAATGACTGAACAAGAGGGTAGTAAGAGCAAGAATACTGGAAAAATAGGGAGAAGTCACATTGTGAAGAGATATAAATGCCAAACAAATTACTGTGCATTTGATCCTTGAGGTAAAAAGGAACCACTGGAATTTGTTGAATAGTGAGGTGACAAAGACATATGTTTCATAAAAAATACTTTTGCTATATACGTGTAAGATGGATTGAGGCAAGGTACTCAGTTAGAAAGTTATTGAAATTGTCCAGATAAGATATCATAAGGGCCTGAACTAGAATGATGGCTAAATAAGAAAAGAAAAAGTGGACATATTAAGTGATATTTGGTTGGCAAAAACGAAAAGTTTCAGCAACTGATTGGATATGTGGGGCAAGTAAGGAGTTGTTAATGACAACAAGGTTGTCAACCTGTCTTACTGGGAGCACAGTGTTTCCCTGGTAATTTTAATAAGATTTGGAAAAAAGGAAGATGTTGATTTAGACTCTTTTGGACATCCACTTTGATAGGCAGTTATTGTTGCATTGAAGTAGTTCAATCCTATCTGATATAATTAAAATCATTTATTTAAATGTTGTTTCATAAAATACATTTTCAGTCTAACTGTAATCTACTTTATGAACAGTACAAATCAAAATTGAATTATTGTCCTTGAACTCAATGCTCTATTTAATGACTATACATTAACAAAATCCTCAAGTCTGGAATACACTATGATCTCATTTCTACCTTCCAGAATACTCCTTGATTTTTCACAGCTCATCTCAGGTACCATCTACTCTAGGAGAGCCTCCTGATTACCTTGGATTTTAGTGTTTTCTCTATTCTTGATTTTCCTTATTTTATACTACACTGGGCACATTCTGTATCCTCATAGTAGGTATGTTTCTTAAGGGGAGGGACTTTCCACTTTGATTTTTGCATTCCCAACACCTTTAGGAAAGGAGGCATTTCACAAATGTTTATTAAATTAAACTAAAAATATTTTGCTATGCATTGTTGGAGGAAAGAAAAGGAAAAAATAGTATCTACCCACATAGAACATAAAATTCAATTTCACTTCCTAAACATCCTCACAACATGTTAACTCCATTTGGGCTATTATCCTCACCTCACATCCTATCCTCCTGGATTCTTCCCCCTAAGATCTTGGCTTCTGATAGATAAGCTTTTGTTTTATCTTTCCTAGGACCAGAGTTCCACATCACCATTTCTTGGCAATCTCTATACCATAATGCCAGATGTATTCTTCTCTTCATCTCCCCTAACAACATAAAACTTTGTCATTCCCCCTAACAACATAAAACTTTGAGGGCAAGGATTTTCTTGCTTGTTTTTGTTTTTTCCTATGGTAAGAATATATGATTCTTTAATTTTCTAGAGATTTACATTTTAGTGCATTTACATATATTGTCATTTCATAATTACAATAATCCTGAGAGTTATTACTATTTTCATTTTGCACATGAGGAAACTAAGACTCAAAAAGTTTAAGTAGTTTGACAATAGTCATGTAGCCTGTAAGAGTCATAGACAGGATTCAAAAATGAACCTATTCTAAATTCAAGGTCAATATTAATTCCACTGCATTTTAATATGTAATTTAAAGAGGGAAAGAATACTAATAATCTTTTATCCACTTCTTAATTTAATCTCTCTTGGATTTGGAATGGTCTGGACTTGTAGTCATGACTTTCATCATGATTTAACATCCCAAACTCATCTCTTTCTGTTAATAATCCCTTTGATATGCAATTCAACAATAAATATATAATTTCATTGTTTCACTATGTGTGATGTCTTTAATCATAACATAGCTTCTCTACTTGGCTCTACTGATGAAAACAATGTTTTCAATTGCTTTATTCCAAATGATCGTGACTCTTGCTGCTTATGATTAAGGTAAAACATTTTGCTCAAGTCCCTTATTTTAAATACAGGATAATAAGATCCTATCGTAAGAGCTAGAGGGGATCACAAAGACCAGACCAAAATGATCTTTTTATAGATGGCAAAACTGAGGCCTAGAGAGGTTGAACAGTTTGCTCATGGTCAGGTAAGTAGTTGAGAATCAAACCAGGATTCTTTATGAGTCTCTGTGCTTTAGCCACATTTCTTCTAAGCATCAAATATTTGGAGTTTGCTTTTTAATCTATTTTGTATTTTACTTCCTTTTCATTGCTATATTTAGCCCATTGACATTCAAGGTTAAAATTATTTTTCCCTCTTTTAAATCCTGTTATATTCATTTTGCTTCCTGGTTAGTAGTATTCCATTCATATTAACTGTAACAAAAAGCATTCAAAGTTATTGCCATTGTCACATTCCTCATTAAATATAGATAATATAGATATATATATAGATAATATAGATATAAATATAGATAATATAGTCTTTTTATTTTATAACAATCCAGTTTTATTTCTACACTTGAAGGCAGGTAATGACCCTGCCTTTGCCCCTCTATCCATACTAAAGTGAGATTTCAGAATTCTCTCTTCATATAATCTTTGCACTGCTCCATTCCCCAACCTTGATTATTCCCATGTCATGTAAAGTGTCATTTTGAAATCACTGTTAACTTAATACTACCATTACGTGTTTGATTGTTAATAGTGATGCCTGATTTTATTAAATAATTTCATTTCCCTACTTCTTTTATTTCATTACCCCAAATAATCTATCTGATGTCTCTTCTTGGTATTGTCAACTTGTAACAGCATAATATTACTGAACTTTGGCCAACTGATGCTTTTCTTTATTATTATACAATTGGTTAAATATAAATAAAAGCTTAATGAAGATAATCTCCTTCAGGAGGAGAAATAGTTCAGTGAGGATTAGGTAGACATAGAGAAAGATGAGGTTGACAATTGGTATTATCCTTAATGTCAGACATATAATCATATTCTGTATCCAAATGGTCTGCAACATGAAGACAAAAAGTACCTAATCTAAACTTTGCATCTCTAAAAGCAATGACATGTACACTGCATGTTGAATGAATGTTGAATGAATGAATGTTAAATATTTTAGGAAGGCTTCATAATGAAGGTGGACATTGGATTATATGACCTTTCTGATGTCCATTTCAAGACAGAGGATATGATTTTTTAACAGAAGTTTGTTTCATAATTAATCTCCCCCTATAGTTAGAGGAAAGAATAAATGCTGACATACTTTTAAATGAAGTCACTTTTACTTATAGAGATACATTTATATAATTTAAGGCATTCCTTAAAACATAGTCCATGAAGTGTTATTGGTACTTTTACAAATACTCAGATTCTGTATTCACCAATTTCTTAAGTACTAAAAATATTTTGGACTTCAGGGTCCTCATCTATAAATTATTTTACTGTCCCAAGATGATTCTAAAGACATGAAAATTAATGTTCAAAAATAGAAAGTATAAAGAAAGTAAAATGATAAAATTTACATTCTACTATGTGGAAAAAAAATCCAACTCATGCTTGGCCTATGTTTCCATGTTTTATTTTATTCTACTTTCATTTATGGATGCTATTTATTCCAACATAAATATTAATGAATGGTACATTCCTTTAAAATACTGCAGTTCCTGAATGTTTAATATATTGAAAAATACTTGAAAATATGAGCAGTTATTTGACATTGATGGTTTGTCTGTATCTATATTTTTCTCATGAAGTTTTAGTTAACAAATTGTTAAATCTTATTGAAGAAAGAAGTTCTTTTATACAATGTGGTTTTGCTTAATATTTATCTTATAAAACTATGCTCTCAAAGGTTGCCAAAAATTTCTAAGTGACAAATCCAGTGACTCTCTTCCCCCCACCCCACTTCTTATACTCCTAGATCTCTTTGGAAGGTTGGTAATCCAATATTGTTGGTAATCCAATAATACTCCCCCTTCCTTTGACTTTGCTGATGCCACTCCTTTAGAATTTTCTTCTCATCTGTCAAATTATTTCTTTTTGCTCTCCTTAGTCATTAGCTTTTCATTTTATTCTCATTCTCAATATGGGTAATAACCAATGTTCTATTAATTTATAAGCCTTACTTAGAAAAAAATGACAAAATTGGGATTTGACATCAAGTCCTTCATTCTAAATTTTCAACTCCATTGAAAATTAAAAATTACTATCAATGTTTTGACCATGACTAGAAAAATTATGGTTCCATGAAGAAAAGAAAATAAATAAGAGAGAATGAAAGTTTTAGAGAGAAAGAAAATAAATTAAGCTTTAAATATTCCGAGCTTAAGATCTCCAGATAATTGAGATAGATAAAAACAGCAAGCAGCTAGAAATACAGGAACAGAGGTGTAGAGATACTGTGAACATGGATGGCAAGGGATGATATCCAGAAATGAAAAAAAATGGTCATATACAATAGATGTTATAAGAGAATGTGGAAAGAAAAAAAAACCATTGGAATTAGTGATAAAGAAATTAGTAACTTTAGAAAGTAGTATTTTTAGTACAAAATTAGGGAAGGAAACAAATTTTCATTGCATTGAGGACTGAATCAATAGAAAGAAAGTGGAAGAAATAAATGGAACTATGATGAAATTTTGCTTTCCTTCACTTTTGTCCAATCAGGCATCAAGTGTGTTATCCCTTTTAATTCTATCATGTCCAGAAATCATCTCCTCTTCTCCACTCCCACTGCTACTATCTTAATAGAAACATTGTTTCCACTCATTTTAACTACTAACCTAGTCATTATGTGTCATTTTAGTATAAGTAAGTATGAAATAACATGTTTCCATACCTGGCTCATACATTCTTTCCATCCATCCCTCATTCAGAAGAACTAAAATTATCTTTCTTTTGTATAGATTCAACCTAGTCACTCTTTTGCTCAGAATCTTTCAATACCATTCATTTTCCTATCAAGTTTAAACTCCTTAGCTTATCTTTCAGGGCCCTTCACAATCACATGTCTCTATACTTTTCCAGCCTTATCTCTTATTACTTCCATCCATTTACATTCAAGTCAATAATAATGTAATAGTAATGAAATTTGAAGTCCCTTTTGTATTGCTAAGCTGAGAGGTACTTAGCACTTAGCAATTAATCAAGCCTCTGTTAAAGAAACAGTAGATATGAACCCCTGTTTCTGATGTAACAGGAAGGGTTTGGCTGAAACAGGAAGGAGCTAATGCCATATATATATATATGTATGTATATGTGTGTGTGTGTGTGTGTGTGTGTGTGTGTGTGTGTCTCTCTCTCTCTCTCTCTCTCTGCTAGGTCAATCAGATCTTCTTGGAGCAAGTTTCATGGAGGCAAAACCTGCTGCTGCCACCACCATGGAGGCTGAAGAAAAAAGGTCCCACAGGCTGGAGAGAGTGATTTTGATTTTGGGAAACTGGGTGAAGTGATTTTGATTCTGAGAACCAGCTGGAGCTTCTGCTGAGGAGCTGCTGAGTCCGAGGGCCAGCCAGAGGTTCTGGAAGCTGCCAAAGAAGTCCAAGGGCCAGCTGGAGCTGCCAAAGACTGAGGAAGCATGACTGTGATGCTGCTACTTTGTACAAAGTACAAAACTTACTTTTAAAGCCTTGATTTCCCAAGGATAGAGCCTGTAAAGGATTTAACATGGACTGGATGCTGTGAGCTTCACTGTGGAACAGGAAGTGCTCAGAGAGCTGGTCAAGGACCTGGGAACTGTCTGCCTTTGAATCCAGGTGACAGTTTGGTGAATCCAGGTAAGATCTGGAACCATGGAAGGGGATCCAGGGAATCTGAGAGACCACCCCGAGTAAGAAGACTTTACTTGGATACTGTGTACTAACTGAGAAATTGTAATTTATTAGTGACCTAGGGGTGGAGGGTCTGTGTATTTTCTGATGATTGAATAATGAATAAGTGACTGAATAAGTGACTGTTTGAGTTAACTTAGTGTGCCCCATGAGTGAAGAACTTTGACTACTGTACTTTGTGTCCCTTAAGGAGGCAAGCCTCCTTAAGGATGACTGAATGATTGAGTTACTAAATGATTGTTCTTTGTTCAAAACTTCGTGTCCACTGTGGTGAAAACTATGTGGCTATTTTCTGTGATAAATTGTTATGAATGCTGTCTTTTGATTTTCTGTGATAAGTTGTGACCTTGTGAATGTTGTATCCTGATTTTCTATAAATGTTTTGCTCTGATTTGTTATTGAATAAATAGTGTTCACTATACTGTGTAATCAGAATCTTGAAAAGTTGTTCACAGTAGCATTCTTCTGTAAAACTGCTTGTGCTTTGTTTACACGTGACTGATTGTCATTTCTTATAAGAGCCATTTTCTGATACTAATATTGGTAATGCTGTTATCTATGTCTTGGATGCCCAATTCCTTATGGTTGTTGGATTTTTTTCATCCTACAAATCCAAATCAAAGACCATCCCCTCTAAATTTTTTTTAATGATCTCCTATTCTTTTCTCTGAATGTGCTTTGCTCACATACCTCTTATGTGTACACAGATACCACACACACACACACACACAAACACTTATATTACAGTTGATTAAGTATGAATCACATACTTCCTATTCAATAGTAAACTCAATAAAGACATAGGTCACATCTTATCTATCCTTTGCATTTCCTCAATACCTATTATGGTTCTTTACAAATAGGTGAATAAATAGTTTTGCATTGAATAATAGTAACATCAATAGTTCTTGTTTACTAGATTGTGCATGTATTTTTGATGGAATATATTTAATGTAAGTAATATTATTTCCTTTTTTCTAAAGACCAGACAAGGTACATTATTTGATACAGATAGGTCATGGGACAGGGATAAAGGTCTCTTTTACTTCAAGTCCATTGCTCTGTCTAGAAAACAATGTTGCCTTCTCAACAGGATCATGAGACCAGATAGACAGATTTGGATGAGACCCAAGAGGAAATCAAATACAACCCCATTGTTTTAGAGATGAGGACACTGAAGTCCAATATATTTAAAAGACATGTCCTCATGTCAGTCATGACATGTCAATAGTGAGTCACAGTATGAACTCAGAGCTCTTAAATCTAAATCCCAAATTCTTTTCACTGTACCATGCCAAGAAAAATAATCATCAGTGTTCCTAGATGTTCTTCACTGGATCTGTTCTTTAAATGGACATTCCACCTTTTAATATATCAACCTACATTAATTTACCTTTATATTTGACTTCATCTTTCCTAGATTCTTAGTAAAGCACCTGATGACTTTTTTTGATGACCACTTTTTATTATTTACCTTTAGCATTGTGCTTTTAAAACATCTTCCTCAAACCCATAAAACATGCTTTGAATTACATTAGTCAAGTTATTGATATAAATCTTAAATTATACTGATATAGAACTTATCCCCAGAGAGGTCAATGATGATGCATTATTCTTCAATCATTTTTTTTTTACTGAACTGACCATAGGCTTATTAATATTTTATATATGGTATTTGCTTGTGACATCAGACTATAGAAAAAGCTCTTTGTGATTATGAACACATGATATACTATATTTTATCTCTTCTGTCTACAAAACTTATATAGTATCAGAGATTTAGTTAAAGACATAGGATAGACTGTCAATATGACAAAACTGGCAAAAGTATGAACTCAAGACAATTCCGAACAGCAAGGAACTTCTTAGATACACTGATTTTTCCAAGCCTTCCAGACTTCTGCTCTGCTATCATATATTTTCAAGATGGATTTATTGTAATTACTTATCAATGTGCACTTTATTGTTGAATATCTCTTCAACAAGTATAAAATATTTTTCTATTTTTTCTTTGGTAACATTTATAAATAGAATGCTACATCTGGATCCAGGAGGATTTGACCTCAAATCCTACCTCTGACAGTTATTACTTGTATGAGAATGGGCAAGCCTTTTAACATTCCTGAGCTTCTGTAAAGTAAGGATATTACACTTAGAGTGCTTTCTTCACAAAGTTGTTGTGAAGATTATATGATGTAAAGTATGCAATGCCGCCTTTGAAAAATTTAAAACACTGTATAAAAGTCAGGTATTATTGTTTATAAGAAATTCAGAATTTATGGTTTCTATACTTTATCACTTCCAAAGAATACAAGGTAATATATCAATAAATGAAGTAGATCCTGGTCTTTACCTGTTTATAGTCTACACTTAGTATATACATTGAGGTTCAAAAAGAAATAATACTATTCTTATGTATTTGGTATGGTAATTTAATTGAGACTGAAAGGATTGTATAAAGTTGATGTACTGAGGTGATATTTTAAAATTGTTTTATAGGTGACCTTTGGAGATGCTAATACACCAGGAAATAACTGAATTAATACCCTGTCTGGCCTGATTTTTGATCCATAAATGGGCAGAAACCATCAAATCAATCCTTTGAAAAATTCCAGGTCCCTGCCCCCCAACTTAGGATCATACATCTAGACCTTGTAAGAATATTCGAGATGACTTAATCTTATTTCCTCTGAAATTGAGGAAATTAAGACTCAGAGCAGTGAAATGCCCAACACATAAGAAGTAGCAGCGGCAACATTCAAACACAGGTCCTGTGATTTCCAATACTTCTCAGTCACTTTACTAGATATTCTGAATGGCCACCCATTTGATTAGCCAGTAATCATATAGCAAATGGATGCCTTCTATAGTCCCTCCCATAAAACTGTTCATAGTTGAGTATTCCTTGGAGACTTAAAAGAGCACTGAAACTAAAATTCTTGTTGATATGGAAGAATACAAAATGAATTTGGTAAAATAAGAAATATGTCAAATTTGCTCAAGGAATATGCTCTTCATTTGCCACTTGGTGAATAAGTGAACCAATGGAATCATTTATCCAATTGCATGTCAATGCTAGAAAATTTCTTTTTATCTTTATAAAACCACTTTCCAGGCACTATATTCTCACATAAAAGCTTCATAATTGTGTTGTGAAGGATGGGAAGTCACTACAAAAAGTCCTTGATCATTTCTGCAAGATTTATGTTTAGTATTCAGGGGAATGTTTTTGAACTACATGATGAAACAAGGCAGGCCTTTCCCCCCCCCCAAGCCAAGTGCTAGATTTTCTGTGATTTTTTTCTCATCTTTAAATGGCATTTATTTTTTACTTCTTTATCATATTGAGAGTACAGATTCTACTTAGGGATATGCATATCAACAGAGATCATAGACATAAATAATGAGCTCTGAATAAGAAAGTATGGCAGCTCAGTTTCTTATGAAAAAGACATTTTAAATACAAGGGTGATCTCCAAATAGGAGATATACTTTCACATTTGAGCTTCTTTAAGATGGTGTAAAATAGTCTGCACAAATGCAAATAAAGGGATTTAGGATTATAAAATGTACTGGGTATCACTCCCCAAAGGCTGTCTGAGGTTTGGAAATAAGAGAATAATGCAAATTTAACATATTAGGTGTGGACACTTTCTAAAAATATTTTTTCTTTCTTTTTTTTTTTGCCTTTTGGAGGGCAATTGGGGTTAAATAACTTGCCCAAGGTCACATGGCTAGGTTTTTGTTTGTGTGTGCGTTAAGTGTCTGAGGCCGGATCCGAACTCAGGTCCTTCTGACTCCAGGGCCGACACTCTACTCACTGCGCCACCTAGCCGCCCCCCTTAAAAATATTTTATAGTCAAATTATTTTAGTGGCACTACATAGGTTTTTTTCTTAGAACAGTCCATATGCAAATATATCAAAACATCTATCTCCAATGAAAAGAGGATTTTCTTTTTCTTATTCCTATTTTTTGCAAAATTTTGCCATTTCTTCTATGTTTGGAGTACTCTTTCAGATGATTTTTCCTAGCGGGATATCTTTTACTTTTTAAGTTTTATTTTAGACTCAAATGCCAGAACACAAATATTGAATAGATAAAAGAAACAAAAACATCATAAACTTAAATATTGGTAGAAATAAAAAGAAAGAAAGAAAGAAAGAAAGAAAGAAAGAAAGAAAGAAAGAAAGAAAGAAAGAAAGAAAGGAAAATATGCCAAGTATAACAGAACACAAGAGGATTCAACATATGTAACAACAAATTTTAATTTCAAGAAAATCTTTATGATAAATAATACTCTTTGGGTTGAGAATTCTCCATCTTTGTTTTCTTGCAAGTTTTCTTTTCTTCTATGCTGTATACTTTTTTACTCCATCCCCTCCACCCACCCCAAAGGCTAAAATTCAGTTTGGATATGTTTCTCTATGGCTATAAATATATACATATAATATACATATATACATACATAGAGACATATACTTTCACAAACAAATTCTACTCCTGAACTTTGTTTTTGTTTGTGCATATGTCACCTCTTCTGCTTTACTTCTACCTTGCCCTCCTGCTACTTGCCTACCCCCCTCAAAGGATCCCTCCTCATCCTCCCACTTCCACAAATCTAAACACTTCTTCTTCTATACCCCCCCTTTACCTATTCCCTCACCCTCCCCTCTAAAGATCCCTCCCTTGTCTTCTCCTACCTCCCTATGCCCTACTGTTTTATTTCTTCTGAATTTAGAATACTTTTATCCTCTTCTAAATGTATATGTATTGTTGACTCTTAAGCCAATTCCCAATGAAAGTACGTTATCAGAACTACCATCTCTCCTCCCCCATTTAATTCTTCTTTATTGAGTCTTCTTCTTGCACATCATTTGCATAAAATAATTACTCTTTTTAGCTGTTCCTAAATGGTTTTACTTTTTAGATTCATATCATAATCAGGTTTTAGCCAATCTTTCTTATAACCTATCCAGTTATTAATACGAATCTTAGACATATGTTTTTAGATTACGTATATAAAAAGTAAATGGTGTGTCCTTATCAAATCCCTTATAATCACTTTTTGGTATGTACCTTATATTTCTCTGGGCTCTTGTATTTTAAATTTTCTATTAAATTTAGTTGTTTTTTTTTTAAACAAAGTCTTGAAAGTCTGAGAGTCGATGAAATAACTTTTGTTTGTTTGTTTGTTTCTTTCATTCAGGATTATACTGTACTTCACCTGGTATGACATTTTCAGCTAGAGTTCTAGTTCTTTTGCTCTTCAACATATAGTGTTCCAAGACTTGTGGTTCTTAATGTCTCCACTTCTAGGTTTTATGTGATTCTAATTGTGGCACCATCATAATCAAACTGTTTTGTTTTCATTACTTTTAATATCTTATTGAGCTGGGTGTTTTAGGATTTGATTACGACATTCCTATGAATTTTCCTTATAGGATCTCTTTTAAGTAGTGATTGATGGATTTTTTTTTGTATTTCTATTTTTCTGCCCTTTTTAATGCTTCAGGGCAATTTTCTTTAATTATTTCTTGTATTATTGTATCAAGATTCTTTTTTTGATCAATATTTTTAGTTAGTCTGATCCTTTTTATGATTTCTCTTCTTGATTTATTCTCCAAATCAATTGTTTTTCTTATAAGATAGTTCATTTTCTCTTCTATTTTTTCATTATTCTTATTTTGTTTAATTATTTCTTGATCTGTTATTATTTCCCTGGCTTCATTTTGCCCAATTCTAATTTTCAAGGAGTCATTTTCTTCCTTTAAAAAAAGATTTTGTATTTACTTTTCTAACTGGTTGAGTTTCCTTTCATAATGTTCTTGTTTCTCTTGCATTCTTCTTCTTCTTCTTTAGATTTTCCTCCATTTCTGTCATTTGGTTTTTAAAGTCTTTTTAAAATATCTATGAATTCTGGAGAGGCTAGGTAGCTCAGTGAATGGCCCTGGAGTCAAGAGCACCTGAGTTCAAATCTAACCTCAGACACTTAACACTTACTACCCCTGTCATCTTGGGCAAGTCACTTCACCCAATTGCCCTGCCTTCCCCCACCAAAAAAAAATCTACAAACTCTTTTTGGGCAGGTGACCAATTGACATTACGCTTTGGGGGTTTCTTTCGTTGAATATCCTCCTTTGAAGATGTTCCCCAGTCTTCTCTATTCTTATAATAGTTTTCTGTGTTTGGATTCTTTTTCCTTTGCCTGTGCATTTTTAGTGGTAATAGCTTAATTTCTATAATCACCTCTAGCCCTGGGGTTGGGGGGGATGGTACCTTTCCCCAGTTCTTCAGTTTTCCCTTTTATTCTGGAATCAAAAACAAACTTCAACCTCTTTTAAGTGCCCACAGCCAGTGGCTTAGTGCTTCTCTGCTTTTGCACTCACAGGGCATGCGCTATTTCCTTCTCCCCCTAACCAATCTTTGCAGCATAGCTGGGTCTGCTATTACTTGTCAGCAGAGGTTCCCCCCATCTCCCTAGGTTCAGATCCTCAACTCCCTTCACCATTACAGGGTTTAAAGTTCCTGCGGCTAAAGCAGGCTCTCAGACCAACTAACCCCAGGGCTTTCCACTTTTTGTTAAAGGGGACCCTCACCTGTAGGTGTTTACTCTTCACTGGGACCAAACCTTACCCTAGGATTTTTCTCCTGATCTTCTCAAATTGCCCCAGGAGGAGCATACTTGTGCCACTTCCTTCACCCTAAAGTACTGTTTTATCTTTTTTGTGGGGGAATATCTTGAGAGCTTGGAATTTCTTGACCTCTACCACCTTACAAGAATCCTCTCTGACAAGGGAATTTTCTAAAGGATATTTAACAAAACAAAAAGAAACCAAAAAACATTTTCTCCACACATGGAGAAAGAGGTCCATTTTGAAAGTGACTAATTTTTAATTATTGTTAATTAGAGATACAGATGCTGGTTCTATTTGGGTAGAACAACTATGTTGTTTTGGTAAGATACAACTTTAGATGTGTACAACTTTTAGGCAGGAAAAAAGAAAAAAAACAAAGCATATTTTAGTATCAAAGGAACTAAGAAACTTCCAACCCAACCCATTTGTGTCAAAGAATTCCCTTTGCCTCTCAGTGATCATCCTACTTCTATTAGAAGGTGTTTTTTGTTTGTTTTTCAGTGATACTCCTTCCTAAGGCAGTTAATTCTTATTTTGTACATCAATGATTTTAAGGAAGTTTGTCTTGTCAAAATTTCCCTCTCCTTAACCAAATGCCATACTTGTAATTTTGACATTTTGGTATAATTAGAAGAGTGCCTTTTTAAGGTATATGTGTATATACCTGTACAGGTATACATAGACAGAGGGTACAGTACCAATTTCATAGGAAGGGATGATACTTAAAAGGTGAAATTGAGAGGTGAGAGAGGAATACAATGAGAGGAGATGGAGAGAGATAAAATGGGGTAAACTATCTCATATAAAAGAGGCAAGGGAAAATGGTTACAATGGAGGGGAAGAACAGGGAAGGCAAAAGGGAATGGGTTAACCTTATTCTCATTGAATTTGGCTCAGGGAGGGAATGGCATACTCACTAAATAGGGAATCTTACCCTCCAGGGGAGTACAGGGGAAGGGGATGAGAGCGAGGATGATAGAAGTGAGGTCAGGCTGGTGGAGGGGGGAGGGAAGTTGGAAGCACCCACTTTTGAAAAGGGACAGGATCAAAGTAGAGAACAGAAGAATTGAGAGGTGGGATAGGAGGGAGGGAAATACAGTCAGTCTTTCACAATATATCCACTATGGAAATGTTTTGCATAGGTACACATGTACAACCTATACTGAATTGTTTATCTTCCCAGTAAGGGTGGGTGACAAGGGAGGAAGGGAATGAATCTGGAATTCAAATTTTAAAATCAAATGTTTATATATATATATGTATATATATATATGCATGCATGTATGTATATGTGTATATATATGTATGTATGTATATGTATACACACACACACACATATATATATATATATATACCATTATTAATAATATTTTACATGTAACTGGGAAATAATACATACAGGCACTGGGCCATAGAGATCCACTGTGCCCTACTGGAAAGTTGGAAGGGGTATGGGAGAAGATATGGGAGAGAGCAGATTGGAGGAGGTGATAGTTTGTGGTGGTGGTAAGGGGAAAAATGGGGAGAAAATTTTGTAACACAAAATCTTGCAAAAATGAATGATGTAAACTATAAGTTAATAAAGCATTTGATTAAAAATTTTAAAAAAAAGCAAAAACACTGATCAGATTTGCAAAGATTTTCCCAGAATCAAAGAATCAGGATGATAATCAGAAATCATATATTATGACATCTTGTCTCTCAAAAATATGTGTCACCAAAACTATAACGGAAAATTTAGTAACTTTTCTACGTTTTACATCTTCAAGTATTTGTGAAACATTTTTATCATTTATAAAAACAAAATTCAGAAACCTCAACATTCTGATTTAATTTCAATTCAAGTTATTTTGGTAGCTCTGCATTATGAGGAATAAAGACATAAAGGAAGAGCTCATTTTAATAGACTTGAATGTGGCTTACAGAAAGGATTATCAATTGTAACATTTTTCTACATTTTCCCAGAATGTATTTTTTAAAATAAATTCACATGTGTGTCTACACATATAAAAACACACATACATGTGTGTACACATGCACACAGATATACACAGAGGTCGGATGGGATAGTATTGAACAGGGTTGGCTAGGGCAATAATGAATATTCATTTGATTTCAATGGTATGGGAAAATACCATAAGGAACTACTTCTAATTCTAGGAGCTATCTTCTTTTGAACTTACAATCTTAAGAGAGTTTTCTTGTCCTGAGAATTTAGCCCTATGTATCAGAGTGGGACTTGAATCCAGGTTTTCCATGCTTTAAAGTATATATTTCTATCTACTAAGTCACTTTGCCATTTTGCTGATGTTGCTTAATTTTATGTCATTTCTATATCCTACTGTATCCCTCTTCCAACTCTCCCCAAGAGAGCTGTATCTTATAATTTAGTACTCAATGAATTTGTTAAATATAATATTTTGTATAATAAATAGGGTGAACACAGTGTTCATTATATTTAAAAGGAAACCAATTCCTCTAGTTCCATTGGGAGAATTGTTTATTACCTTGAAAATTATTATAATACTCTTATGGTACATTTGATTGATTCCCCCCTTTTCTTTCACAGTATTTTCTCTTTTTTTCCCCTCACAAGAGTCTCAGATGGTTTCTGATAAGTAGCTACATAAAAGGAAAGACAAAAAAAGTGTGAAAAGCCATTCAATTAGTAAATAAACATTTACTTTGTGCCACACACTGTGCTAAGTGCTGATGATACAAAGAAAGAATGAGTAAGGGATATGCAGTTAAAAGAAAATCTAGGTCATTTTTAATCCCAGTCAATAATACTTAGGGATTTAACATTTTTGCTGCTTCATCTTTATTAACTGGAGTGAGATGAAAATAGGGATAAAGTTAATCATGTAATTACAAGATTTTTCTATGTATCATTTTCTATTAGATGTAATATTTTTGTCAAAGTGGTTGCTTATCCATGAGACTAAAAAGCTAGAAAAATTTTTTTTGACCTTTAAATGTTCTCATCATTGTTAGAGTCAGTGAAAGAAGGTGGGTAAGTGGGATTCCTTGAAGCTAAATAAAGCCTATAAGAAAGTTATATTGAAACAGTATGGACACTAAACTGGAACAAAACCATGACCAATGATTTAATAGGCATATAAGGCATAAATCGAGGTACAAAAGATTATTGAGGAATTATTAAAGTAGAAAGAAGCTAAAGGGAGAAAAATCCTATGGGTCATTGCCTGCACAGATACATGGGAGGCTCTCATATTTATTAGCCAAACATTAGTAAATATTTCAATTCCAGTGAGATACTTTAAAAACTCATGTGTGCCTTCATTAATATATATACACACATATACATGTATGTATATACATATATACACACATATACATGTATGTATATACATATATACATATATTTCACAATGTAAGGGTTAGAAATGTGTTCAGAAGAAACAAACATAAGGTGGCAGAGTAGAAAAGGACTTCTGCAAAGCTCCAGTTCCCACATTCCCCAATTTATGTAAAAGGGGACTCCGAACAAACCTTGGAGCTACTGAACCCACAAAATGACACAGAGAAGCTAAGGTACCCCTGAGGACAGACCAAAAACCTGGAAGTGAGTGTCTAGCACAGAGCTCTGTGTGAGCCAGAGATTTTAGTCCTAGGGAGGACCTGACCAGAAGCCAGCTGGAGGCACTACAGAACACCAGCAGCTGTGGCCATTTCCAGAATTATCAACACATAGATGCCAAGGACAAAGTGAGAGGTCAGTGCACTGTGGACTTTGGGACCAGGAGTAGGGAGAGTGTTGGCTTTTGACCCCAGAGCAAGAAGCCTCTGAGACGCTTTGGCACAGCCAGTACCACATTGCAGCTTCAGCTCCTGGCCTGCAGACTGTAGGGGGACCAGGCAAACAGTCTGAGGAGTAATCACTCTATCTTTAACCTTCTTGAATCTGGATTGTGGTCAGGGGTGGAGGGTCTAAGGTGTGTGACCAGTTTTCCAGAGCATGTGGAGGCCTCAGAGAGGGCACCCAACTAATACCGCCAGCAGCTGAGGAAACCCCAGCATTTAGAATGGAAGCTCCCCTGGCTGGTGGCAGAGTCCTACAGTAGCAAAAAGCCCAAAAGTCAAGTAATTGAGTGGCAACATGCCCAGGCAAAGGAAGCAAAACAAACAGAAAAATTCAACATTAGACTCCTCCTTTGGGGGCAAAAAGGATCAAAGCATGGAACAGGAGGAAGACAATGAAGTCAGAACTCCTACATCAAAAGCTTCAAATGAAAATATAAGCTGGTTACAGGCCATAGAGGACCTTAAGAAGCAGATAACAGAAGTGGAGGAAAAATTTAGAAGAGAAATGAAAATGATGTAAGAAAATTATGAAAGGAGAGTTAACAGCCTGATTGAGGAAAATAACACCTTAAAAAGTGACTAACTCAAATGGCAAAAGAGGCTCAAAAAGGCAATGAGGAGAGGAATGTCTTAAAAAGTCGAATATGACAGATGGAAAGAGAATCTCAAAAGCTCACTGAGAAATCAAGATGCTGTTAAACAGATCCAAACAAATGAAAGAATAGAAGTCAATGTGAAATATCTCATGGGAAAAACCACTGACCTGGAAAATAGATCCAGGAGAGATAATTTAAAAATTATTGGACTGCCTGAAAGCCATGATCACAGAAAGAACCTAGAAATAATCCTCCAAGAAATTCTCAAGGAAAATTGCCCTGATGTTTTAGAACTAGAAGGCAAAATAAAGGTTGAAAGAATCTACCGATCATCTCCTGAAAAAGATCCCTAAAAGAAAATTCCTAGGAATATTATAGCCAGGTTCTGAAATTCCCAGATCAAGGAGAAAATATTACAAGCAGCCAGGAAGAAACAATTTGAATATTGTGGAAACATAATGAAGATAACACATACTCTGGCAGCTTCTACACTGAAGGATCAAAGGGCCTGGAATATGATATTCTGGAGGTCAAAGGAGCTGGGATTAAAACCAAGAATCACCTACCCAGCAAAATTGAGTACCATGTTTTAGGGGAAAATATGGTCATTCAGTGGATTAGAGGACTTTCAAGTATTTTTGAAGAAAAAATCAGATTTGAATAGAAAATTTTACATACAGATACAAGAAGCAAGAGAAGCATGAGAAGGTAATCAGGGAAAAGAAATCATAAGGGACTTGTCGAAGTTGAACTATTTACATTCCTACTTGGAAAAACTATAATTGTAACTGATGAAACTTTCCTCATTATGAAAATAGTTGAAGGGAAAAGAAATATATATAGTCTTTATTGGAAGGTATATAGGCATATGAATACATATGTCAATGTGTGTATATATATGTGTGTGTGTGTGTGTGTGTGTGTGTGTGTGTGTGTGTGTGTGTGTGTGTGTGTATATGTTTACAGCTATACATAGAGAGAGGGCACAGGACCAATTTCATAGGAAGGGATGATACTTAAAAGGTGAAATCAAGATGTGAGAGAGGAATATAATGAGAAGAGATGGGATGAGAGAGAATGGGGCAAACTATCTCATATAGAAAAGGTGAGGGAAAATAGGGATAATGGAGTGGAGAAACAGGAAGACATAAGGGAATGGGTCAACCTTGTAATCATTGAATTTGGCTCAGGGAGGGAATGACACACACATGAAATAGGGTATCTTACTCTACAGGACATTAGGGGAAAGGGGATCAGAAGGGGGATGATGGAAGTCAGGGTAGGCTAGGGGGAGAGAGAGTTGGAAGCACACATTTTTTGAAAAGGGATAGGACCAAAGTAGAGAATAGAACAAGTGGGAGGAGGGATAGGAGTGAGGGAAATAAAAATAGTCTTCTACAATATATCTATTATGGTAATGTTTTGCATTAGCTACACAGGTATAACCCATATTGAATTGCTTATCTTCCCAGTAAGGGTGGGTGACATGGGAGGAAGGGAATGAATTTGGAATTCAAAGTTTTAAAACAAAATGTTTAAATATATATTATTAATACTATTTTACATGTAATTGGGAAATAAGAGGAGAGGATATCCTGGGGGACTGCTATTTTGGGGAGGTGTGTGTGGGAAAATCAGGGAGAAAATTTGTATCACAAAAACTGGCGGAAATGAATGAAGTAAACCAGAAGTAAATAAATCATTTTGAAAAAAAAAATAAATGTGTTTAGAAAATAAATATGAATGGCATATATTGGTAATCAAGGTTTCTTTCCTTACAGCTGAAATGGATATCATCACAATCACTTTGATGATAAAAGTTGAGATAAAAGACTATGTGCCTTGAAGAACAATCTCCATTTTAGGCAGCATCTTCCTCAGAAATGAACCCCTTGTCCATTTTTGTGAAATTGAGAGATAACAATCCTTTAGTATAAATATCAGGTTTAGGCAATATTATGCCTAATTTCTTGATATTATTTCAGGATTAAAAGGACCCCAGGAAAAGGGGGGGAAATGTTTCTTTCTTTGGGAGTAAAGGCTTTCATTTATTAAAAAATATATAATAAAACAAGGATGATTATAGTAGCAGAAGCTCAAAATTCTGTGAAGGCCTCAAACTCTATAAAGCAATATTCACTAGGTTTCTAAGAAAAAATGCATATTATCATAGCCCAATATGTGGAACAGACTCCTGAGTGTCTCTTTTATTATATGTACCTCTGTATTTAAAATGCAAAATCAAACTATAAAAGAGTAACACAAATCACACCTTTGGTATTTAAAGGTAATTTTTGCCTAAAAAGAATAGGAAATAAAAAAACAGACCACAACATTTTAAATGACCAAGTAACATATGAAATAATTTTTCATATTACCTCTAAATTTCTGTTAAAGCTAATTCCACTAAGTCTCTTATTTGTTTCCTCAAGGAGAACTTGGGAGCAATCCTAGTGTTTGACTTTTATCATTTGGTTTTATTAATAGCGAGAATATAAAAAAAATTATATGATTCACTTTCTACTATAATATATCAAATCACTAGTTTCTGGACATACATTCTGCCTACAGCTAAGTCATAGACAATATCAAGATAATAAAAGACAGCTAAGTCTGCCAACTCTTCTCCTACTTTGCCACTATCAATGTTGAAGACAAAATGGATTTAACAGGATAAGATGCCATTTCAAACTTTTCTTTATTTCCTCAATTGCTATGGTGAAGACATAGATAGCCATGCATGGGCACCTTTCAAGAGGACTGCTGCTGTGAACAGCTTCAAGGTTCTGATTACACAGCACAGTGAACTCTATATTTATTCAGTAACAAACTAAGACGAAACATTCACAGAAAATCGAAGTACAGCATTCACAATATTATGGCATAACAACTTATCACTAAAATGGCCACATAGTTTTAAACAAAGTACATTTATTTAGTAGATCAATCATTTAGTAAGTCCTTAATTCAATCACAAAGTACAAAGGTCAAAGTTCTTTACCCCTAGGTCACATTGTCTTAATCTCTTCAGTCAATAGTCTTCTTTCTTCTTAATTGGAGAAGTCCTTAACTCAATCTTCTAAATATAAAGGTCAAAGTTCTCCACCCCTAGGCCACAGTAAATTATGATCTTCTCAGTTTGCATTAAATACCCAAGGAGAGGTTAGTTCATCTTGACTTGAGGCAGGGTCTCAGTTTCCATGGTTCCTCTTTCATGGTCCCCACTCCTGCCCAAATCTACACAACTGTCACCTAAGTTCAAAAGCAGACAGCTCTGAGTTCCTTGTCCAGCTCCTTTTGCAGTTCCTGTTCCATATTGAAGCTCACAGTGTCTAGTACACCTCAAATCCATCACAGTTTCTGTTCCTGGAAAGACAAAGCTTAACAAAACCACAATAATCACACATATTGTCAGCATCCTCATCAATTCACTCTCTGCCTGTGAAATCAACATGGACCCAACAACAAGGTCTGAGAAATCAACACAAATCATCAATGTAGTCCCAGAAACTCTGAAAACATCAGTAAGACACTCCGCTAGGATTTCTGTAAACATACAACAAAAAATCCTCTTTCAGGGCTTCTGAACCAGCAGTAAGGTCCCAGGGCTTCTGTAACAACAGCAATGTCCTCTATCAGCAGATAAATCTGACAAAGTAATATCAAAACAGACAAAGTACTGGCACCTCAGCCATCCTTCCTCCCGGTTCTCCTCTCTTCTCAT
Organism: Gymnobelideus leadbeateri; assembly: GCA_011680675.1. Classification (NCBI taxonomy): domain Eukaryota; kingdom Metazoa; phylum Chordata; class Mammalia; order Diprotodontia; family Petauridae; genus Gymnobelideus; species Gymnobelideus leadbeateri. The sequence continues at coordinate 143,723 of WOXC01002451.1, read as the reverse complement.
TTCTTCTCAATTCTCTTCTCAGCTCTTGTCTCTTCTCAGTTCTTCTCAGTTCTCAGTTATCCTTTCTGCCACCACAAGTTCTGTTCTCCATTCTGTTCTCAATCTGTAGCAGTTCTCAAGATCCTAGAGATTTGCTCTCTCTCAGCAATTCTCATTCCAGCAGTTCTGGCTTTCTAGCTTCAGCTTTTCCTTATATTCCTCCCTGTCCTGCTCCTTCCTTTTGCATCAGCAAGTTCATCCCACTGTGGGATTCACAATCTGGATCTTAATGCTTGACATGATCAGGAGTTTGAATCAAGGGGCTAAGTACCTGTTTGCTTACCAATACAAGGGGCATGAAAGATCTTCAAATTCTATTACTATTACAAGGTATTCCTCACCAAAGACCAGACCACTGGTTATGAGATACTATAATTAGATATTCTGGTCCTTGGGAAGCAGTCATGTTTTGTTGCCAGGACCTTACATAAAGCCATCATAATGGCACAGGACCTTCTGAAGCTTGTGTTCTGCTGGCAAAACATTCTGAACTCAGGGTCACCTCCATGCCATAATAAACAGTAGGAATACAGCTCCGTAGAGAAAACATACCCCATATTACTCCAGTATGAAAGAATGAAGGGAAAGATCATATGAAATCTTTGAAGAAGACATGGTCATGATGGTTTAAAATGTACTAAATGGCTTAATTTTAATGCATCCTACATTTAAGGGGGTCAAAGTCAAATAGCTATACTTGGCTGTATATTGGCACCTATGTAGTAGAATAGATAGAGTGCTGGACTTGGCATCAGGAAGAGCTGAGTTGTGTGTATGACTATAGGTAAATTTGCAAACCCTCTCAGGCTCAGGTTTCTGCTTGTTCAGGGATTCAATTGTGTCTGTTTTTGTTTGTTTGTTTTTATTTTGTTTTGTTTTGTTTTGCTACCCCATGGACCATACTGTCTATGGGTTGTCTTGACAAAATACTGGTGGTTTGTCATTTCCTTCTCCATTTTATTAAGGCAAACAGAGGTTAAGTGAATTGCCCACAGTCACAGAGATAGTAAGTGTCTGAGGACTGATTTGCTTTCAAGTCTTCATGACTCCAGGCCTAGCATTCTATTCACTGAGCCATCTAACTGCCTTCTGGGCAAACATAGGTTTAGTGACTTGCCCAAAATAATACAGCTGGTAAGTATCTGTGAAAGCTTCAGTTTATCTGTAAAATGAGAATAGTGATAGCACCTGCCTCCTAGGGGTGTTATTTTTTTAATTTGGGGTGGCAGGAGGTTTTACTATTTAAAAATATTAAAATATTACTGACTCTTTATGACCTGATTTGGCAAATTTTTTTCTTTTTGGAGGGCAATTGGGGTTAAGTAACTTGCCCAAGGTCACACAGCTAGGTTTGTTTCGTTTGTGTGTGCGTTAAGTGACTGACGCTGGATCCGAACTCAGGTCCTTCTGACTCCAGGGCTGGCGCTCTATGCACTGCGCCACCTAGCCGCCCCCTGATTTGGCAATTTTTTGGCAAAGATCCTAGAATGATTTACCATTTCCTTTTCCAGTTTCATTTTACAAATGAGGAAACTAAGGCAAACAGGATTATGTGACTTGTCCAGGGTCACATACCTTGTAAGTAGCTGAGGCCAGATTTGAACTCAGGAAGATAAGTCTTCCTAGCTCTAGGCCTATCATTCTATACACTATTGTATGTGGCTGCTCTTAGAATTGTTAGGAGTTAGGGAATACCATAAAATGAAGAGGTTACCCATTACCCATATAGAGTGTTAGGGTTGCTGTGGAGACCCCAAAATACCAATACACTAGATCCTGCTGAATGAATTCGACTCGAGTCTTCTCTCAGCCAAAGAAAAGTAAAGTTTATTAAAAATTCGCTTGTATTAGACATAGAGTAAGCTTGTGCTAGGTCATTAGATGATAAAAAAGTAGTTTTATTCTTGTTATAATATGTAGACAATTAGTCTACTATTCAAATTCAGTACTGAACAAGCACATCAAATAATTTAGTTTGGTTTTCTCTTTTATCTGAAGTAGACAATAGTAAGTCATTATTTTGGACACACATGAGGGAGAGGGACTTACTTTTCCTTTATGTATTTTAAACCAGATATAGCTGGTGGTGAATTAGATAGAATGTTGGGCCCAGAGTCAGTAAGACATAAGTTCAAGTCTGACTTCAAACACTTACTAGCAGTGTGACCCTGAACAAGTCATTTAACTTTTATTTGCTTCAAATGTTTTATAGTTTCCTCAATGGTAAAATGGGCATAGTGTTATAGCACTTATCCCACAGGATTATTGTGAAGAACAAATGAAATTTTTTTTAAAAAAGCATTTTACACAGTGCCTGGCATGTAGTTGGTGCTATGTAAATGTTTGTGCCTACCCTCTGCCCATTTTCACTCTACTTTTAAATTTTGCTTTCGTTCAGTTTAGCAACTTTATTAACTCAAATGTACTGGAAAGATGTTTAAGACACGACTCTGCACTTGCTAGAAAATAGTACAAATATAAATGGTAATAGTGTGGTGATTCTATAGGTATTTCCTATAAATAAAAGAAGGTGCCTGAGAGACTGTCACTTTGTATCTGACTTAGACACAGAGTATGCTATGCCTGCTAGATGTGATTTCAGGAGGGGTGACATGATCCATTATACTCCTATTTACCTTCTACTCATAGGATTTTAATTTGTCAGGTCATTTCCTGAGAATATGTAGAGAAAGAACATGAGGTGGCCTGATAGGTTGGAGTAGAGTTAAGGAGCTAGGAAAAGAGCAAAACAAGGGAGACAGAGGCCAGCTTTACAAATTAGTTGAGTTCTTAGCATTCTATTGCCAATTTACATCCTTATCAAAGTTAGGCCTTTTTACTTGTAGCTGTGACTTCTCACCCTCTAGATAAATTAGTTTCAAATAAATTCAAACATTAACTATATATTAGGGATGTGTAAAGCAAATAGCAGTATGGTAAATAAAAGGTAAGGAGATCAAGAACACAGGTAATTTGGGTGTGGAGTGGTGATCAGGAAAAACTTCCTAGAGGAAGTGGTAACTAAACTTAGCTCTGAGGAAATTAAATGATTCTAAACACTGAGGTGAGGAGAATATCTAACTCTCTGTTCAGGAAACTGAAAGACTGATTTCACTGGAACAGACAATGCATGAAATAGAATATGATGAAATAAGTTTTATCAGCTAGTTAAATCTATAAATCATCCCCAAATTCTGCTTTCTTGACCTAGAAGAATAACTCATTTGTGACTATTAAAATTTCTAATATCATATGTCAGAGGTAGAGGGAATCAACTGCACAGAAATGGAATCTGGCTTCTAGAATTATTTCTTTATCTCTCTAAATGTTTAGTCATTTCTAGATATCTCTGCACATTATATACTTCCCTCTAAAATCACTAGAGTTTAAGCCTGACAGAAAAAAAAAAACTTATTACTATAAGGATTTTCAGTATTCATCACCCATCTCCTTGGGACTCGTTTAAGTGACAGTAAATACAAAACCCAGTATTCAAAAATGTGCTCCATTCAAAATTGTCCTGGAAATTGCCCTAATTGTAGTAAAGCCATTATAGAGAAATTATCTGTTTAGAAATCAGCAGGAGATAGCAATGTGCTGAAAAATTAGCAAATGAGGTTGACTGTATTGTACACCCTTTTATCTTTCATCGAGTATCACCTGCAAAAGCAAGGTTTTTATTCCTTAATGTCTACAGTTCAATTTCAGTTTATTTTCATGAGATTGCTGTGCTGAGGATTTTAATATTCTTAATTATAAAGATTTAATGACTCCCATCTTGAATTCCTCAAAATTGTCTTACAGCTACTGCTAAATTACTACCCAAGAATCAGGCCACTGCTAATCTTTCACCATATTTATGAAGCTTGCTTGAGGTATTACCATGAAGTACTACAGTTAAGCTTTGATTGATTAGTCAGAATACTATTTTTCTGGGCAATTAAATTCTAGTTAACTCATGACTAACCAGAACCACTCTCTTTCATCCCCCTTTTAGAAAAACTCAACTCTTCTGGAAAATATTTTTAAAGGGCAACAGCCACTTTCCAGCTTTAGGAAATCCAATGTAGTAAACATAAAAGATTCTTTCTTTGGTGATAGAGGATTCTGTAAAGCCTGTTGAGTCATTATTTGAAGCATTCAACTGACTCATTACACCTTCATGAGGTCAGAGGGTTAGTCTCTATATAAATGTCACATCCATCTACTTTGGCACTGGGTAGAACAACAGCTCTATTTACTGTCTGTAAAGACAAGTCTTTGCTCAAATACTGAGAAAATGCTTTTGCCAGTTCTCACCCTAACCTAATATGTGATTCCTTGATACCTGCTAGATCCTGTTTTAGCTTGTGACTCCACTTTGCAGTTTTCCACTGTGATTTTTTCCAATTAGATACATCTTGCTCTGAAAGTCAGGTAATCCCTCTGCCTGCAAAATTTGACTTTCTCTAAAGTACAGCTCCCAGGACACTTCTGGACTAAGGAAAGACCTGCTGCCTATAAAACATAGTCTGGGTGGCTGTATTCATTCCAGAAATACTAAAGTTATCTCTCTACATTTAGAAACAAAATGCAGAGGAAGAGCTAAGATGGCAGAGTAAAAGCAGGAATTTACTTGAGCCTTTCTCCAACCACCTACAATACCTGTAAAAAAAATGACTCAAAACAAATCTTAGAGCTACAAAACCTACAAAGTGATAAAAAGAAACAAATCATCTGTTGAAGGCAGCCTGGCAGTCTGACAGGAAGGGTCTATCATACTGGGCTGGGAGCAAAGCACAGTCCCACATGAACTGCCCTGATCCAGACTCAGGACCCACACTGGCCAAAGCAGACATCAGGAAAGTGAATCACTGGCAGCTGTGGTGGTTTCCCCGACTTCTCAATCCAGAAACACCAAAGAGAAAGTCAAAGATCAGTAGGGACCTCTGTTGGAACTGGGTGAGAAAACAAAGTAGTCTGGCCCCTGCCCCTGGGGTGGTAGAGGTGGCAGAGGCTTGGTGGCTGCAACTGTTGCCCCATGGCTGCCTCCATAGCTCTGGATTAGTGATTGTAGGGGGACCAAGAAGCCATTCGGAAGGTAATCACTTTTGCTTTGACCTGCTTCAAACTGGGTCACAGTCTTAAGTGGTGGTCCTGGGGTAAGGAATGCTAGTGTGCCAGAGCTTGTAGTGGCTAGGGAGAGGGCACCCTCCTCATTCCTCTGACAAAAAACTCTAACAACAAATTGCAAAAACCCCCAACAATTTGGGACATAGCTCCCTCCCCTTTGGAAGCAGAGTTCTACAATGGGAAAGAGCTCAAAAATCAAATAATTGTCTGGCAAGATGAACAAACAGAGGAAGTACAATCAGACCAAAGAATCTTTTTTTGGCAGGACAAAAAGGATCAAAACACAAAACCAGAAGACTACAAAGTCAAAACTCCTACATCAGAAGCTTCCAAAAAAATATAAACTGTCCATAAGTCATGGAGGAGATGAAGAAGGATATTGAAAATCAAGCCAGACAAGTGGAGGAAAAATTGGGAAGAGAAATGAGAATGATGCAAAAACATCATGAAAAGTTAGTCAACAGCCTCACTGAAGAAAATAACACCTTAAAAATAGACTAACTCAAATGACGAAAGAGGCCCAAAAAGCCAATGAGGAGAAGAATGCCTTAAAAAGTTGAATTGGCTAAATGGAAAAGGAATTTCAAAAACTCACTGAAGAGAATAATTCCTTGAAAATTAGATTGGAACAAATGGAAAGTAATGATTTTTATGAGAAATCAACATACTATAAAACAGATCCAAAAAATGAAAAAAAAGAAAATGTGAAATATCTCATTAGAAAAAACACTGACCTGGATGTAGATCCATTATAGATAATTTAAAAATTATTGGAGTACTTGAAAGCCATGATAAAAAAAAAAAGAGCCTAGAAATAAGCCTTCAAGAAATTATCAAGGAAACCTACCCTGATATTTTAGAACCAGAGAGCAAAATAGAAATGGAAAGAATTCACCAATTGCCTCTTGAAAAAGATCCCAAAAGAAAACTCCTAGGAATACCATAGCCAAATTCCAGAGTTCCAAGGTCAAGGAGAAAATATTATAAGCAGTCAGGAAGAAACAATTTGAATACTGTGGAAACACAATCAGGATATCACAAGACCTAGCAGCTTCTGCATTACAGGATCAGAGGGCTTGGAATATGATATTCTGCAGTTCAAAGGAGCTAGGATTAAAACCGAGAATAACCTACCCAGCAAAACTCAGTATAATGCTTCAGGTGAAAATATGGTCATTCAACGAAATAGAGGATTTTCAAGCATTCTTTTTTTTTTTTTAAAGCAATTGGGGTTAAGTAACTTGCTCAAGGTTACACGGCTAGTCATTTGATTTATGCGTGGGTGCTCATTTTCTGAGGCCGGATCTGATCTCGGGTCATCCAAACTCCGAGGCCGGCACTCTTACTCACTGCGCCACCTAGCCGCCCCTTTAGGGCAATTGGGGTTAAGTAACTTGCCCAAGGTCACACGGCTAGGTTTTTGTTTGTGCGGATTAAGTGTCGGAGGCCGGCTCCGAACTCAGGGCCTTCTGACTCCAGGGCCGGCGCTCTATTCACTGCGCCACCTAGCCGCCCCTTTTCAAGCATTCTTGATGAAAAAAAAAGAGCTGAACAGAAAATCTGACTTTCAAATACAAGAAGCAAGAGAATCATGAGAAGATAAATAGGAAAAGGAAATTATAAGGAACTTATTAAAGTTGAAATATTTATATCCTTACAGGGAAAAATGATAATTGTAACTCACAAGATGTTTTCTTTGTATGAGGATAATTGAAAGGAATATATATATATATATATGCACACACATATATATATTTACACACACATATATATATTTACACACATATGTATGCATATATGTACATATATATGTATACATACATATATAGGAAGATGTATATGTATATAAATATATATGTGAATGTTTGTATTTGTATGCATATGTATACATAGAACACACAGGATGAGTTGAATATGAAGGGATGATATCTAAAAAGTAAAATTAAGAGGTGAGAGGAATATATTGGGAGAAGAAGAAAGGGAGAGACAGAATAGGGTAAATTATCTCATATAAAAGAGGCAAGAGAAAACTATGGAAGGGAAGAACAGGAAGGCAAAAGGGAATGGGTCAACCTTACTCTCATTGGATTTGACTTAAGGAGGGAATAACATACACACTCAACTGGGTACTTTACCCTACAGGAAAGCAGAAAGGGCATAAGGGGGGTGATAGCAGGGTAGGCAGATTGGGGGAGAGGGTAGTTAGAAAGTCGTCAGAAGTTGAAAAGAGACAGGGTCAAAGTGGAAAATAGAATGTCAGGGGCAGTATAGGATGGTGTGAAGTATAGTTAGTCTTTAACAACATAACTATTATGGAAACATTTGGCATAAGTACACATGTACAACCTATATTGAACTGCTTATCTTCCCACTGGGGGTGGGTGAGGAGGAAAGAAGGGAAAGAATCTGGAAATCAAAGTTTTAAAAGCAAATGTAAAAAATGTTTTTTACATGCAACTGGGAAATAAGATATACAGGCACTGGGATATAGAAATCCATCTTGCCCTACTAGAAAGTTGGGGGGGCTGGGCTACAATATAAAAGAGAACAGATTAGGGGAAGGGATATTCAGTAGACTTGTTATCTTGGGGTGGGGATAGGGGAAAAATGGGGAGAAAATTTTTACCTCAAAATCTTCTGGAAATAAATGTTGGAAACTAAAAATAAATAAATAAATTGAATTAAATTAAATATAACACATTATAATAAAAAACAAAACCTAGGGGTGGAGCCAAGATGGTGGAGTAGAAACAGCACTTCCAAGGTGCTCTTGCCCACACCACTTCAAAATCAAGTAAAAGGGGACTCTGAATAACTTCTGGAGCTCCACCACCTACAGAATGACACAGAGAAGTTAACCTCCCCCAGAGGACAGCTCCGCAGCGCTGCAGGGAGCAGCTGGTGCAGCACTATGGGATTGGCCAACACAGTGCTCTGGGAGCCAAGCCCAGGCCCCTATGAGGCCCAGTTTTAGCCCCATGGAGGCCCAACCAGCAGCTGGCTGGAGGGACCCCAGAAAACCAGCAGCTGTGGCGATTCCAGAATTATCAATAACGATATGCCTAGGACAAAATGAGAGGTTAGTGCAATATGGACTTTGGGACCAGTATTTGGGAAGTGTTGGCTTATTCCCCAGGTGGCGAGAAGCAGCTGAGGAGACACTACACAGCCACCATTTTGCAGCTTCAGTTGCAGCTTCAGCTCCTGGCCTGCAAACTGTAGGGGGATCCAGCAATCAGTCTGGGGGTTAATTGCTCTTGCTTTAACCTCCCTGGATCTGGATTGTGGTCTGGGGTGGAAGTCTTGTGGTGGGTAAACAGCTTGCCAGAGTGTGTGGAGGCTTCACAGAGGCCACCCAACTAATACCTCCAGAAGTTCAGAAGACCCAAACATTTGGGATAGAAGTTCCCCTCTCTGGGGGCAGAGTCCTACTGTGGCAAAAGCCCAAAAGTCAAGTAAGTGAGTGGCAACATGCCTAGGCAAAGGAAACAAAATAAACAGAAAAATTTAACATTAGACACCTATTTTGGGGGCAAAGATGATCACAGCATGGAACAGGAGGAGGACTGTGAGGTCAGAAATCCTGCACCAAAAGCCCCAAATGAAAATATGAGCAGGTTACAGGACATAGAGGACCTTAAGAAGGATTTTAAAAACCAAATAAGAGAAGTGGAGGAAAAATTGAGAAGAGAAATGAGAAGGATGCAGGAAAAGTATGAAATAAGGGTCAACAGCCTGACTGAGGAAAATAACACCTTAAAAATAGACTAACTCAAATGGCAAAGGAGGCCCAAAAGGGCAATGAGGAGAAGAATGCCTTAAAAAGCCGAATTGCCAGATGGAAAAAAAGAATCTCAAAAGCTCACTGAGAAGAATCATTCTTTCAGAATTAGACTCGATCAAATTTATGAGAAATCAAGATGCTGTTAAGCAGATCCAAACAAATTAAAGAATAGATGTCAATGTGAAATATCTCATGGGAAAAACCACTGACCTGGAAAATAGATCCAGCATAGATAATTTAAAAATTATTGGACTACCTGAAAACCATGATCAAAGAAAGAACCTAGAAATCATCCTTCAAGAAATTCTCAAGGAAAACTGCCCTGATGTTTTAGACCCAGAGGGCAAAACAGAGGTTGAAAGAATCTACAGATCACCTCTTAAAAAAGATCCCAAAAAGAAAACTCCTAGGAATATTATAGCCAGGTTCCAGAATCCCCAGATCAACGATAATACTACAAGCAGCCAGGAAGAAACAATTTCAATATTGTGAAAACACAGTCAGAATAGCACAGGACCTGGCAGCTTCTACATTGAGGGACTGAAGGGAATGGAATCTGATATTCTGCAGGGCAAAGGACCTGGGATAAAACCAAGAATCACCTACCCAGCAAAACTGAGTATTTTTTTTTCCAGGGGAAAATATGGTTATTCAGTGGAATAGAGGACTTTCAAGCATTCTTGAGGAAAAAAACAGCGTTGAATAGAAAATTTGACATTCAGACACAAGAAGCAAGAGATGCTTGAGAATGTAATCAGGGAATAGAAATCAAAAGGAACTTATCAAAGTTGAACTATTTACATTCCTACATGGAAAAACAATAACTATGACTGATGAAATCTATCTCTGTATGAAAATAATTGAAAAAGGGTATATGGGCATATGAATACATATGTGAATGGTTGTATGTATGTTTACAGGTGTACATGGATAGAGGGCACAGGTTGAATCTGGTGGGAAGGGATGATAATTAAGTGGTGAAGTTAAGAGGTGAGAGAGGAATGTGGCAAGAGGAGATGGGGAGCGACAGGGCAGGGTAAACTATCTCATGTAGAAGAGGCAAGGGGAAGTGGTTGCAGGGGAGGGGAAGAATAGAAAGGCAAAAAGGCAAAACCATATTCTCATTGAATTTGGCTCAGGGAGAGAATGACATACATACTAAATGGGATATCTCACCCTGCAGGAGAGTAGGGGGAAGAGGGATGACAGGTGGGATGATGGAGGGGAGTGCTTTCTGGGGGAAGGGAAGGTTGGAGGTACCCACTTTCATAGAGGGACAGGATCAAAGTAGGGAATGGACCAGGTGGGGGGTGGGGTGGGTGGGAGGGAAATACAAGTAGTCTTTTACAATATATCTACTATGGTAATGTTTTGCATAGCTATACATGTACAACACATACTGAATTGCTTATCTTTCCAGTGGGAGTGGGTGACAAGGGACGAGGGGAATGGACCTGGAATTCAAAGTTTTAAAATTAAATGTTTCAAATATATATATAATTTTTATTATTAATACTATTTTGCATGTAATTTGGAGATAAGATGTGCAGGCATTGGGGCACAGAGATTCACCTTGCCCTAATGGTAAAGTCAAAGGGGATATGGGAGAAGATATGGGAGAGAGCAGATTGGATGAAGGGGCATCTTGTGGGACTGCTATTCTGGGGTGGTGGGTAGGGGAAAATGTGGAAAAAAATTGTAACTCTAAATCTGGCTGAAATGAATGATGTAAACAGAAGTTAATAAAGTATCTGTTAAAAAAACAAAAAAACAAAAACAACCAAACAAATAAAAAACAAAACCTAACCCAACATATATATCTTTTCTTGCAATTTCCCTTTTTTCCTCAAAAGCAGAATATAAGAATTTTTTTTCCAAAAACCAAGCAAAATTGATCCAGTTCACTTGGCATTCAGTTAGTTGATTTCAATAGGGCTAGAAATAAGTGATTTTTCTGCATATTTTAGTTATTAGAATTTTGTTAAACAACTTAAGAAAATAAATTTCTTTCAGGTGAACACAATATTGGCTTCATTTATAAGGGCATAGACATAGGACAATATTTGTTGTTCTTTTTGTGATGTGGCACTGAGGCAAGTGTTTTTAAAAGTCAGCTGCATAAGGCTTGAAATCAGCTACCACCTTAAACGTTAAAAAGTTGCTTCTAAGAAAGAGATTGAGAAAGTAACCTAGCTGAGACAACCTAGTCTCAACAGCTTTAGCAAATGAGCCCAACACACACTAGATAACTTTTACTGGTTTTCAAAATCAGGACTGGATAAAGGTGTGACTCTACAACAAATAAATGTAATAATACACTTAAATCTTACAATCATTAAGTAGACAAAAACAGCCAAAACAATTTATAATGAGCCCAATTTTCTTCCTCCTATGTTACAGAGCTGGTTGTTCTAAATATTTCTTGGCAATTCTTTCATTTATATAGGAAGTTGGGATAATGCCTTCCCTCCCTCTCTTATACTTATAAAAGTGACTGCCAAAGTAGGGGATTGGTTGGACTTAGCCCTGCCTTTTCCCTGAGCAGAATACTTAGTAGAGCATTCTCTTGGTCAGGGAAAATTGAGTGTTTCCTTTCCTAAGCTCAAGTGAAAGTGACAGAGGAAACTCAATTTACTGGTAACCTCATTTGCCTGTGTTGCCAGTTTCTAGATAAGCAGCTCTCAAGTAAGTAGGAGAAACCATGGAGAGGGGAAAGGAGAATTTTCTTCATTCTTTAATATGGCAGGCATTTCCCAACTCCCAAGAAGCAGCAGAGATTTAGATGAAAAATTTCTTTTGATTCAGGGATATACATCTATTTCAGAATTTTTATATGGTATTCCTAATCGAGATAATTTCCCATCAGAGAAGTAGGTGTGCATATATTTGATATAGGGAATTCTGGATTAGGAGAATTCATCCTTTATTGAAAAAGATCATTGCTGGCCCTGTAATTCAATAGTGCTAGAGAGTTTTCTTGGGTTAAAGGTTAAAATGACTTGCTAAGGAAAACAAAGCCAGGCAGTGTCATAAACAAAATTTGACAAAAGTCTTCTGGGTTGTATGGTCAATCCCTGTGTCATTGACTTTCCTCAGTGAGATAGGCTATATAATTTTGTTATACATTATTCCTTCAAAATAATGCATTAAATTTCATATTAGATAATCTTTACTTTGTTCTTCTGAGATTATGCTATGAGTCTACATTTCTATAGAAATCCTTCTCCCTTTCTTCCTCATGGTATAAAGGTAACTCTGGATTCTCAAAGGATATTTCAGGAAATTTCCAAAGTCCTGTAGATCCTACAAAGCTGTAAAGACTTGAAGCATGAATCAGATTACTGACTGCATCATCTGAGAACACCTGAAGCTCATTCTCATTGTAAAATTACATTTACTCTGTGTCTGTACTTGAAAAGGGAATGTATTTGTTAGCAGCTTAGTGGGATGTCAATCTGTGGGGCTTAAAGGGTGGAAGAGAATATATTTGGAAATGATGGAATCCTAAAGCTACTCCCAGTCCCAGTAGTCTAACTTCCTTATAGGCCCCACTGAACAGCAGGCTCACTGCCCCTACTTACTCACTAACTGCCCCTCCACCCCACTCAATATCTTAACTTCATATATGCCTCATTGCTCACTAGAACAAGTGTGTCCATGCACTGAACATCAACCACATTATCTATCTTGACCAGACTAGATCACAATAGCTAGCCAATCAGAAGACAGCACCCCCAAACACCAGAAGGTGCCCACCCTAAGATAGAACCTTAGCATTACTAGTAAAGGACTGACCTAGAATCAACTTACAACATAGAATGGCTTATTACAGTATTATTATCATACGTACATACCCCGTAATTTTTTTCTGTACACAGTGTGGGTAATCATATGTGCAGTTTCAATAAGGCTGAGACCCCTCCCCTATTACCTAATCCTTTTACATATCCCTCTTGCCTTTATAACATTCATAATTTCTGTTATGTAATTGCATCTTTACCTTATCAAAATCCCTCTTGTTCTTTCTGAAGTTGCTGGCTCCTCTTGGAACTTAACCTGCTTCATGAAAGGTATAAGTCTCAATAAATGCCTACACATGGATTAGGTAGTCTGACTGTATTCTTCCAGTTGCGTCCACCACAGCAGATCATGAAACCACAATATTTTTTGGTGTTCCTGGGTGGGCAGAGCCTAAACTGCAACACAAAGACTAATCACCAGAAAGTTTACAGAGTTTTTAGTACTTTCTGAACAACAAGTTCAGAATATTGCCTACTTAATTACAGAGGGGTTATAATATGTGTTGGCAGAAGGCCCATCCAAATGTTCAAAGTCATGGACTTCTCAAAGTATTGAAGGATATTAATTATGCTCTTAGGCCATTAGAGAATTACATTTTCCTGCCATGTATCAATTTGACAAAGTGATCATCCAGAATTTGATGGCTATGCCATTTTTAAACTATTCTAGCTCTAGTGGCTGATTCAGAACTTGGTTTTCTCTCAGGAGATAGTGAGAGTCTGGGCTAATATTTGTTCTTTTATCAATATACTCTTGTGTGTGGTGGGTAGGGTGGGCTAGGGGATGCCCAGGTAAGTACAATCTTCAGAGGACAATATTCAGAGCATGGGTCTGTGTATGCATTTGCAAAAGAAAATAAAATTATTAAGAGCTAAGTGGGATGTCATAATGCTGGGGGTGAGTGATAGGGTATGTAGTTAACAAGAAAAACTTGTATAAAATGCATTTTCTCTGTACTAGAGAGGAATTAGGCTAAGAGACTGAAAGGATAACAGAAGCTCAGACTATTGAGTATCAAAAGAACTCTTTTAAACCTAGCTCATAATCTGATGAATGAAATGCTTTTACAACATCCCTGAGCTGTAGTTATCAAACAAACTGTGCTTGAAAAACATATGCTGTCTCTTAATGAGAATGCAGTTGCAGTTAATTGAAACCCTAACATATCTCTCTTTTTCATTTTTAAAAAATTTAATTAATTTATTTATTTTTAGTTTTCATTTTCATTTTCATTTCCATAAAATTCTGTTACAGTTTTTTTCTCTCCTTCTTTCCTAAGGTAACAAGCCTACTGAATGCCCCATGCCCCAATCTGTCCTCTTTTATATCTTCCCGCATCAAACCCTCCCCCAAATTTCTAGTACAGCAAGATGGATTTCTATAACCCAGTGCCTCTATATCTTATTTCCCAGTTGCATGTAAAAAGCAATTTTTTTTAAATATTTGTTTGTAAAACTTTGAGTTCCAGATTTTTTCCCTTCTTCCCTCCTCATCCAGCCCCACTGGGAAGATAAGCAACTCAGTATAGGTTGTACATATGTAGTTACCCAAATCATTTCCATAATTGTTATATTGTGAAAGACTAACAATATTTCCCTCCATCCTGCACCCCACTTATTTTATTTTCTCCTTTGACTCTATACTTTTCCAAAACTGTTTGCTTCTAACTACCCTCTCCCCCAATCTGCCCTCCCTTCTATCATCCCCCTTCTTATCCCCTACCCCCCATTTTCCTGTAGGGTAAGATACCCAACTGAATGTGCATGTTATTCCCTTCTTAAGCCAAATTCAATGAGAGTAAAGTTGTTCCATTCCCTTTTACCTTCCTGTTCTTCCCTACCATTGTAAAAGTTTTCTCTTGCCTCTTTTATATGAGACAATTTAACCTAATCTATCTCTTCCTTTCTCCTCCCAATAAACTCCTCTCTTACCTCTTAATTTTATTTTTTAGATATCATCCCTTAATATTCAACTCATCTTGTGCCCTCTGTCTATATATACATGACCATACATATGCCCACACTCACATATATATTTATGTACACATACATGCTCATATATATATATATACATGTGTGTGTATGTGTATGTATGTATATATATGTATATATATATGTGTGTGTGTGTGTGTGTATATATATATATATATACATACAATCTTCAACTATCCTCATACTGAGAAAAGTTGCAATTATTGTTTTTCCATGTAGGAATATAAGTAGTTCAACTTTGATAAGTTCCTTATGATTTCTTTTTCCTGTTTACTGTCTCATGTTTCTCTTGCTTCTTGTATTTGGAAGTCATATTTTCTGTTCAGCTTTTTATTTTCATCAAGAGTACTTGAAAATCCTCTATTTCATTGAATGACCATATTTTCCCTTGAAGCATTATACTCAGTTTTGCTGGGTAGGTGATTCTTGGTTTTAATCCTAGCTTCTTTGACCACTGGAATATCATATTCCAAGCCCTCTTACCCCTTAAGGTAGAAGCTGCTAGGTCTTGTGTTATCCTGAGTGTGTTTCCACAATACTCAAATTATTTCTTCTTGGCTGCTTGTAGTATTTTCTCTTGGTCCTTGGAATTCTGGAATTCGGCTATAATATTCCTAGAAGTTTTCATTTTGTGATCTTTTTCAGTTGGTGAATTCTTTCAATTTCTATTTTGCCCTCTGGTTCTAGAAGATCAGGACAATTTTGCTTGATAATTCCTTGAAAGATGATGTCTACATTCTTTTTACAATCATGGCTTTCAGGTAGTCCAATAATTTTTAAATTATCTCTCCTGGATCTATTTTCCAGGTCAGTGATTTTTCCAATGATATGTTTCGCATTTCCTTCTATTTTCTCATTTGTTTGGATCTGTTTTGTGTACCTTTATTTCTCATAAAGTCATTAGATTCCAGTTGCTCCAATCTAATTTTGAAGAAGTTATTCTCTTCACTGAATTTTTGAAATTCCTTTTCCATCTTGCTAATTTTGCTTTTTAATGCATTCT
The DNA here is from genome assembly GCA_011680675.1 of Gymnobelideus leadbeateri. Classification (NCBI taxonomy): domain Eukaryota; kingdom Metazoa; phylum Chordata; class Mammalia; order Diprotodontia; family Petauridae; genus Gymnobelideus; species Gymnobelideus leadbeateri. Next base: position 127,993 of record WOXC01002451.1, on the reverse strand, counting down.
TCTCCTCATTGGACTTTTGGGCCTCCTTTGCCATTTGAGTTAGTCTATTTTTTTTTTATTTGCTCTTTGGAGGGCAATTGGGTTGAGTTGCCCAAGGTCACACGGCTAATTTTTGTGTTAAGTGTCTGAGGCCGAATTTGAACTCAGGTCCTCCTGACTCCAGGGCCAGTGCTTTACTCACTGCGCCACCTAGCCACCCCCAAGTTGGTCTTTCTTTTAAGGTGTCATTTTCTTCCGTGTGTTTTTGGGTTTCCTTTAGCAGGCTTTCGACTCTCTTTTCATGATTTTCTTGCATCATTCTCATTGCTCTTCCCAATTTTTCCTCCACTTTCTTACTTGATTTTCAAAATCCTGCTTGAGCTCCTCCATGGCCTTTAACCAATTCATATGTTTCTTGAAGGTTTCTGATACAAGAGTTGTGACTTTGGTGTATTCCTTACACTCCATGCCTTGATCCTTTTTGTTCCCAAAAAAGGATTCTACAGTCTGTTGGTACTTCCTGTTCTTGCTCATATTGCCAGCCAATCACTTGACTTTTTAGTTCGTTGCAATGGTAGAACTCTGCTTCCAGAATGGAAAGAGCTTGGTCCCAAATTGCTGAGGTTTTTACAGCTGCTGGAGCTATTATGAAGGTGCTGTCTCTATAGCCCCCCCAAGCTCTGGCTTAGTGGTCACACACCCCAGGACCACCACCCAAGACTCCAATCTAGATCCAAGCAGGTTAAAGCAAGAGTGAGAACCTTCTGAATTGTTGCTTGGTTCCTCTATAATTTGCATTCCAGGAACTCCTGAGGCAGCCATGTGGTGCAGCCATTGTCCCTCTGCTGCTTCTTGCTCTGAGGGGCAGCAGCTATACTGCACACTTCAGTTCCCCCCATTCCAACAAACTCCCACAATGACCTTTTACTTTGTCTTTGTCATTTTATACATTTGGAAGTCTTGAAGCCGCCACAGCTGCTTGTTATTCACTGTCTTGAAGTTTGCTCTGGCTGCTGCTGGTTGAGGCTACCCTGGGGCTGGAACCGCATATCTCCTGGGGGACTGTGCTAGAATCCCAGTGTGCTGTGATAGACCTTTCTTGTGGGCCTGCCAGGCTCTCTTCATTAGGAGATTTGTTTCTCTCTATCACTTTGTGGGTTCTGTAGCTTTAAATTTCTTTAGTCATTTTTTTTACAGGTATTGGAATTATTTGGAGCTGGAGCCCATGCCAAGTTTTTGTTTCTTCTGCCATCTTAGCTCCACCCCCCCAACAAATTTTTCAAATAAACTGCTATCTGAGCATGATCTCCTACACTCTTTTTCTTAGGAAATTGACTAGAGCTAGAAGGAAGGGTTATTGACACGGGATAATCTACTTTGTACTTTGATCTGTAATATAATACATATAGATGATTGCTCCAACATGACAAAAATAAACCTTCTTATACCTTCTTGCTCTGAGTTTCTCTTGCTCAAGTCCTCCACAAAAGAATATTCGCTTCAGAGGTATGGCCCATCCAATGTGTAAGGGTATTTTTTCACTTGACATTGAACAGGGGCAAAAAGGAATACACAGAATAAACACAGTTCCTCCTTTTTTACTAAATGAAGGACAACCACCTTTTCCAATCATCAATTTCCTTCAAGTATTTTTTAACATCATTGTTCTCAAGCAATTTATAAGTAGGTAATAGGCTTTAATCTACTCATGCTCACCATGTATCACTCAGTTATCTCTTGAGGGACCTGGAGTCTTAACTCTTTACAATCTATAATTTTCTGTGTTTTTCAATTCTAAAACCTCTGTTAAATATGGCATTGATATTTTCCCCTAAAACATTTTGAAAATGTATTCTGTATATAGTTGTATTTTGTTTAATTATCCTATCACATTTTTACAATTAAAATCAATCTATCTATTTATCTATCTACCCATCTATATATGCATGTATGTGTGTACATATATTGTGTGTATATATACATATATAAAATCTGTTTTACTTCCCAGTTAATTATAAATATCCAGTTCAATTTCTGACTTTTCGTTTTTCTCAAATAACAAGTCTAATCAAATAAATTAAAGTGAACCACAGATTAAGACTACACAAACCCACTCTCTACTCCTCCCATGTTCTGTGAGTGACTTGCAATTTTTCAACGACTTTGCCATTTCATGATTTAAAGTCATATGCAATCTCTAACATACATTGTTGCTGTTCAGTCATTTCAATCATGTCCAACTCTTCATGACCCCATTTGAGGTTTTCCCGGCAAAGACAACACAGTGCTTTAGAATTTCCATCTCTAGCTCATTTGCCAGGTGAGGAACATAGGCAAACAGTATTAAGTGACTTCTCCAACGTCAAACAACTTTTAAGTGTCTGAAGCCTGATTTGAATTTATGAAGAGGAACCTTCCTGATTCCAAGCCCTGTGTTCTAACCACTGAAAAATGTAACTTCACCAAAAATATAAACTTTGATCTGAATTAATTTGGTCTCTCACCAAACTTTATGTAAACTTTTTACACCATTATTTCTGGTTTATAAAATAGAACAACTCATAATATTCAACCTTTGTCCTTTACAATATTTTAAGCCAAATTGATAACTTACCACTTTTACCTTTTCATACCATTTACTAACTTGGCAAAGTGATCATCAAGCATTTCATAGTTAAGGTACTTTTTGTATTCTCCTAGTTGTGGTGATTGAATTATCAGTTGCTTTTCCTGGGAAATAATGATCGTCTGTGTTGATGTTTTTGTTTTTTTTTTTTAAGTTTTACAATAACCTCTTTTTTGGTGTCAGCAATATTCAGGAGACAAAAAAGTCTGAAAATCATGTCAACAGGAAATACTTGATCTTGCTGAACAGAAATATGTCAGTCTTAGACAAAACTAGTTTGGAGTACAAGCTTATTTAGAACACATTAGAGAGAGTCAGAGCATTTCTGTCTCATAAAATGAAAAGAAAATGTATAAATGAACTTGAAAGCTTGGCTCATGATAAAACTGAGATAAATTATGCCTAGAGCATTTTAGATGAATCTAGTAGGGGAAAAAAAAATATATATATATATGTATATATATATATATATATATATAATAGATCACATTTAGTAAAATTTCTATAAACATGTATTCTCATTTTTGAGATTAGACAAATGTGAACTGATTGGTTCCAGAGGGCAGAACAAGCATCAATGCATAGAAATTACAAAGTTGAAGATGTCAGTCTAGCATTCTCTCATAAGCCTAGCTTCTCTCATCTACCAGGTATGTGACCCTTAGAACATTTATAACAAAACTATCACATGGACAACCGAACAAGCAATTATTCAGCCCCAAATTTCCAAGCATACTTAAATACTAACTCCCTCTCACTACCCACCACCTCCATAAAAATGGCTAGAGTTAGGTACTCTGGACATAGCAGTGGGAGTGGGGAATGACAGGTCATTTTTGTCTTTGGGACAGTGGTGGAGAAGAACTTTATTCCTCCTTTTCATTTTTGGTGGGTCAGAATGATCACATGTGATGAGGTGTCAAAGAAATTAATTGAATCATAGGCCTCATCATCCTTTCTTTTCTCCAAAGCCTACTTTTCTTCTGGACTTCCCTATTTCAATCCAGAGCATTTCCAGTCTTCTAAATGCACAGGATTGACACATCAATGTTATTCTTTTTTTTAATCAAATGCTTAATTAAGTTCTAGTTTATATCATTCATTTCCACAAGATTTTGAGTTACAAATTTTCTCCCTGGTTTTCCCCTACACACAACCCCAAAATAATGATCCCACTGGATATCCCCTCCTCCAATCTGCTCTCTCCCATAACTTCTCCCATAACCTCTCTGACTTTCCAGTAGGGCAGGGTGGATCTCTATGCCCCAGTGCCTGTATATCTTATTTCCCAGTTACATGTAAAATAATATTAAGAATAGTACACACACACACACACGCACACACACGCACATATATATATATATATATATATATATATATATATATATATATATATATTAAACATTTGATTTTAAAACTTTGAATTCCAGATTCATTCTCTTCCTCCCTTGTCACCCACCCTTAATGGGAAAATAAGCAATTTAGTATGGGTTGTACATGTGTAGATATGAAAAACATTTCCATAGTGGATATACTGTGAAAGACTGACTATATTTCCCTCCCTCCTATCCCACCTCCCATTTGTTCTATTCTCTATTTTGATCCTGTCCCTTTTGAAAAGTGGGTGCTTCCATCTTCCCTCCCTTTCCCCCCCAGCCTGCTCTCCCTTCCATCATCCCCCCTCTCATCCCCTTCCCCTCTACTTTCCTGTAGGGTGAGATACCCTATTTAGTGTGTATGTCATTTCCTCCCTAAGCCAAATTCAATGAAATTAAGGTTGACCCATTCCCTTTTGCCTTCCTGTTCTTCCACTCCATTGCAACCGTTTCCCCTTGCCTCTTCTATATGAGATAGTTAACCCCATTCTGTTTCTCCCCATCTCCTTTCATTATATTCCTCTCTCACCTCTTAATTTCACCTTTTAAGTATAATCCCTTCCTACTCAATTGGTCCTGTGCCCTTTATCTATGTATACTGTACACATATATAAACATGCTCATATATGTATTCATATGCCCATATACCCTCCTATATAAACATATGTATGTATGTATGTGTGTGTGTGTATATATACACACACACATACATATATATATATATATATACATGCATACAAACATACATACATACATACATTTCTATTCCCTTCAACTATTCTCATACTGAAAAAAGTTTCAAAAGTTACAATTATCATTTTTTCATATAGGGTTGTAAATAGTTCAACTTTAATAAGTTCCTTATGACTTCTTTTCTCTGTTTACCTTCTCATGCTTCTCTTGCTTCTTTTATCTGAATGTAAAATTTTCTATTCAACTCTGGTTTTTTCTTCAAAAATATTTGAAAGGGGCGGAGCCAAGATGGAGGAGTAGAAACAGCTCATCCAAGCCACTCTGCCCCCAGATTCCCCCAAAACTATGTAAAAGGGGAATCTGAACAACTTCTGGAGCCCCAGCACCCACAGAACGACACAGAGAAACTAACCTCCCACTGAGGACAGTCCAGAAGCCTTGCAGGAAGGAACAGTGCAGAGGTCTGGGACCTGGCAGCCCACGTGCAGAGCGCAGGAGCCGAGCCGAGCCCAGGTCCACATAAGCCGAGGTTTTAGCCGCAGGGCGGCAGGGCCAGCAGCCAGCTGGAGGAACCCCAGAACACCAGGAGCTGTTGCAACTCCAGAATTATCAACAAAGACATGCCTAGGACAAAGTAAGAGGTTAGTGTCCTATGGACTTTGGGACCAGTATTTAGGGAATGCATCGGCTCCCTCCCCTGGGGGCTAGAAGCTGCTGAGGAGACATGCCATTTTGTAGTTTTCAGAGGCAGCTCCAGCTCCCGGCCTGCAAATTGTAGGAAGATCCAGCGATCAGTCTTGGGGGGGTAATCAGTCTTGCTTTAACCTCCCTGGATCTGGATTGTGATCTAGGGTGGAAGTCGTGGGTGGGTTTACAGCTTGCCAGAAACGGAAGTTGCCCCCCAACACATTCGGGATGAAAACTCCTCTATCTGGCCTTAAAGCCATAGTGTGGCAACAAGCCCAAAAGTCAAGCAAGTAAGTGGCAACATGTCAAGGCAAAGGAAACAGAAAAATGCAACCCCAGACTATTTTGGGGGCATAGAGTGGGAAAAGGACTGTGAGGTCAGAAGTCCTGCTCCAAAAGCCCCAGGGGAAAACATGGGTGGGCTGCAGGCCACAGAGGACCTTTAAAAATCAAATAAGAGAAGTGGAGGAAAAATTGGAAAGAGAAATGAGAAGGATGCAGGAAAAATATGAAATGAGGGTCAATAGCCTGACTGAAGAAAACAACACCTTAAAAAATAGACTAACTCAAATGGCAAAGGAAGCCCAAAAGGGCAATGAGGAGAAGAATGAGTTAAAAAGTCAAATTTGCCAGATGGAAAAAGAATCTCAAAAGTTCACTGAGGAGATTCATTCCTTCAGAGTTAGACTGGAGCAAATGGAAGCTAATGACTTTATGAGAAATCAAGATGCTGTTAAGCAGATCCAAACAAACGAAGATTAGAAGGCAATGTGAAATATCTCATGGGAAAAACCACTGACCTGGAGAATAGATCCAGGAGAGACAATTTAAAAATTATTGGACTACCTGAAAGCCATGATCAAGGAAAGAACCTAGAAATCACCCTTCAAGAAATTCTCAAGGAAAACTGCCCTGATGTTTTAGATCCAGAGGGCAAAATAGAGTTGAAAGAATCCACCGATCACCTCCTGAAAAAGATCCCAAAAAGAAAACTCCCAGGAATATTATAGCCAGGTTCCAGAATCCCCAGATCAGGAGAAAATACTACAAGCAGCCAGGAAGAAACAATTTCAATATTGTGGAAACACAATCAGAATAGCCCAGGACCTGGCAGCTTCTACACTGAGGGATCGAAGGGCATGGAATATGATATTCCAGAGGGCAAAAGAACTAGGAATGAACCCACGGGTCACCTACCCAGCAAAACTGAGTATTTTGTTTCAGGGGAAAATATGGTCATTCAGTGGAATAGAGGACTTTCAAGCATTCTTGAGAAAAAACCAGAATTGAATAGAAAATTTGACATCCAGACACAAGAAGGAAGAGATGCCTGAGAAAGTAATCAGGGAAAAGAAATCAAAAGGAACTTATCAAAGTTGAACTATTTACATTCCTATATGGAAAAGCAATATCTGTGACTGATGATATCTTTCTCACTATGAAAATAATGGAAGAAGGGGTGTGGTCATATGAATACATATGTGAATGTGTGTGTATATGGTTACAGTTATATATGGATAGAGGGCATAGGTTGAATTAGTTGGGAAGGGAGAATACTCAAGGGATGAAATTATGAGGTGAGAGAGGAAAGTGGCAAGAGGAGATGGGGAGAGACAGGGTAGGATAAACTATCCCATGTAGAAGAAGCAAGGGGAAGTGGTTGCAAAGGAGGGGGAGAATAAGGAAGGCTAAAAAGACAAAACCACATTCCCATTGAATTTGGTTCAGGGAGAAAATGACATACATACTAAATGGGATATCTCAACCTGCAGCAGGATAGGGGGAAGGGGGATGAGAGGAGGGATGATGGATGGGAGGGCATCCTTGGGGTGAGGGAGGTTGGAAGTACCCACTATAGAAGAGGGACAGGATCATGTAGGGAATGGACCAGGTGGGGAGTGGGATGAGTGGGAGGGAATTATAAGCAGCCTTGTACAATATATCTACTATGATAATGTTTTGCATAGCTAGACATGTACAACATATACTGAATTACTTATCTCCCCAGAGGGAATGGGTGACAATGGAGGAAGGAAATGGATCTGAAATTCGAGGTCGTAACATTAAATGTTTCAAATGTATATAAATACTATTATTAATACTCTTTTGCTTGTAATAGGGAGATAAGATGTGCAGGCATTGGGACACAAAGACTCACCTTCCTCTAATGGAAAAGTCGATGGGCGTATGGGAGAATGTATGGGAGAGAGCAGATTGGAAGAAGCGGTATCTTGTGGGACTACTATTCTGGGAGGTTGGGTAAGGGAATAATGGGGGGGAAATGATTGTAACTCGAAATCTGGCTGAAATGAATGATGCAAAACAGAAATTGATAAAGCATTTGTTTAAAAAAATATTTGAAAGTCCTCTATTCCATTGAATGACCATATTTTCCCCTGAAAAACATGATAAGCAGTTTTGCTGGGTAGGTGATTCTTGGTTTTAATTCCAGCTAGTTTAACCTCCAGAATATCATATTCCAAGCCCTTTAATACCTCATTGTTGCAGCTGCCAGATACTGTGTTATGCTGATTGTGTTTCCACAATTTTCACATTGTTTCTTCCTGGTTGCTTGTAATATTTTCTCCTTGATCTGGGAGTTTGGGAATCTGGCTATAATATTCCTAGGAGTTTTCTTTTTGGGATCTTTTCTCAGGAGGTGATCAGTGGATTCTTCAACCTCTATTTTGCTCTCTGGTTCTAAAATATCAGGGTAGGTTTCCTTGAGAATTTCTTGAAGGCTTATTTCTAGGCTCTATTTTTTATCATGGCTTTCAAGTACTCCAATAATTTTAAAATTATCTATACTAGCTCTACATCCAGGTCAGTGTTTTTTCTAATGAGATATTTCACATTTTCTTTTTTTTTTTTCATTTTTTGGATCTGTTTTATAGCATGTTGATTTCTCATAAAAATCATTACTTTCCATTTGTTCCAATCTAATTTTCTTTTTTTTTTTAAACAAATACTTTATTAACTTCTGTTTTACATCATTCATTTCCGCCAGATTTTGAGTTACAATCATTTTCCCCCCATTATTCCCCTACCCAGCCTCCAAGAATAGCAGTCCCACAAGATATCGCTTCCTCCAATCTGCTCTCTCCCATACCTTCTCCCATACCCCATCGACTTTTCCATTAGAGGAAGGTGAATCTTTGTGTCCCAATGCCTGCACATCTTATCTCCCTATTACAAGCAAAAGAGTATTAATAATAGTATTTATATATATTTGGAACATTTAATGTTATGACCTTGAATTTCAGATCCATTTCCTTCCTCCCTTGTCACCCATTCCCTCTGGGGAGATAAGTAATTCAGTATATATTGTACATGTCTAGCTATACAAAACATTATCATAGTAGATATATTGTACAAGGCTGCTTATAATTCCCTCCCACTCATCCCACCCCCCACCTGGTCCATTCCCTACATGATCCTGTCCCTCTTCTATAGTGGGTACTTCAACCTCCCCTACCCCCAAGGATGCCCTCCCATCCATCATCCCTCCTCTCATCCCCCTTCCCCCTATCCTGCTGCAGGTTGAGATATCCCATTTAGTATGTATGTCATTTTCTCCCTGAACCAAATTCAATGTTAATGTGGTTTTGCCTTTTTAGCCTTCCTTATTCTCCCCCTCCTTTGCACCCACTTCCCCTACATGAGATAGTTTACCCTACCATGTCTCTCCACATCTCCTCTTGCCACTTTCCTCTCTCACCTCATAATTTCATCCCTTGAGTACTCTCCCTTCCCAACAAAATCAACCTATACCCTCTATCCATATATAACTGTAACCATATACACACACATTCACATATGTATTCATATGACCACACCCCCTTCTTCCATTATTTTCATAGTGAGAAAGATATCATCAGTCACAGTTATTGCTTTTCCATATAGGAATGTAAATAGTTCAACTTTGATAAGTTCCTTTTGATTTCTTTTCCTGATTACCTTCTCAGGCATCTCTTCCTTCTTGTGTCTGGATGTCAAATTTTCTATTCAATTCTGGTTTTTTCCTCAAGAATGCTTGAAAGTCTCTATTCCACTGAATGACCATATTTTCCCCTGAAACAAAATACTCAGTTTTGCTGGGTAGGTGACCCTTGGGTTCATTCCCAGCTCTTTTGCCCTCTGGAATATCATATTCCATGCCCTTCTATCCCTCAGTGTAGAAGCTGCCAGGTCCTGGGCTATTCTGATTGTGTTTCCACAATATTGAAATTGTTTCTTCCTGGCCGCTGGTAGTATTTTCTCCTTGATCTGGGGATTCTGGAACCTGGCTATAATATTTCTGGGAGTTTTCTTTTTGGGATCTTTTTCAGGAGGTGATCGGTGGATTCTTTCAACCTCTATTTTGCCCTCTGGATCTAAAACATCAGGGCAGTTTTCCTTGAGAATTTCTTGAAGGTGATTTCTAGGTTCTTTCCTTGATCATGGCTTTCAGGTAGTCCAATCATTTTTAAATTGTCTCTCCTGGATCTATTCTCCAGGTCAGTGGTTTTTCCCATGAGATATTTCACATTGCCTTCTAATCTTTCGTTTGTTTGGATCTGCTTAACAGCATCTTGATTTCTCATAAAGTCACTAGCTTCCATTGCTCCAGTCTAACTCTGAAGGAATGAATCTCCTCAGTGAACTTTTGAGATTCTTTTTCCATCTAGCAAATTCGACTTTTTAAGGCATTCTTCTCCTCAATGCCCTTTTGGGCCTCCTTTGCCATTTGAGCTAGTCTATTTTTTAAGGTGTTGTTTTCCTCAGTCAGGCTGTTGACCCTCATTTCATACTTTTCCTGCATCCTTCTCATTTCTCTTTCCAATTTTTCTCCACTTCTCTTATTTGATTTTTAAAGTCCTTCTTAAGGTCCTCTATGGCCTGCAACCCGCTCATGTTTTCCCCTGGGGCTTTTGGAGCAGGACTTCTGACCTCACAGTCCTTTTCCTGGTCTATGCCCCCATAATAGGAGTCTAGGGTTGCATTTTTCTGTTTCCTTTGCCTTGGCATGTTGCCCCTTAATTGCTTGACTTTTGGGCTTGTTGCCACACTATGGCTTTAAGGCCAGCTAGAGGAATTTTCGTCCAGAACGTGTGGGGGGCAACTTCCGTTTCTGGCAAGCTATAAACCCACCCACAACTTCCACCCTAGATCACAATCCAGATCCAGGGAGGTTAAAGCAAGAGCGATTACCCCCCAAGACTTATCGCTGGATCTCCCCACGATTTGTAGGCTGGGAGCCGGAAATGCCTCTGAAAACTACACAGTGGAGTGTCTCCTCAGCAGCTTCTAGCCCCCAGGGGAGGGAGCTGACGCATTCCCCAAATACAAGTCCCAAAGTCCATAGGACACTAACCTCTTACTTTGTCCTAGGCAAGTCTATGTTGATAATTCTGGAATCTCCACAGTTCCTGGTGTTCTGGGGTTCCTCCAGCCGGCTGCTGGCCCTGCCGCCCTGGGGCTAAAACCTCGGCTCACGTGGACCTGGGCTCGCTCGGCTCCTGCGCTCTGCGTGCTGCCGGCTCCCAGACCACTGCGCTGGTCCTTCCTGCAGGGTGCTGGGCTGTCCTCAGCGGGAGGTTAGCTTCTCTGTGTCGTTCTGTGGGTGCTGGGGCTCCAGAAGATTTTCAGAGTCCTTTTTTACATAGTTTGTGGAGAATCTGGGGGCAGAGAGGCTTGGACGAGCTGTTTCTATTCCGCCATCTTGGCTCCGCCCCCCCCAATCTAATTTTCAAGGAATTATTTTCTTCAGTGAGTTTTTGACATTCCTTTTCCATTTGGCCAATTCAACTTTTTAAGGCATTCTTCTCCTCATTGGCTTTTTGGGCCCCTTTTGTCATTTGAGTTAGTCTATTTTTAAGGTGTTATTTTCTTCAGTGAGGCTGTTGACTAACTTTTCGTGATGTTCTTGCATTATTCTCATTTCTCTTCCCAATTTTTCCTCCACTTCTCTTAATTTGATTTTTAAGTTCCTTCTTCAGGTCCTCTATGGCCTGCCACCCACTCATGTTTTCCCCTGGGGCTTTTGGAGCAGGACTTCTGACCTCACAGCCCTCCTCTCGCTCTATGCTTTGATCCTCTTTGCCCCCAAAGTAGGAGTCTATGGTTGCATTTTTCTGTTTAATTTGTTTCCTTTGCCTTGGCACTGACCTCTCACTTTGTTTTTAGCATCTATGTGTTGATAATTCTGGAAACCCCCACAGCTGCTGGTGATCTGAAGTTCCTCCAGCTGGTGGCTGGTCAGGCCCTCCCTTAAGCTAAAACCTCTGGCTTGAGCAGGGCTGGGCTCAGCCCTGAGAGCACTGTGCTGGCCACTTCCTGATGGCCTGCCAAGCTGTCCTCCGTGGGAGGCTACTTTCTCTGTGTCACTTTGTGTGTTCTGTAGCTCCAAAGCTTCTCCAGAGTTACCTTTTACATGAATTGGAGGAGGTGGAAGTCAGAGCCCAGGAGCAGTTTTGTTTCTACTCTGCCATCTTGACTGCCCCCATTAGTGTCATTCTTAACTCCTCATTCATTCTCAGTCACCCCATGTATCAGATTTCTTGCCAAGACTCATGTTTTTTATGTTCTCAACATCTCTCATATAGGTCCTCTTTTGCCCCCTTACAAAGCTGTCACCATAATTCGGGCCCTTATCACCTTTCACATGAAAGAATTCAATGAGGGGCTGCTAGATGGTACAGTGAATAGAGCACTGGCCCTGGAGTAAGGAGGACCTCAGTTCAAATCTGGCCTCTGACACTTAACACACACACTCTCTCTCTCTCTCTCTCACACACACACACACACACACACACACACACACACACACACACACACCAAACTAGCTGTGTAACCTTGGGCAAGTCACTTAACCACAACTGCCCTCCAAAAAAGCAAAAAAAACCCCACCAAAACTAATTTAATGGACTTTTCATTGATCTCCCAGCCTCCAGTCCCTTGCCATTCCAATTCATCCTCAATGCCTTAGTTGAAATGTTTTTCTTAAACCACAAGTCTTAACATTATCATCTCTCCTCTTCCAGCAATTCCACTCAATGCATTAGCGTGACTCCCTATCATCTCTAAAATATCTATATACATTTTTTTATTTATCATTTGACACTTTTCATAACCTCTTCCACACTACTTTTCTAGCTTTTTTACATTTTGCTCTTCTTCACACATTCTATAGACCAGTTATTTTGGACTACTGGTTGTTCTTTACACACGATGCTCCGTTTTCTACCGCTGTGTCTTTACATTGGACAATCCCCATCCCTAGAATGTTCACCTTCCTCAACTTTCTGCTTCTTGGATTGCTCAGTCACCTCCAAAACTCAGTTCACAGGTCTCTGTCTACAAGAAATTTTGTTATCCCCACATGTTATTGCCTTCTCTTCCAAGGTTGGAGTAACTTCATAATACATACATACATATGTACACATACACACATATATGTTATGTATATGCATGCATCCATCCGTCTATCCATCCTTCTGTCTATCTATATATCTATTGCAAATACTACACATACTTTTCCCCTAATACAATGTCAATGTTAGGACAATGAGACAGGGACTATTTTGTTTTTCATATCTGTATGCCTAGCACCTCATTGTCCCTGACACACTGTAATAGGCTTATAAATACTTGCATGCCTGCTTAGTTGATTATATGCAAAAGATGAGGTTTGTGAACCTCTATGGAAAGAACACTGACTATAACATCAGGGGACTTGGGTTTAAATTCAGTTTCTGTTCTATACTGTCTATATGCACTTGCACAAATCATTGAGCTTCCTTGTTTATCAGCTTCCTCATCTGTAAAATAAAGGGGCTGAATTAGATAGTCTTTGGGTTCCCTTCTAATTGTTGTGAACTTATGAATCCCCCTCAAATGTCATAATTCACAAGTAAATGTAAATATTACATTGCTTTCGGGGCTTTCCAACCTTCATCAGTCAAAGACATTATATCTTGTCTTTAAACCCAAAAAGCCTACTTCAACCAGCCACTGGTCTCTTTTACCCCCACTTTTACCCTAACTACCCTCAGTACTGCCATCTTAGTAATGCACAATATCATAGGTGATTTTCTGGTTTTTTTATGCAAATAGAACACTACTGTGTTTATGTAAATGGACCACTACAGTCTTCTCTATTTCTAACCATAAAAATTATTATCCAGAATTAAATCTAAATGTTAAGTGTTAAGATAAGTCTTTCTTTTACTCCATCAAGAATTCTACATCTGGTATGTATGCAACCTCTCACCATTTAGAGGCCTACTTTTTCCCCCTCATTTAAATTTAGTCCTTTAGTTGCATTAATGGACTTAAGCTGAAAGAGTGGCAATTTCTAGCCCCAGCATTTTATCACATCCATTGTTAAGTTTTCTGAGATTGGTTCAGTTAACATTTTTCATATCTCTTCCACAAAGCACTTTATGTGAGTATAATGTTACAGAGAGTTTAATCTGGCTAACAGTGACATAGTTTAATGCTTAATAAATTCTCTGGTTTGCAAACTAACTGAATGCAGCAAACTAACTGACAAGGTGATTGGTATATCATTGCTTATAGTGATTTATGTAGAAGGATTATAATTAAATTCCTTTCTTTAGGACACTTCATGCCCAGAATGTATATCAGGGTGTCTTCAGCCCTTGAGCTTTTACTATTGCTATGCTAATGTCACATTTAGTTTTCATTGGTTAGAGTAATAATATGCAGATGATGTGTGATGATGACCCCAAGAAAAATCGATAAAAATTTCTTACTTTGACATTCTTATTGTAAGAATATTGCAATACACAGTGTTCCTTGAGGTTCATTCACTCTTGCTGTGACATGGTTCTATTAACGTGATATCTGAGGCAGAATTAGGGAGATTCATATGTGACTTGAGCAACAGATCAAGAGAAAAAATATGGATGCTGGAATGTGAGATTTTTGAGAATACATGTTTAGGGAAACATATATGCAAATAAGATTGCATATATAATGAATTATCCCTGTAGATTGGTTGACTGAATTGTTTTCCCCCACTACTAGCTGTGTGTCAAGCCCTACAAATACTGGAGATTGTAAGCATGACGGTAGACTCTTTCTGAGTTACTAGGGCTCTGAAGGAGTTATGTGTCCTTAGTGTTTTTTTTTTTTTTTTTTTTTTTTATGAATTAGGCTATTTTTTATTATTGAATTGGGAAGTTGGGGGTGGGGTGGGGTGGGGCACATACCCAGTGATGGACTGCCCCCCACCCCCCAGGAGGCAGTTTCAAAAGGCACCTTATGTTACCACTCCAAGTCCCTGGGGGGTGGGGAGGGGCTGGAGCTGAGTACCCAAGTGGTCACCAAGCATTTCACATGAAACTATCCAACACATGATGCAGAGGACAGAGCTTGGCTTCCAGCAATGCAGTTGGCCCGAATCCTTCTACCACCCATTCTCCAACACAAATCCTGTCAGCATTTATTTATTTTTCTTTGCCTTCGGAGACTTTTAACCTCCCCTCACCCCAAGGATGCCCTCCCATCCATCATCCCTCCTCTCATCCCCCTTCCCCTGCTGCAGGTTGAGATATCCCATTTTGTATGTATATCATTTTCTCCCTGAACCAAATTCAATGTGAATGTGGTTTTGCCTTTTTAGCCTTCCTTATTCTCCCCCTCCTTTGCACCCACTTCCCCTACATGAGATAGTTTACCCTACCATGTCTCTCCCCGTCTCCTCTTGCCACTTTCCTCTCACCTCATAATTTCATCCCTTGAGTACTCTCCCTTCCCAACAAAATCAACCTATGCCCTCTATCCATATATAACTGTAGCCATATACACACACATTCACATATGTGTTCATATGACCACACACCCTTCTTCCATTATTTTCATAGTGAGAAAGATATCATCAGTCACAGATATTGCTTTTCCATATAGGAATGTAAATAGTTCAACTTTGATAAGTTCCTTTTGATTTCTTTTCCCTGATTACCTTCTCAGGCATCTCTTACTTCTTGCGCCTGGATGTCAAATTTTCTATTCAACTCTGGTTTTTTCCTCAAGAATGCTTGAAAGTCCTCTATTCCACTGAATGACCATATTTTCCCCTGAAACAAAATACTCAGTTTGCTGGGTAGGTGACCCTTGGGTTCATTCCCAGTTCTTTTGCCCTCTGGAATATCATATTCCATGCCCTTCAATCCCTCAGTGTAGAAGCTGCCAGGTCCTGGGCTATTCTGATTGTGTTTCCACAATATTGAAATTGTTTCTTCCTGGCCGCTTGTAGTATTTTCTCCTTGATCTGGGGATTCTGGAACCTGGCTATAATATTTCTGGGAGTTTTCTTTTTGGGATCTTTTTCAGGAGGTGATCGGTGGATTCTTTCAACCTCTATTTTGCCCTCTGGATCTAAAACATCAGGGCAGTTTTCCTTGAGAATTTCTTGAAGGGTGATTTCTAGGTTCTTTCCTTGATCATGGCTTTCAGGTAGTCCAATAATTTTTAAATTGTCTCTCCTGGATCTATTCTCCAGGTCAGTGGTTTTTCCCATGAGATATTTCACATTGCCTTCTAATCTTTCATTTGTTTGGATCTGCTTAACAGCATCTTGATTTCTCATAAAGTCATTAGCTTCCATTTGCTCCAGTCTAACTCTGAAGGAATGAATCTCCTCAGTGAACTTTTGAGATTCTTTTTCCATCTGGCAAATTCGACTTTTTAAGGCATTCTTCTCCTCATTGCCCTTTTGGGCCTCCTTTGCCATTTGAGTTAGTCTATTTTTTAAGGTGTTGTTTTCCTCAGTCAGGCTGTTGACCCTCATTTCATACTTTTCCTGCATCCTTCTCATTTCTCTTTCTAATTTTTCCTCCACTTCTCTTATTTGATTTTTAAAGTCCTTCTTAAGGTCCTCTATGGCCTGCAACCCGCTCATGTTTTCCCCTGGGGCTTTTGGAGCAGGACTTCTGACCTCACAGTCCTTTTCCTGCTCTATGCCCCCAAAATAGGAGTCTAGGGTTGCATTTTTCTGTTTCCTTTGCCTTGGCATGTTGCCACTTAATTGCTTGACTTTTGGGCTTGTTGCCACACTATGGCTTTAAGGCCAGATAGAGGAATTTTCGTCCCGAACGTGTGGGGGGCAACTTCCGTTTCTGGCAAGCTGTAAACCCACCCACAACTTCCACCCTAGATCACAATCCAGATCCAGGGAGGTTAAAGCAAGAGCGATTACCCCCAAGACTGATCGCTGGATCTCCCCACGATTTGTAGGCTGGGAGCCGGAAATGCCTATGAAAACTACAAAATGGCGTGTCTCCTCAGCGGCTTCTAGCCCCCAGGGGAGGGAGCTGACGCATTCCCCAAATACAGGTCCCAAAGTCCATAGGACACTAACCTCTTACTTTGTCCTAGGCATGTCTATGTTGATAATTCTGGAATCGCCACGGTTCCTGGTGTTCTGGGGTTCCTCCAGCCGGCTGCTGGCCCTGCCGCCCTGGGGCTAAAACCTCGGCTCACGCGGACCTGGGCTAGGCTCGGCTCAGCTCCTGCGTTCTGCGCACTGCCGGCTACCAGACTGCTGCACTGGTCCTTCCTGCAGGGTGCTGGGCTGTCCTCAGCGGGAGGCTAGCTTCTCTGTGTCGTTCTGTGGGTGCTGGGGCTCCAGAAGTTTTTCAGAGTCCTCCTTTACATAGTTTTTGGAGAATCTGGGGGCAGAGAGGCTTGGACGAGCTGTTTCTACTCCGCCATCTTGGCTCCGCCCCCTGTCCTTAGTGTTTTTAATACTGAATTGACGTAGTGCTTCTTGAGGTCACAAAAATTTGTTTTGAAAGAAGCATAGCAGTTGAATAAAAGGGATAAGTGTGAGAAAATCATGAAAGATCAAAGGAACAACATATGAAAATATTTTGAGAATCTTAAAGAGATAGAAATTCCTGGCTGTTATTTTTTATTCTTATTATAAGACTCAGCAAACTAAAGAGTGCTGTTGAACTTTCTACAACGATCTAGAATGGCAAAAATATTTTTAAAATATGATTTAGAAATTACCCCATCATATTTTTATCTACAAATTCACAATATGCACATATGTGACACATGCAAAATATGTAATATGTGTGTATGGTCTCTTGTAGTTTTAAATCTATGGTTGTATAAAATGTGTATATTCAATTTAGAGAAGGGCATGGAATATGATATTCCAGAGGGCAAAAGAGCTGGGACTGAACCCAAGGGTCACCTACCCAGCAAAACTGAGTATTTTGTTTCAGGGGAAAATATGTTCATTCAGTGGAGTAGAGGACTTTCAATAATTCTTTTTTTAAAAAAGCAATTGAGGTTAAGTAACTTGCTCAAGGTTACATGGCTAGTCATTATTTATGTGTAGGTGCTCATTTTCTGAGGCTGGTTTTGATCCCAGGTCATCCCAACTCCGAGGCCGGCTCTCTTACTCACTGCGCCACCTAGCCGCCCCCCCCTTTTTTCTTTTTTTTTGTTTCAAGCATTCTTGAGGAAAAAACCAGAGTTGAATAGAACATGTGACATCCAGACACAAGAAGCAAGAGATGCCTGAGAAGGTAATCAGGGAAAAGAAATCAAAAGGAACTTATCAAAGTTGACCTATTTATATTCCTATATGGAAAAACAATAACTGTGACTGATGAAATCTTTCTCACTATGAAAATAATGGAAGAAGGGTTTATGGTCATATGAATACATATGTGAATGTGTGTATATATGTTTACAGTTATACATAGAGAGAGGGCATAGGTTGAATTTGTTGGGAAGGAATGATACTTAAGGGGTGAAATTATGAGGTGAGGGAGGAAAGTGGCAAGAGGAGATGAAGAGAAACAGGGTAGGGTAAACTATCTCGGGGAAGTGGTTTCAGGGGAGCGGAAGAACAGGAAGGCAAAAAGGCAAAACCACATTCTCATTGAATTTGGTTCAGGGAGAGAATGACATACATACTAAATGGGATATCTCTACCTGCAGCAGAATAGGGGGAAGTGGGATGAGAGGTAGGATGATGGACGGGAGGGCATTCTTGGGGGGTGGGGAGGTTGGAAGTACCCACTATAGAAGAGGGAGAGGATCAAGTAGGAAATGGACCAGGTGGGGGGTGGGATGGGTGGGAGAGAATTATAAGCAGCCTTGTCCAATATATCTACTATGGTAATATTTTGCATAGCTATACACGTATAACACATACTGAATTATTTATCTCCCCAGAGGGAATGGGAGAAAGGGAATGGATCTGAAATTCGAGGTCTTAAAATTAAATGTTTCAAATATATATAAATACTATTAGCAATACTCTTTTGCATGTAATTAGGAGATAAGATGTGCAGGCATTGGGGCACAGAGATTCACCTTGCTCTAATGGAAAAGTCGAAGGGGGTATGGGAGAAGGTATGGGAGAGAGCAGATTGGAGGAAGCGATATCTTGTGGGACTGCTATTATGGGATGCTGGGTAGGGGAAAAACAGGGTGGGGGGGAAATAATTGTAACTCAAAATCTGGCGGAAATGAATGATGTAAACCAGAAGTTAATAAAGCATTCGTTTAATTAAAAAAAAGAAAAAACAAGAGTTAGAGCAGTATAAAATGCAAAATGGATAATTTTGATTACATTAAATTGAAAAGGTTCTGTACAAATGAAGCCAATGTTACCAAGATTAAGAGGGAAGTAGAAAGCTGGAAATTTTTACAACCAGTATCTCTGAAAAAGGCTTCATTTCTAAAATATACAAAGAATTGTGTTGAATCTATGAGAGTACAAGCCACTCCCCAATTGATAAACTGTCAAAGGATATGAGCAGGCAGTTCTCAAAAGATGAAATTAAAGATATCTATAATTATATGGAAAATATTCTAACTCTCTATTGGTTAGAAAAATGCAAATCAAAAGAACTCTGAGGTACCACAGCTCACTGGCCAGATTGGTGACACAACAGGAAAATGATGAATTCTCGAGAGGATGTGGAAAAATTGGAACACTAATGCATTCTTGGTGGAGTTGTGAACTGATCCAACCATTCTGTAGAGCAATCCAGAATTATGCCCAAAGGTCTATAAATAAGTGCATACCCTTTGACCCAGCAAAACCCCTTCTAGTTGGGGCGGCTAGGTGGCGCAGTGAATAGAGCGCCGGCCCTGGAATCAGAAGGACCTGAGTTCGGAGCCGGCCTCCGACACCTAATCCGCACAAACAAAAAACCTAGCCGTGTAACCTTGGGCAAGTTACTTAACCCCAATTGCCCTAAAGGGGCGGCTAGGTGGCGCAGTGAGTAAGAGTGCCGGCCTCGGAGTTTGGATGACCCGAGATCAGATCCGGCCTCAGAAAATGAGCACCCACGCATAAATCAAATGACTAGCCGTGTAACCTTGAGCAAGTTACTTAACCCCAATTGCTTTAAAAAAAAAAAAAACCCTTCTAGTGTTATATCCCAAATAATTCAGAAAAGTGGCAGGCGGACCCATATGTACAAAAATATTTATAGCAGCTCTTTTTGTGGTGGCAAAGAATTGAAAATCAAGGGGATGCCAATAAATTTGGGAATGGCTAAACAAGTCGTGGTTTATGAATGCAATGGCATACTACTGTGCTATAAGAAATGAGGAGCAGATGGACTTCATAGTAACCTGGCGAGACTTATACAAACTGATGCTGAGCAAAAAGAGAAGAACCAGAAGAAATCTGTACACAATCACAGACACAATGTACATGTGATAACTAACTTCAAATGCTTTATTAACTTCTGCTTTACGTAATTCATTTCCGCCAGATTTTTAGTTACAATTTTTTCCCCATATTTCCCCTACCCACCACCCCAAAATAGCAGTCCCACAAGGTATCCCCTCATCCAATCTGCTCTGTCCCATATCTTTTCCCATAGCCCCTTTGACTTTTCCATTAGGGCAAGATGAATCTCTGTGTCCCCAATGCCTGCACATCTTA
This sequence comes from Gymnobelideus leadbeateri, assembly GCA_011680675.1. NCBI lineage: Eukaryota > Metazoa > Chordata > Mammalia > Diprotodontia > Petauridae > Gymnobelideus > Gymnobelideus leadbeateri. The sequence goes on along the minus strand of WOXC01002451.1, from coordinate 107,703 downwards.
TCTCTCAGTTACATGCAAAATAGTATTTAGAATAGCATTTGTGTGTGTGTGTGTGTGTGTGTGTGTGTGTGTGTGTGTGTGTGTGTGTGTGTATATATATATGTATATATTTGAAACATTTAATTTTAAAACTTCGAATTCCAGATCCATTCCCTTCCTCCCTTGTCACCCACTACCACTGGGAAGATAAGCAATTCAGTATATGTTGTACATGTATAGCTATGTAAAACACTACCATAGTAGATATATTGTAAAAGACTGACTATATTTCCCTCCCACCCCTGACCTGGTCCATTCTCTACTTTGATCCTGTCCATTTTTGAAAGTAGGTGCCTCCAAACTCCCCTCCCTACAGCATTCCCTCCCCTCCATCATCCCTCCTCTTGTCCCCCTTCCCCCTACTCTCCTGCAGGGTGAGATATCCCATTTAGTATGTATGTCATTCTCTCCCTGAGCCAAATTCAATGAGAATATGGTTTTGCCTTTTTGCCTTCCTGTTCTTCCCCTCCCCTGCAACCACTTCCCCTTGCCTCTTCTACATGAGATAGTTTACCTCCCCCTGTCTCTCCCCATCTCTTCTTGACACATTCCTCTCTCACCTCTTAACTTCACCCCTTAAACATCATCCCTTCCCACCAAATTTGACCTGTGTCCTCTATCCATGTATACCCGTAAATATATATATATATATATATATATATATATATATATATATATATATATATATATATATACACACACACACATTGACATATGTATTCATATGCCCATATACCCTTCTTCAATTATTTTCATACTGAGAAAGTTTTCATCTGTTACAGTTATTGTTTTTGCATGTAGGAATGTAAATAGTTCAACTTTGATAAGTTCCTTTTGATTTCTTTTCCCTGATTACCTTCTCAAGCATCTCATGTTTCTTGTGTCTGAATGTCAAACTTTCTATTCAACTCTGGTTTTTTCCTCAAGAATATTTGAAAGTCCTCTATTCCACTGAATGATCATATTTTTCCCTGAAACATGATACTCAGTTTTGCTGGGTAGGTGATTCTTAGTTTTAATCCCAGGTCTTTTTGCCCTGTGGAATATCATATTCCATGCCCTTCAATCCCTCAGTGTAGAAGCTGCCAGGTCCTGTGCTATTCTGATTGTGTTTCCATAATATTGATATTGTTTCTTCCTGGCTGCTTGGATTATTTTCTCCTTGATCTGGGTGTTCTGGAACCTGGCTATGATATTCCTTGGAATTTTCTTTTTGGGATCCTTTTCAGGAGGTGATTGGTAGATTCTTTCAACCTCTATTTTGCCCTCTGGGTCTAAAACATCAGGGCAATTTTCCTTGAGAATTTCTTTAAGGATGATTTCTAGGTTCTTTCCTTGATCATGACTTTCAGGTAGTCCAATAAATTTTAAATTGTCTCTCCTGGATCTATTTTCCAGGTCAGTGGTTTTTCCCATGAGATATTTCACATTGCCTTCTATTCTTTCATTTGTTTGGATCTGTTTAACAGCATCTTGATTTCTCATAAAGTCACTAGCTTCCATTTGCTCTAGTCTAATTCTGAAGCAATGATTCTCCTCAGTGAGCTTTTGAGATTCTTTTTCCATCTGGCAAATTCGGCTTTTTAAGGCATTCTTCTCCTCATTGCCTTTCTGAGACTCTTTTGCCATTTGAGTTAGTCTATTTTTTAAGGTGTTATTTTTCTCTGTCAGGCTGTTGACTGTCATTTTATACTTTTCTTGCATCTTTCTCATTTCTCTTCCCAATTTTTCTCCCTCTTCTCTTATCTGATTCTTAAGGTCCTCTATGGTCTGTAGCCAGCTTGTATTTTCATTTGGGGATTTTGGTGCAGGAGTTCTGACCTAACAGGCCTCCTCCTGTCCCACGTTTTGATCCTCTTTGCCCCTAAAATAGGAGTCTAAAGTTGCATTTTTCTGTTTATTTAGTTTCTTTTGCCTAGGCATATTGCCACTTAATTACTTGATTTTTGGGTTTGTTGCCACAGTAGGACTCTGACACCAGACAGGAGAGCTTCCGTCGCAAACATGGGGTCCTCACAACTTCCAGTGGTTGGGTAGCCTGTGTAAAGCCTCCACCCGCTCTAGCTAAGTGGATGCCCACCACAAATCTCCCCCCAAGACCACAATCCAGATCCAAGGAGGTTAAAGGAAGAGTGATTAACCCCCAGACTGATTGCTGGTTCTCTCTACAGGTGGCAGAACAGGAGCTGGAGCTGCCACTAACACTGCAAAATGACTTTTGTGCTGCATTTCCTCAGCAGCTTTTCACTCCCAGGGGAGGAAGCCGATGCATTCCCCAAATACTGGTCCCAAAGTCCATAGTGCACTAACCTCTCATTTTCTCCTAGGCTTTGCTGATAATTCTAGAATCACCATAGCTGCTGGTGTTTTTGGGTGCCTCCAGCTGGCTGCTGACCTGGCTGCCATGGGGCCAAAACCATGGCTCACGTGGGCTTGAGCTTGGCTCCCAGAGTGCTGAGCTGTCAGTTCCCAGCACACTGTGCTGCCCACTCTTAGAGCGCTGTACTGGCTGCTCCCTGCGGGGCTGCTGGGCTGTCCTCACAGGAGGTTAGCTTCTCTGTGTTGTTCTGTGGATGCTGGGACTCCAGATGTTGTTCAGATTCCCCTTTTACATTTTTTGGAAGTGATGTGGGGCAGAGCACCTTGGAAGTACTGTTTCTACTCTGCCATCTTGGCTCTGCCCTTGATGATCCAAATTTGGCTTTTTAAGGCATTCTTCTCATTCCTTTTTGAACGCCTTTTGCCATTTTAGTTAGTCTATTTTTTTTTCTTTAAACAAATACTTTATTAACTTCTGTTTTACATCATTCATTTCCGCCAGATTTTGAGTTACAATCATTTTCCCCCCATTATTCCCCTACCCAACCTCCCAGAATAGCAGTCCCACAAGATATCGCTTCCTCCAATCTGCTCTCTCCCATACCTTCTCCCATACCCCCATTGACTTTTCCATTAGAGGAAGGTGAATCTTTGTGTCCCAATGCCTGCACATCTTATCTCCCAATTATAGGCAAAAGAGTATTAATAATAGTATTTATATATATTTGAAACATTTAATGTTACGACCTCGAATTTCAGATCCATTTCCTTCCTCCCTTGTCACCCATTCCTTCTTGGGATATAAGTAATTCAGTATATGTTGTACATGTCTAGCTATGCAAAACATTATCATAGTAGATATATTGTTCAAGGCTGCTTATAATTCCCTCCCACTCATCCCACCCCCCACCTGGTCCATTCCCTACATGATCCTATCCCTCTTCTATAGTGGGTACTTCCAACCTCCCCTCACCCCAAGGATGCCCTCCCATCCATCATCTCTCCTCTCATCCCCCTTCCCCCTATCCTGCTGCAGGTTGAGATATCCCATTTAGTATGTATGTCATTTTCTCCCTGAACCAAATTCAATGTGAATGTGGTTTTGCCTTTTTAGCCTTCCTTATTCTCCCCCTCCTTTGCACCCACTTCCCCTACATGAGATAGTTTACCCTACCATGTCTCTCCCCATCTCCTCTTGCCACTTTCCTCTCTCACCTCATAATTTCATCCCTTGAGTACTCTCCCTTCCCAACAAAATCAACCTATGCCCTCTATCCATATATAACTGTAACCATATACACACACATCCATATATATACACTGATGACCACACCCCCTTCTTCCATTATTTTCATAGTGAGAAAGATATCATCAGTCACAGTTATTGCTTTTCCATATAGGAATGTAAATAGTTCAACTTTGATAAGTTCCTTTTGATTTCTTTTCCCTGATTACCTTCTCAGGCATCTCTTACTTCTTGTGTCTGGATGTCAAATTTTCTATTCAACTCTGGTTTTTTCCTCAAGAATGCTTGAAAGTCCTCTATTCCACTGAATGACCATATTTTCCCCTGAAACAAAATACTCAGTTTTGCTGGGTAGGTAACCCTTGGGTTCATTCCCAGGTCTTTTGCCCTCTGGAATATCATATTCCATGCCCTTCTATCCCTCAGTGTAGAAGCTGCCAGGTCCTGGGCTATTCTGATTGTGTTTCCACAATATTGAAATTGTTTCTTCCTGGCTGCTTGTAGTATTTTCTCCTTGATCTGGGATTCTGGAACCTGGCTATAATATTCCTGGGAGTTTTCTTTTGGATCTTTTTCAGGAGGTGATCGGTGGATTCTTTCAACCTCTATTTTGCCCTCTGGATCTAAAACATCAGGGCAGTTTTCCTTGAGAATTTCTTGAAGGGTGATTTCTAGGTTCTTTCCTTGATCATGGCTTTCAGGTAGTCCAATAATTTTTAAATTGTCTCTCCTGGATCTATTTTCCAGGTCAGTGGTTTTTCCCATGAGATATTTCACATTGCCTTCTAATCTTTCATTTGTTTGGATCTGCTTAACAGCATTTTGATTTCTCATAAAGTCACTAGCTTCCATTTGCTCCAGTCTAACTCTGAAGGAATGAATCTCCTCAGTGAACTTTTGAGATTCTTTTTCCATCTGGCAAATTCGACTTTTTAAGGCATTCTTCTCCTCATTGCCCTTTTGGGCCTCCTTAGCCATTTGAGTTAGTCTATTTTTTAAGGTGTTGTTTTCCTCAGTCAGGCTGTTGACCCTCATTTCATACTTTTCCTGCATCCTTCTCATTTCTCTTTCTAATTTTTCCTCCACTTCTCTTATTTGATTTTTAAAGTCCTTCTTAAGGTCCTCTATGGCCTGCAACCCACTCATGTTTTCCCCTGGGGCTTTTGGAGCAGGACTTCTGACCTCACAGTCCTTTTCCCGCTCTATGCCCCCAAAATAGGAGTCTAGGGTTGCATTTTTCTGTTTCCTTTGCCTTGGCATGTTGCCACTTAATTGCTTGACTTTTGGGCTTGTTGCCACACTATGGCTTTAAGGCCAGATAGAGGAATTTTCGTCCCGAACGTGTGGGGGGCAACTTCCGTTTCTGGCAAGCTGTAAACCCACCCACAACTTCCACCCTAGATCACAATCCAGATCCAGGGAGGTTAAAGCAAGAGCGATTACCCCCCAAGACTGATCGCTGGATCTCCCCACGATTTGTAGGCTGGGAGCCGGAAATGCCTCTGAAAACTACACAGTGGCGTGTCTCCTCAGCAGCTTCTAGCCCCCAGGGGAGGGAGCTGACGCATTCCCCAAATACAGGTCCCAAAGTCCATAGGACACTAACCTCTTACTTTGTCCTAGGCAAGTCTATGTTGATAATTCTGGCGTCTCCACAGTTCCTGGTGTTCTGGGGTTCCTCCAGCCGGCTGCTGGCCCTGCCGCCCTGGGGCTAAAACCTCGGCTCACGTGGACCTGGGCTCGGCTCGGCTCCTGCGCTCTGCGCGCTGCCGGCTCCCAGACCACTGCGCTGGTCCTTCCTGCAGGGTGCTGGGCTGTCCTCAGCGGGAGGTTAGCTTCTCTGTGTCGTTCTGTGGGTGCTGGGGCTCCAGAAGATTTTCAGAGTCCTTTTTTACATAGTTTGTGGAGAATCTGGGGGCAGAGAGGCTTGGACGAGCTGTTTCTACTCCGCCATCTTGGCTCCGCCCCAGTTAGTCTATTTTTTAAGGTGTTATTTTCCTCAGTTGGGCTATTGACTCTCATTTCATACTTTTCTTGCATCATTTTTATTTCTCTTCCCAATTTTTCCCCCCACTTCTGTTATCTGGTTTTTAAAATCCTCCTTAAGGTCCTCTGTGGCCTGAACCAGCTTGTATTTTCATTTGGGGCTTTTGGTACAGGAGTTCTGACCTCCCATTCCTCCTTCTCTTCCATGCTTTGATCCTCTTTGCCCCCAAAATAGGAGTCTAATGTTGAATTTTTCTGTTTATTTTGTTTCCTTTGCCTAGGAAGTTGTCACTCAATTACTTGACTTTTGGGTTTGTTGCAGCAGTAGGACTCTGCCCCCAGTCAGGGGAGCTTCAGTTCCAAACACTGGGGTTTTCTCTGCTGCTGGAGGTATTAGTTCGGTGCCCTCTCTGAAGCCTCTACAGGCTCTGGCAAGCTGGTCATGCACCCCAAGACCTCCACCCCAGACTGAAATCCAGATCCAGGAAGGTTAAAGCAAGAGCACTTACCCCCCAGACTAATCACCTGGACCCCCTACAGTCTGCAGGCCAGGAGTAGAAGCTGCAAAGTGGCAGGCTGAGCTTCACAGCTATTCAGTGCCTTCTTGCTCCCAGGGAAAGAGGCTGATGTGCTCTCCCAACTAGTCCCAAAGTCCACCGGGCAGTGACCTCTCACTTTGTCCTTAGTATCTATGTGTTGGTAATTCTGGAAATGCCACAGCTGCTGGTTTTCTGGAGTCCCTCCACCCACTGCTGGTTGGGCCACCCTGGGGCTAAAACCTCTGATTCATGACTCATGAGGGCCTGGGCTAGGCTCCCATAGTGCTGAGCTCTCTGCTCCCTGCCATGCTGCTGTGCTGTCCTCAGTGTGAGGTCAGCTTTTCTGTGTCATTTTGTGGGTTCTGTAGCTCCAGAGTTTGTTCAGAGTTCCCTTTTACATAAATTTGGAAGTGGTGGGAGTCAGAGCTGTGTGGAAGAGCTGTTTCTACTCTGCTGTCTTGGTTCTGCCCCCTCACACATTTCTTTGTTTATCTCCCAACTCGTGTTTGGAAATAGGAATTAACTTCTTATCCAAAAACCACTTTTTTTTCCTCTGTTATCTTGACTCCCAAGTTATGGATTCTACTTTATATACAGTCCACCTGATATGCATCACCCCTTCCTTCCAGGGATAGTATGTGATCATACTCCAGCATGTGAGATTTTAGCCTGTATCAGTAAAGACTTTATGACTTAGCCTTTCCCTATTTCCCTTTTGGGCTAAGGCCAGGAGAAACACTGAAAATATGCATTAGCTATCAAACTACCAATATGAACACATCTCTGGAGATTCACCACCACAATGAAATAAAGCATTTTGTTTTCATTTTGACAAGTATATGCTTCTGTGCTGTCATTCACCCTCCTACCCCTTCTTCTGGTTAGATGAAATATCTAAAATAAATTTATTAGTACTGAAGCAAAATGTCATGCACACACACAGTGCTTACATATTTTCTAGTACAGTTCCACAATAATTTTCAGTACAAATCTTCCTTCACACACAGAGATCTACTCCTTATAGAAAAAACTAAATATACCCTCTTCTATCTAACCTATGTTTCCAGCACTGTTAGACATGGTTTATCCTTCAGCACTCTCCAATCCAGCCAAATTGGTCTTCTTTCTTTATGGAAAAGCCCCTTGAAAACTGAAACCATCATGCTAATACATACAATGAAAATTATCCACAGAAAAAAGTATCCTGGTGAGCCATGGACAGATTCCTGGACTTTGAGTCAGGAAGACCTAAGTAGAAATCCCACCTCTCACACTGACTACATCATCAGAGGCAAATCACTTAATTTCTCTGAGCAATTTTCTCCTCTATAAAAATGGGAATAAAATTAACTGAAGTTGAGGATAAAACCTACTTCCTAGTTTTGTTGTAAGTATCAAATAAAATAACATACCAAAAGAATGTTGCAAATCTAAAAAGTTCTAGTTTGGGGGCTATCCTTATCATTTTCTATGATAAAGGAATTCCTGATGAGGAAATTGCCTCTATAAAGATTCTTTTTTTTTTCTTTTTGGAGGGCAATTGTTGTTAAGTGACTTGCCTAAAGTCACAGGACTTATAAGTGTTTCAAGTGTCCAAGGCCACATTTGAACTCAGCTCCTCCTGATTTCAGTACTGGTGCTCTATTCACTGTGCCACTTAGCTACCCCTCTAGAAAGATTAATACTATTAGTACCTGATCTGAAACATGTTCTTAGAGAACTGCTTATGGTCCCAGGGTCACTGGGGTGGGTTCCTGAGAAACTTTTCAGTGGACTGATGAGGTAAAGAAAATGTTTCACAATGATATTAAGGTATTTTAATTAATTTTTTTTTTTGGAGGGCAATTGGGGTTAAGTAACTTGCCCAAGGTCACATGGCTAGGTTTTTGTTTGTGTGTGCGTTAAGTGTCTGAGGCCGGATCCGAACTCAGGTGGGATCCGAACTCAGGTCCTTCTGACTCCAGGGCCGACTCTCTACTCACTGCGCCACCTATCCACCCCGGTATTTTAATTTCTAATAAAGTAAACATCAATAGATATAATCCTTGTAAATGAAGCTCTTAGGACTGGGGCCCTCAATAACTTTTAAGGGGGCAAAGGGATCCTGTGACTATAAAGAGAACCAACAGATGGCCTAGAGCACTGAGACATTAAGTGACTTGCCCTAGGGCAGTACATGCCCAAGGCAGGTCAGAATCTCTATGCACTCTAAACATTCTACCAGACTTACTGTATATAAGCATTCCTGTTATTGCTAGTAGAAGACATGACTCAGATAAATCAGTAATAATCACTTCCTGCAGACACTCTGAACTATGTTTCACAAACCTATACTAATTCCTTTTCAGTTCCATTCTCTTCCTTACCTGGGTTCCCAGAAGTGGAGAGGCACAGAGGTCTGACTCTTTAGACCTTGGAAGGCGAGGGGTGGGCAGGAAGTAGGTCTTCTCTGTAGTATGGAAGGTTTTTTCTCCACCTTCACATCCACCCAGGTGGGAACATTTAGGGAAGAGTGTTCTCATCTCTAATCTACATGGGATTTTACACGTGCTAGTATGTAGAAAGAAGTCTTGTCTATAATGAAGTGAATGATTAAAGCCCACATTTGTATTGGGAGTGTTAGAGGATGGTGGCGGGGAGAGAATATGGCTGTGGTGAACAGCACCTTACCTGGAATGAGGGTCTAAGTCAGGATGAGGAAAAAGAATGGGAAAGGTTGAGAGCAGCAGATAGAAGGTCCCAGTTTTTGCCTGGATCACCATTCTTTGTGTTGTCATATATATGGGATGTTCTAGGACACTCACTATTCAGTTTTCCTACCCTGACAATGTAAAAGCAATATTTGACAGATTTCAAAATGATCCAATTGGGGCTCAAGTTGCATCTTTAAATTATATCAGCTGAGCTTGCTTTCCTAAAGGAGAGACTCTGATGGGGATCAAGGGCAGGAGTAACAATCTGCCCTTGTACAGAGAAGAGAGTGCTTCATCTATTGTCCTCTCTCCCAATTTGTCTCTATCTCTTATTCCAGGTTCATGCTAATGTTAAGAGAAAGACAAGTGTTAATTGATCATGTATACAAAGACATCTAAAAATGATACATTTTCCATGGATACACATTCATTGACAGATTGTTCTCTGTAAAAGCATAGAGATCCATACAATGTCTTAGATCATTCCAGTGTGGTGCTCCCACAATCCAATATAATATTTACAGAATACTATAGTTAGAGAGAATATCAGAGGTCATTTGGTCTTTTAAAGACCAAATAAAGAGCCTGTAATATATCTGAATATCAACCTCCACTTGAAGACCTTTCTTCATTAGTGAGTATGGTTGTTTATAAGTATATGAATGGACTCTTGCCTTTCAAAGCAGTTTCATTTTAGTTATTTTTTCAATTAGCATGCATTTATGTTTTCTCCCTCTTGTTTTTCCCACACCCTGAAAAAATACACCTTGTAAAACACATGTAGAATCAAGCGAAACAAACCCTATTTTGACCACAGTCATAAATGTGTTTCATTCTGTTTTATTCCACCTCTTAGTCAGGAGGCAGGTAGCATTCTTTATCTTCTTCCCTCCAGCATCATCATTGATCAGCATTCTTAAGTATTTCAAAGGTGTTTGCTTTTGCAATATTGTCATTATAATACAACTGTTTCTTTTGATTCTGATCACTTCATCCTGTATAAGAATTCTGTCAGAAAGTTTTCTCTTGTATAAAACTGAAATATGCCTCCCTGTGATATCCACTCATTTATCTCAGTTCTGTCTAATAAGGTAAAAGAAAATAAATTCAGTCCCTTTTGTATATAATAACCCTTGCACATAATAATTTCAGTTTCTTCAAACAGTCTTTGTACAACATGGTTTTAAGGTATTAAATCCACTAAACATCTTGGCCACACAGAACTAAAAATAGTATATTAGATATGGACTGACTAGGCCATAATACAAAGTTAAGTGACTCATGCATAATCACATAGCTAATAAATGTCTGAAGCTCTATTTGAACTCAGGTCTTCCTAACTCCAGACATAGTAGCCCATCCACTGCACCACTTAGTTGCCCTAATAGGACTATTACTTCCCTTCAAATGGGCACTATAATTTTATGTACATGGCCTAAGATAACATTAGATTTTTTTGCTACTGTATTACACTGTTGATTTTATTTTTTACCTTTGGTCACATTCTACATAGTACATGTATGCTCAGGGATGCATAAAGCAAAGAGATAACTCATGATGCGTTTCTGTTTTCACTTCGCTTTTCCAAACTAAAACCTAACTCCTGTTGTTTATAGTGGGCAAGAATGAGGGCTATGAAATAAATTTATTTTTTCTAGATGAGAAGCCATATCATAACTTGAATTAAAATCATTTATCATTCAAAAATGATGGTTTTTCAATGGATGACACCAATAGGGTTTCTGCTTGGTTTTCCCCTTATCACTCTTATTAGTAGAGCACGGCTGTGGCAGATACTCTAATTTCTGATGTAATCATTGATCCATTTTGCAGAAGAGAATGTAAATCGTAGTGTACAAAATGGATATGTTATAAAGAATACATTGAAACAAATGATTCTGTGGAAAGTTTATGGGGAACTGAGGTTATGAACAACTGGGGAAGTTGATTCATGCACTAATAATAGGATTTCCCTCACCTATATAAGTACTCTCTTGTCCCATATCTAACATTTGCCTAAAATGCTTTTACAGATGAGCTAGAATGGACCTTAGAAGTCAACTAGTTCAACCTTTTTATTTTTCATATATGGAAATGGAGGTCTAGGGAAGTGAAAAGACTTAACCAATGTTGTATAAGTCCTAAGTAGCAGAAACAAACAAACAAACAAAACTTCAACCCTCCAGTATCATTTCTTGATCTCAAGATAAAACACTCTTTATACAATACCATTTTTATAGATGAGCAGACATATGCAAAGTAGCATGAATAGTAACTTTATGGTCTTTCCCCTTATTTTTCTTTAAAATCTTCAGAGCAATGGGTAGAACTGGGAACCATGGACAAAAATTGTAGTGTTGCAGCTATAGGCTTGTTATGATAAAACTATGTTTTTTTAAACAATTAGAACTACTACAAAATGAAATGAGATGTCTCTGAATACAGTAGTTTTCCCATTACTGTATAACTTCATATGAAGATCAGATGACTGTCAAGGATATATAAAGGGGATCCTATTTGTTTACAGATTAAAAGGGATGATCTCTGAGGTCCTTTCTGCCTTTGAGATTTTCCAATTCTGCAATTTAAATGCACAACAATGAGAAAATGAGTCTTTGTTGCTTGGTTTGCCGTATAAAATAGTCTTTTATTTTTCAGAGAAAAATTGGATGTTATGCTTAATGTTTAAGTACTGACTACACAATGAAGCTTTCACTATAATTTCAAGTTGCAGCCATAGAAACAGCACAAAAAATTATGGTGTCAAATACAAGAGTTGAATATTTTTATGAAGGGTGTTCTCTACCTATCAACTGCAAAGAAGTATATTCTATAGACAAGTATATTGTGAGTAATTTTCCCAATTATTTTTCATCATATACCCTGCCATTCATCTTAAACATCAATTGTCTATGGACTACATATGCCTGATATTTTTAGCACTACAAATTATTGACATGAGAAAGCCTGGATGTGAAAGCTGTGAATAAACATAAAAATCAAAAAATAGTGATAACCAATAATGCTCTTATTTTCATTGTTTTGTCATCATTCTGAAACAACTTTAATATAATCTATTATCTTGTCTATATCTAAATGTTTACATATTTTTTAACTCCACTAAAATATCACTACCTTGAGATAGGGGGTGGTTTCTTTTTTCTTTATTATCTACAGTTTATAAAGCAATGTCTGGTACATACAAGGTGCCTAATAAATGCTCTCTACAATAGATGAAAACAGAATTAGATCAGGAAGTCCTCAGAACTCAAGATAATAAAAGAGTACTACCAGAGTCATTCAAAGATATAATGAAAGGGCACCCAAAAATAACAAGAAATTTGAAGATTCATTTGAACTGACTTACTTTTTTCTTTGTGAAACTTTTAAAGCTAAAAAATGAATTAATAAATTGTGATGAAATAGAAAAAAATAAGCAGGACAAGTGTTGCACCTGGATTCAAATCACATAGGGATGCTGGGATATTTGGAGAGCTATAATTAGATATGTGATTGGTTTCAACCTAACTTTCAGGAGCCAACACAAATACTTTATTTTGTAACAAGAATGATATATTTTAGGTTTGTAAAACACAGAATGGCATAACCTCTGAAGAATTATCTTTTCACATAACCCAAAGGGGATGATACCAACTAAGAATTTTGCAAAAGAGATGACATGAAATATATTCTTTCAGAAAAGTTTAAAACTAGAAACATAATAAAAGCAAGAAAATAATCAACAATCAGTGAAAACCTGATGTGATCCACTATGGAACATGGAATATCCACAAATCAAGAAGAGTACCCCTACTATAATATGTGAGCAGTAACAGAGAATTTATGGGAGAATCTGGGAAAGTTTATGGTAGGAGGAAGTGAACAAGAGTCACAGAGAGGAGATCATAGATGCAGTTAAGCATCATAGCCATTTTTTATAGTGTTTTGATCTTTACAAAACATTTTCTTTACCACAACTCTATTGAACAGGTAGGGCAAGTATTACTTTCCTCATTTTAGAGGTGAAGAAACTGAGGTATAAAGTGTGATTTGCCTATAATCATGTAACTAGTAAATATCAGAGCCAGGACCTGAACTCAGTTTCCTTCTCATTCTAGGTCTAGAGTTCTTTTTACTATGTCTGATAAATGTTCTACCTAACCATTCAAGCACCCATTAATGAACAGAAAAGTGAATAATTAAAGTATAATTTTTAAGCACATACTGTGTACCAGTAACAGGCAAACATTATACAATCCTTGCCCTCAAGAGGCTTATAGTCTGTTAAATGGAAACAATATATGTTAGGGAATATGTTAGACTGTACTGAACTGGGAAGTTAGAGGGAAGATTTTAGTCATAGGGCAAATGATTGCCATGTCCTTCTCAGGAATAGGAACATTGAGTTGTTTACTGTTCTAAGAGGTAGAATTGGAAAGCATGGAGAGAATGAATGTGGCACCATGTTATGAATGCTAGACTCTAAGTGAGAAACAAAACACTATGTCAGAACCAGCTGAAGCAATCTATGTCAGAAGCAGATGTCAACAGAGAAATTTAGAATAAAAAGTCAGTGTTCAAAAAAAAGTGGAAAAATGCTGACAGTTATTCAAGAATAAAAAACAATGAAACCCAGATCTATGTATAAAAACAGAGGCTATTTTAAATGAGATGGACAAACAAATGTGTCTGTCATAATGAAACAAATTCATGGGAAATTTTGTTTCTAATTAATTCATTTACACTCTACAGATCTGATTTCACAAACATGTTAAACTTTTCCCAAACACTATTTCCTAGGTGGGTGAATAGCATTGCTATATGATAAATAAAGGCAGATATATTCCTTTCAACAAGGTTCAAAGTTATTCCCAAATGTCGTTAATCTAGCATACTCACAAATACAGTATGTAATAAGTTAAAAGTCAATATAAAAATAAAAATATGAAATAACTTTCTTAGGTGTTAGATAAGTTAAACTTGTGTCTTTGTATTTCAGGACTTATCAATTCTCATGTACACACTAAATGTCAGGATATATAATATGTATGCCTTAAGGAAAAACTGGGGGGAAAGGTTATAACAAGGATTCAGAGGATTTTGTTTTTATACCTTACTCGCAGAAGGAATTACTTAGAATTGTGACATCATTTATTATCCAAATAATTGGAATGATTTCTAGGAAAAATAAAAGGTCACTTTATAAGAATCTGATTTTCTGTCAGTTCTTAAAAGTCAGGTCATAGAAATAATGGAAATTTCTAGAATCTTCCATTTAGAGTGGGAGCGAGGAACAAAAGGTTCTAATATATATCTATAAATGTAATATGAATAAAAGTGAGCCTATAACTTTTAGCCTCATTTTTGAACCTGAAAAAGGGAATATCTAAAGTGGCCAAGAAAATTAGGGGTTTGCTATTACTTTCTGAATGATCAAAAAAAGGAAAATTTTAAAAAAGCCTTTTTTCATTTTCTGAGGTGTAAGTGATTCAAAGCAATGAAATAAATACCAGTATATATATAGTGGAAAGGAAAAAATTGAATTTATAGTAGATTAACTACTTGAGTAAAATACCCAAGAAGTTGAGAAGTCTTTTTTGGAAAGTAATAGAATAAAATTTAGACTCTGTTCATGTCTAACATAAGGTATCTACAACATCACAGAGCAATGAATATTCTGTTTTTTTTTCTCCTAAAATATAATAACATGCTTACTTGAGAGTTATCTAGATGAATGGCATATCCTAGAATTCAATAAATTACTATTTCATTTGCTTATAATTTTAGATTCAAAGAATTTTTTAACTAGGAGAGACTTTTGAGATCATTCTAGACATAGTGTTATAGATATAAAATCAGAAGGGACCTTAAAAAATTGAGTCCAATCCTCTAATTTTACAAACTAAGGCCCAGAGTAAGTGATTTGCCCAAGGCCACTTAGAAAATTGTAGAGTTAAAATTTGAACCAAAGTCCCTTGCTTCCAGTTAGTGTTCATTTAACTTTATCACACTGCTTCCTGTTTGAGTATACTGAGGTAAATAGAAAGTTTGTGGGTTGTCCAAGATCACACAGCTAGTAGATCTAATACCGTATTACGGGGTTTTTGACTCTTGGTCCAAGGTTCTTTACATTTTTTTCACTTCCAGAGAAAAGTGTGTGTGTGTGTGTGTGTTGAGGTAAAGAAGATTAGATAACCAATATTCATTTGTTGTGTAGCAAGATGTATAAAAAAATAGTTTACATCAATAAATATTTGCTACATCAGGTCTTGCAAACCAACTGCTGATTTATAAAATAGTGATTCACATCAGCAAATGAACTACCAACCTAACTCAATAACGGGCCCTCAAAACATTGACATATTGTAATAACCAATTAAAAGGAAACTCTCTAGAGATGCTTCAGTTATCCATAATTAGGAGACGGAGATATTTTCCCCTGTCTTTGGAGCATATCCTATCTAGGATATCAGAGACCTGGGAGAATTATGCCATTAAGATAGTTTGCCTCAATGCTTGAAAAAGGCAAAGAAGAGAAAAGAGGTTAAATGGAAAGGGATAAGGAGAGATGATTGAGTTCATGGCTCATGAAATCCTGGTTTAACATTGAACAACTGTGAGCATGGAATCGAATTTGAACATAGAGTGCAAGGCAAGGACAGAAAAGAGTCTAGGTACTGTACTTAGGTAATGTATAACCTCTAGTGCAGTAGAATATGAAACCTACAGTATCCCTAAGCAATACATATACATACATACATACCACATTCACATATACATACATGTATATATGTATATGTATAAATGCATATGCATGTGTATGTATATGTATAAATGCATATGCATGTGTATGTATATACATATATGTATATGTGTATAAATATATATGTGTATATAGATATAGGTATATAGATAGATATAATTATGCCTAATTGTGGAATCACTAGAACAAAGGGAATGGGCAGTTTTATTACGTTTAAAATTTTCAATCGTTCAATTCACTACCCCACCTTTGAATGGTTGTAGCAATCCATAGCTCCATCAGTAATGTATTAGCAATCCTATCTTTCCATAACCCCTTTAAAACTGATTTTTCCTGTTTTTGTCATCTTTGATAATTTTATGTGTGAAAGATAAAAAAAAAAAACCTCAGAGTTGTTTTAAATTGTGTTTTTCATATTAGTGATATGGGGTATTTTTATGCAGTTTTGGATTGTTCTTCTTTTGACAGCTTTTTGTTCAGATCCTTTGATTATTTATTTACTTGAAGAATAATGTGATCTAATATCTTTCTGTTAGCTGTCTAAATATCTGGGGATTTAAATAATTATCAAAAATTCTCAGTGCAAATATATTTTTTTCTGACTTGCCACTTCTCTTCAAATCTTGTCTTGAATTGATTTTGTTAATGTAAATTGTTTTCAACTTTTTTAATCAAAATGATACTCTTTTGTAATGGTCTCTTTTCCTTTTCTGGCTAAGAATTTAATGCTTAGACAAAGCTGTGCAGGTTTCATAACCAATTTTTCTTCCAATTTTTATGGTATTATTTTTTTTAAAGCAATTGGGGTTAAGTAACTTGCCCAAGTTTACATGGCCACTAATTTTTGTGTGGGTGTTAAGTATCTGAGGCCTGAACTGATCCCAGGTCCTTCCAACTCCAGGGCCAGCGCTCTTACTCACTGTACCACCTAGCAGCCCCTTATGGTATTATTTTTAATCCACTTTCCTCATTACGCTTTTTCCTATTCTTTCCCTAATCATTCTCTCATTTCCCCTTTATATTTATCTGGAAACAATATTTAAATTTCTTTAAAATTTCAATTTATCCCATAAAGAATGAAATCAATTACATATGAAATTGAGAAACAAATACCTATTTTCCAATTTTAAGAAAAAAAATCCAACTTTATCTAAAAGTAAAAGTCATATGGATTA
Source organism: Gymnobelideus leadbeateri (assembly GCA_011680675.1). Classification (NCBI taxonomy): domain Eukaryota; kingdom Metazoa; phylum Chordata; class Mammalia; order Diprotodontia; family Petauridae; genus Gymnobelideus; species Gymnobelideus leadbeateri. Next base: position 90,943 of record WOXC01002451.1, on the reverse strand, counting down.
AATGTTAAAGCTTCCCATATCCCTAAAGTCACACTACCCACAAGTAAAGGTTCCTATTTTAAGAGGGAAAACACATAATGAAATGCATACAGCAGACAAGAGAATGAAGACTTGATGATGAAAACCTGTAAAGAATGATTGGCAACTTACTAACTGACAAGATGTGTAACTAAGTAAATATGAGAAAACAATAATCCCACATTTGAAAGATAAGGCTTTAAGAAACAAACAAAAGGCAGAGAGTGGGGAGCCGAGCAGAGCGGGGAGCCAAGCACAGCCGAGTAGCTGAGATGCGGTTTTAGCCCCAGGGCAGCAGGGCCAGCAGCCGGCTGGAGGAACCCCAGAACACCAGCAGCTGTGGCGATTCCAGAATTATCAAGATAGACATGCCTAGGACAAAGTAAGAGGTTAGTGCCCTATGAACTTTGGGACCAGTATTTGGGGAATGCGTCGACTTCCTGCCCTGGGGCCTAGAAGCTGCTGAGGAGGCACTCCATTTTGTAGTTTTCAGAGGCAGCTCCAGCTCCTGGCCTGCGAACTGTAGGGAGATCCAGCGATCAGTCTTGGGGGGTAATTGCTCTTGCTTTAACCTCCCTGGATCTGGATTGTGATCTGGGGTGGAGGTCGTGGGTGGGTTTCCAGCTTCCAGAAATGGAAGTTGTCCCCCACATGTTGGGGATGAAAATTCCTGTCTGGCAGCAGAGCCATAGTGTGGCAACAAGCCCCAAAGTCAAGTAATTACGTGGCAACATGCCAAGGCAAAGGAAACAGAAAAATGCAACGTTAGACTCCCATTTTGGGGGCATAGAGCAGGAAAAGGACTGTGAAGTCAGAAGTCCTGCTCCAAAAGCCCTGGGGGAAAACATGAGCGGGCTGCAGGGCATAAAGGACCTTTAAAAATCAAATAAGAGAAGTGGAGGAAAAATTGGAAAGAGAAATGAGAAGGATGCAGGAAAAATATGAAATGAGGGTCTATAGCCTGACTGAAGAAAACAACACCTTAAAAAATAGACTAACTCAAATGGCAAAGGAGGCCCAAAAGGGCAATGAGGAGAAGAATGCCTTAAAAAGTCGAATTTGCCAGATGGAAAAAGAATCTCAAAAGTTCACTGAGGAGATTCATTCCTTCAGAGTTAGACTGGAGCAAATGGAAGCTAATGACTTTATTAGAAATCAAGATGCTATTAAGCAGATCCAAACAAACTAAAGATTAGAAGGCAATGTGAAATATCTCATGGGAAAATCCACTGACTTTAAAAATAGATCCAGGAGAGACAATTTAAAAATTATTGGACTACCTGAAAGCCATGATCAAAGAAAGAACCTAGAAATCACCATTCAAGAAATTCTCAAGGAAAATACCCCTGATGTTTTAGATCCAGAGGGCAAAATAGAGGTTGAAAGAATCCACAGATCACCTCCTGAAAAAGATCCCAAAGAGAAAACTCCCAGTAATATTATAGCCAGGTTCCAGAATCCCCAGATCAAGGAGAAAATACTACAAGCAGCCAGGAGGAAACAATTTCAATATTGTGGAAACACAATCAGAATAGCCCAGGACCTGGCAGCTTCTACACTGAGGGATCGAAGGGCATGGAATATGATATTCCAGAGGGCAAAAGAACTGGGAATAAACCCAAGGGTCACCTACCCAGCAAAACTGAGTATTTTGTTTCAGGGGAAAATATGGTCATTCAGTGGAATAGAGGACTTTCAAGCATTCTTGAGGAAAAAACCAGAGTTGAATAGAAAATTTGACATCCAGACACAAGAAGCAAGAGATGCCTGAGAAGGTAACCAGGGAAAAGAAATCAAAAGGAACTTATCAAAGTGGAACTATTTACATTCCTATATGGAAAAGCAATAACTGTGACTGATGATATCTTTCTCACTATGAAAATAATGGAAGAAGGGGGTGTGGTCATATGAATACATATGTGAATGTGTGTGTATATGGTTACAGTTATATATGGATAGAGGGCATAGGTCGAATTTGTTGGGAAGGGAGGATACTCAAGGGGTGAAATTATGAGGTGAGAGAGGAAAGTGGCAAGAGGAGATGGGGAGAGACAGGGTAGGGTAAACTATCTCATGTAGAAGAAGCAAGGGGAAGTGGTTGCAGGGGAGGGGAAGAATAGGAAGGCAAAAAGGCAAAACCACATTCTCATTGAATTTGGTTCAGGGAGAGAATGACATATATACTAAATGGGATATCTCAACCTACAGCAGAATAGGAGGAAGGGGGATGAGAGGAGGGATGATGGATAGGAGGGCATCCTTGGGGGGAGGGGAGGTTGGAGGTACCCACTATGGAAGAGGTACAGGATCAAGTCGGGAATGGACCAGGTGGGGGGTGGGATGAGTGGGAGGGAATTATAAGCAGCCTTGTACAATATATCTACTATGATAATGTTTTGCATAGCTAGACATGTACAACATATACTGAATTACTTATCTCCCCAGAGGGAATGGGTGACAAGGGAGGAAAGAAATGGATCTGAAATTCAAGGTCTTAAGATTAAATGTTTCAAATATATATAAATACTATTATTAATACTCTTTTGCTTGTAATAGGGAGATAAGATGAGCAGGCATTGGGACACAAAGATTCACCTTCCTCTAATGCAAAAGTCGAAGGGGGTATGGGAGAAGGTATGGGAGAGAGCAGATTGGAGGAAGTGATATCTTGTGGGACTGCTATTCTGGGAGGGTGAGTAGGGGAAAAATAAGGGAGGGGGAAATTATTGTAACTCAAAATCTGGCGGAAATGAATGATGTAAAACAGAAGTTAATAAAGCATTTGTTTACAAAAAAAAGAAACAAACAAAAAAGTTTATAAATACATTAATAAAAGGAAGGAGAAATTTCCAAAAGAAACATTCTTGAGATCAAGTAACAAAATAAATTAGAAACTAAGAGAAAAAAAAACACTTTTCATTGTGATTTTATTTTACAGACCATTTAACTTCATAACACTCTGTAAAATATAAATACAATTGGATATCAAATGTATGTGTACAACAGAATATCACATCTTAGAACCTGAATTAATGATATAATTGTCCATCTCTTCTGTTAAAAGAAACTGATGTACCCTCTGTGTGTTTGTGTGTGTATATGTATGTATATATATCTATATCTATCTCTATGGATCTCTATCTATAGACCTAAATCTATTTCTATCCATCTATGGAAAAACAGCAAAAAGAAGCTGGAGGCAAGAGGCTGCAATGTTGATTTCGTCTCACTTACAACTGTATCCCCCCCGCCCCTCCCCCCGCCAAGGAAGTGACAGAAATTATTTAGGACCATAATGATCTATGGATACAGTCAAACAGGCCTTGCTGTCAAGAAGCTTATGTCTTCCTCAGAGGTTAATTGACACTTTTTATAATGCTTATATTTTGAAAAAAAATCAAGCAGCACTAGTGCTATAAAGAATTTTTTAGTTCATCAAGACCAACTCTTTTATTTTAAATGAGGTGAGGCTAAGACATGTGCCAAAGGTTATGAAGCAATATCTTTCCATAGTACCATGTGGTTTTAGATTAGTCATTTGTGCTTGTATTTTATTTCTTTTATTAATTCATTAGTTCCTCAAAGGAAGAAGTTATACTTAGTGCATTACTGCCTCCCCCATGGTGCTTAGCATTACTTTGTATTCTTTATTTAAATTGAATACAAGTAATAAAAGCACAAACTAAGTTACTGGAAATAGACCTGAAAGAGAAATATAGCTATCAGCTACCATGGAAAAGGATGGTGAGAGAAAAGTGTATGGTTCTGTCAGAAGTTCTACTAAAATCACATGCATAGGACCTAGTTTTTAGGGGAAGCATGAGAATAAAAGTAACTCATCAATTTATTTTCCAATTTATTATCTTCCTATTAATTTTTAATGTTGCTGTTACCTTCCTACATCCTCTTATTTCCATAATTCACCCTTTCAAAAGATCCCAAGGACCTCAGACTGCCCTTTGTCCAAAGCCTCCCCCTAGGTCTGCCAACCCCTGAAATGCCTCATGCTCTGTAATTACTGCCAGTTCCTTCCTTTCCCTGCTTTCTCTCAAGAAAGAACTTCTATTTTCTCAGTTTACTCATCTGTCAAATGAGAAGTTAAATTAAAAAATAATTATAATAATATTTCATATTTATATAAAACAACACAATTCTTAGAGCAATTTCTTTAGAGTTACCCAGCTAGGTTGAACAAATGCATATTATAATCTCCATTTTGTAGATGAGGAATTTAGACTCACTGAAGGGAGGTAACTTACTCGATCAGTACTGAACTCCGGGGTTTGAATCATGCCTTCTGATTTCAAGGGCAGTGATCTTTTCATTGCTTAGCATATTACATTTATATATTCAGTGACTAATCTTGGCTTAATGTATAATCCTTTCTAGGAATGAATTTCTTATCCAAAGAGAATGAATACTGGAATCTGCTAGAACCTCTTTCACTTTTAATCTTATATGCAGTTTTCTACTTCTTTTAAGTTTGATAGTTCACTTACTAGGGCACATACAGTGAAGAAGTGTAACTATTTTAAATTAAGTCCTTAAAAATCAAAGTATATTGCTTCACAGATGTGTTTTTTAACTGAATCCCATAAGATATTAAACATTTCTTTCAAAAAAATACTTTGAAAAGTTTTAGGGGAATACAACTAATTGTTCTATGGACCAATGCTGAAACATTGTGAAAAGGGTAAATATATTTTGAAGTAAATTTATCAGAATTTAGAAGAAATGAAAGAATAGAGTCCCATAACTGAAATCTCCTGGAGTGCATGACATTTTAGTTCAGGTTAACACAAACTAACATGGGAAATTTTTCTGTGCTGTTGAAAATGTCCCCCACTTTTATGAAAAAGAGAAGATAATTTCTTTCAAGCATTCACGGTACTTCCAAGGGTCACCATCTATGTAGGTATCCTGGTCTGGTCTTAGAAAATTAGAGTAATATAGTAGGAATTCTTTATATCTACGTCATCATGTAACCAGTCACAATAGCTAACCAATGAATTAACCACAATGACTCCTACTCTTTGTTTTTAATTACCTGCTAGTACCTAAAAGGATCTGTACTTTTTCAAGTAATTCAGGACACTCATGTTAAGGGGAAGGTTTCGGGAAGTAGGCTGAAATCTCTCTTTTCCTTCCTTGCTGACAAGGGGTTGTTATTCAGAAGTAGGAATCAAAGGAGTGATGACAGCATCATCAGGTGAAACCTAACCAGGCATTTTCTCATCTCTGAAAGCTTAGGTGCGCTCTTATTTTCATGGATGCCCTAGAAGTGATTGTCTCTACAATTTGTTATGGGCAGTACAGACTCAGTACAGGTTTCAACTTACTTGTCATGAACTCTACTGCTGAGCCAGAATTTCTTCAGCAAGGAGATTTCTGATAATTTTTGTCTATGGTAGTAAAACAAAAATGATTTTTAAGATTTTACTTTTATGTAGGATTTGAGTTAAACATACAGTCTAATCTGGTGGTGACAATGTCAAATAGAAATGGGGGCCATTAGTCTGTACATAAGGACCACTGTGGGCCACATATTGTCTTAGTTTTAAAATGTAAGGTGATCTATATTTTAATGTATTTTTATTTATTTTCTTTAATATTTTCTAATTATATTTTAATTTGGTTCAAATAGTGGACAGGGAATGTTATAGAATGTATGCAGTCAGTGAGTAGTATTTTTGACAAATCTGTTCCAACACAATGGACATTTATTAAGTATTTGCCATTTTCAAGGCATTGTTGGTACAAAACAGGGTCCCTGCCTTTAAGGACCTTACATTTGACTAAGAAGAAAAAAAACACACACACATAAACACTAAGTTTATAAGCTATGAATTGAGAAGGGAGAGAATACTAATGGTTAGGAGTATGAAGAATAGCTTCATATAGAAGGTGACATCTAAGCCAAGCCTTGAAGGAAGTCAGCATTTCAAAAAGATGAAAGAGGAGTGTGTGCTTCAGTTCTGCAATATAGTTTGTATAAAAGCACAGAGAACATAAAAAGTAATGTTGAGTTTTGGGGACGGAAAGTAAGTCAGTTTGTCTAGAATACACAAACTGGAACATTGCAAAAAATTTTTTTAAAGCCTGGGAAAGATGGTTGGAGTTAGTTTCAGAAGGGTTTTAAATGCCAACCCAAGAGATGGAGGATCATCTAGCAAATTTTGTAGAAGTTGCATCATATAGAAAGGAAGGGACTTAAGATAATTATGTTGAGTACTATGCACCACAGGAAATTTTTAAAAAAGACAGAAATGGGAAGAGGATTTTGGAAAAGTGATAATAAATGTAAAGGTCAGGTACAAAAGGTATGAGCCTTAGAAGGACTGAGTTTAGGAAGTCTTAATAGCGACTATATTGTCCTTATCAGTGCACTTATTAGGTGATGTTTAAAAAGGAACAAAAGCTGAATAATTTATCTGTTCCCATTATCATTCAATTGATCAGTTGTTTGTTGCCCTGTAGAAAAAGCTACCCTTTTGTGACATTTTTCATGTTAAATATCATCTCTATTTCTAATAAACTGGATTTAGCCATCCTTTCATGTAGTTACAGGTGCAAAGAATGCTAAAAGGTCAAAGAAAGCATAAATGTTTGTCCTTTTTCCACAAAGACAAATACTAATAAAGGATATGGCTCTGCAAATAGTATCCATTGGAAAACCTTTGGCAAGATATACTAATCTTCAAAATAACCTGAGAAAGACAACATTAAATGAAGATTACAAATGTGGATATCCAAATAAGGTAGACACAAAGGATATATTTAGGGAGTGTTTTATATATGTCGGCATTCAGTACCCATCATAATAAACAACCCTGATCACAGTAGGTATTCAATGTTGAACGAAGGCAACAGAGGGTTATAGTACAAATCATACTGGACTTTGAGTTAAAAAACAAAAACTGATTTCTAAGCAAAGCTATGCCACTTCCTATCTGTATAACCTCATCATTTTATTTAAATTCTCAGTCTCAGTTCCTTCAACTGTAAAATGGAAGGTCTTATAACTGCCTACATCAATTGAAATAATTTAAGAATAATCCTGAGAATTTGTTAATCTCTTTCTTATGTGGTTACATTTTTTCTATCTCCACAGAGTGCCAATATATGGTCAGAAGTTAAAAGTGGGAAAAAATAATTGAATAGATTTTCTATGATATCAGGGACTAAAGCACGATTTTGTTTTTGCCTCAAATAAAGAAAGATTGTGAAATGAATCATAGCGTACTTTCTCTTTTGCCAATAAGAGTCTGTTAAAATTGCAGAATTGATTTGACTCATGCCCAACCTCACTGACAGACAGGTTCTTTCCCCTTCCAGGCAGCTTAACTCTGTTTCTGCTTGGATGGTTTTTGAAACTGTTGATTTATTCGCTCTTGGTTTCCCTTTTGAAACATCTGGGCTTATCCTCTCTAGATGTGCTTGATTGTCTTATAAGGTAAAGCTTCAAAGAGCAGGAGAACATGATTTGAGAAAAAAATCATACACTTATTTCAGTATTTCAAAAGAAGCATATAAAAGTGTGCATGCGTGCACACACGCACACACACACACACAAACACGTGCGCATGAGCACAGATTTCCCTACATATTTATGTCAGCTCTTTTATTTTGATGTAGTTATGGAAACTGATATTAAACAACCATTTGGGATGAAATCCTTACGCTAACATACATGGACAAATAAAAGATGCCGATTATCTGTTACTAATGTTATGACAATAATGTATTTCTACACATTTTATATTGATTGTTGTCACAATTCAGGGTCGCTTATATTAAAGAAATTCTTCTTCCAATGCTGTATCATAGCATGGAGGTGCCCTTGTCTTCTTCTTTTTTCTTTCCAAATCTTTTTTTTTTTTGTGCTTTTTGGAGGGCAATTGGGGTTAAGTAACTTGCCCGAGGTCACAAGGCTAGGTTTTTTTGTTTGTGTGTGCGTTAAGTGTCTGAGGCCGGATCTGAACTCAGGTCCTTCTGACTCCAGGGCCGATACTCTACTCACTGCGCCACGTAGCCGGCCCCCTTGTCTTCTTTAAGTTACAAAAAAAGCATAGATTTTGGCACATCCTTCCAAGATGGAAAAGCTTCTGATATGGAGGAATAAGAAACTGGTCTGAAGACCAGCTTAGCTAGACTCACAAAAACTCATCAATAGAAGGATGGGTATGAGAGAAGTTATTTTTTGGCAACAGAATCTTGTGATACTGTCTATTATATGTCAGACTATGGAAAGAGATAGCATCAAAATCTACAGAAATGAATTTAGTAAGCACTACTAAATAGTGGTGGGAAAGGGGTACAGTAAGTCACAGAAGGGCAGTATTGTGCTCCCATTATGGGAATGTAACCAGTACATACCGAAACATTTCAAAGCAGAGAAATAATAGCACCATCTCCTGTTAGATATTTAACTGACTGCTACTGCAGAACTGCTGGGAAGATGTGGTTGTTTATGGAAAATGATTCAAAACCAGATAAGCTTCTGCACTGTGGGAAGGGTTTATCTGCATTTTCTGAGACATCAGAATGTACGTGTGTTGTGGTGAATTTCTCCCAATATGATGAAGTAATGTATTCCCAAGAAGGTTACATTTTGCATAGGTAGTTTCTATTTCCCTTTTTCTGCTAACTCTCCTTGAGCACCTTTTGGGGACTTGAGGCAGTGGTAGTACAGACAGTCTTATTGTACAGGTGATGGGACAGCCTGAGAAAGATGAGACGGCATCGTTGACAAAGTAACTAACTGATCCTCTGCCCCACAAGCATTTAGGTGTGCTTTACAGATCTAGATATTTTAGGGGTATGGGGGGACCTGCTAAAGTATGAAGAAAGTACTTCATGAAATTTAATTTTAAGCTGACAACGTAGTCATGGTATCACTTTCGGAAGTCTAATACAAATAAGATGTATCTTTAGTGTCCCATAGTCAAGTTCCATTGTGCCATTGTACTCCTCCAGGTATTCATCTGATGTCTAGATATAGTCTGTCACTAAGTTCTACATAGGTCTTGTCATTTTATGGTTTTAACTTCTTAGCTATCTTTTGCTTTTTCCTTAACAAAATCAATGCAAATTCTGTTTATGGAGGCAGTGGCATACAATTGCAGTATTTCATTGCTTACACCCTAGTGATTTTGTACTTACTATTCTTTATATGAAAATTGGTTCACAGAGTAAAATATTAATTTTCATTTATAATTAGGTAACCAAGGCTATCTACAAAGTAGTTTATTACTTGTTTCTCAAGACTGCCTCAGAGCCTAGAAACACATATAACTTTCTTGCCTAACATACTGACCATCTAGCAAAATGCAAAGTACAATTCTAATGTGAACATAAAGTCAATTTACCAAAGTGTGTTTAATTATTAATTTAAGTTAATTTATTCTATTTCTTTGAATATTCTATTGTCCCTTGAAACTATATCAAGTTTGAACTTTATTATACGGCAGGAATAGAACAATCTAATATATAAGTGGGAAAATTATTCATTAATGAGTAACTTTTGTTATTCCTATATCAATTAGTCACTCCTAAGTCTTGTGTGATTTTGATTGTGGCACCAATATGCTTAAAATATTTTAATCTTGTCAACTGTAATATTTTATCCTTGAGCTGGAGTTTGGGGATTTTAACTATGATATTCCTATGAATTTTCTTCATAGGATCTCTTTTAAGTGGTGATAGATTTTTTTTTCTATTTATACTTATCCCCTTTGTTATAGTGCTTCAGGATAATCTTCTTTAACTATTTTTATAGTTGTATATTATAATATTGTTGTATATATATTATATATATTATGTATACATATTATATATATATGTATTATATATAATATAATATTGTTGTATATTATAATAATATAATATTATTGTATTGAGATTCTTTTTTTATCCTAACTTTTAATAAGTCAAATAATTTTTATGTTTTCTTGATCTATTCTCCAAATCTGTTGTTTTCCTTATGTTTTATTTATCTTCTATTTTATTCATTATTCATATTTTGTTTAATTATTTCTTGATCTTTTATAATTTTGCTGGCTTCACCTTGCCCAATCATAATTTTCAAGGTGCCATTTTCTTCCTTAATATTCTGGATCCCCTTTTCTAATTGGTTGACTTTCATAATCTTCTTGGTTTTCCTGTATTTTTTAGATTTTAATTTTTAGTTTTAGTTTTCCCTCTATCTCTGCCATTTGATTTTTAAAATCTTTTAAAAGATCTTCTATGAAGTCTTTTTGGGTAGGTGATCATTTGATGTTACTCTTTGGGGGTTTCTTTACTTTGTTATATTCCTCTTAAGATGAATCCTGGCCTTCTCTACACCCATAATAATTTTCTATGGCTGGATTCTTTCTCCTTTGCTGGTGCATTTTTTTACAGTAATAGCTTGATTTTTGTAATCATCTCTATCCTTTGGTATGGGGAATGATACCTCTTGCCCCAGATATTCAGTTCTCCCCTTCAGCCTGGAAGCAAAGACAAACCTCCAACCTCCTGTAAGTGCCCACAGCCAGGGGCTATCTGCACCTCTGCTTCTGCACTCATTGTGTGTGTGGTGTTTACATCTATTTTTTTTTTCTTTTAAATTTATTTTTAATTTACAACATTAAATTCCATAAGTCTTTAAGTTCCAAATTTTCTCCAACTTCCTCTCCTCCACCCTTTCCCAAAAACAGCTTGCAATCCAATATAGGTTCTACATATGCCTTCATATTAAACATGTTTTCACAATATTCAAGTTGTTAAGAATTATAACCAATGGGAAGTAGAAACAGCACGTCCATGCCACTCTGCCCCCAGATTTCCTCCAAACTATGTAAAAGGGGACTCTGAACAACGTCTGGAGCCCCAGCACCCACAGAATGACACAGAGAAGCTAACCTCCCACTGAGGACAGCCCAGAAGCCCTGCAGGAAGGACCAGTGCAGAGGTCTGGGAGCCAGCAGAGCGCAGCCCCCAGAGTGTGGGGAGTGGGAAGCAGGGAGCCAAGCACAGGTCCGGTCTGCCTGAGTGGCAGTTTTAGCCCCAGGGCGGCAGGGCCAGCAGCCGGCTGGAGGGACCCCAGAACACCAGCTGCTGTGGCGATTCCAGAATTATCAACATAGACATGCCTAGGACAAAGTGAGAGGTTAGTGCCTTATGGACTTTGGGACCAGTATTTGGGGAACGTGTCGGCTTCCTCCCCTGGGGGCTAGAAGCCACTGAGGAGACACGACATATTGTAGTTTTCAGAGGAAGCTCCAGCTCCTGGCCTGCGAACTGTAGGGAGATCCAGCGATCAGTCTTTGGGGGTAATCGCTCTTGCTTTAACCTCCCTGGATCTGGATTGTGATCTGGGGTGGAGGTTGTGGGTGAGTTTCCAGCTTGCCAAGGAAGTTGCCCCCCGATACATTCGGGATGAAAATTCCCCTATTTGGTGGCAAAAAGCCATAGTGTGGCAACAAGCCCAAAAGTCAAAGTAATTAAGTGGCAACATGCCAAGGCAAAGGAAACAAATCAAACAGAAAAATGCAACCCTAGACTCCTACTTTGGGGGCAAGGAGGGTTGAAGCATGGAGTGGGAAGAGGGCTGTGAGGTCAGAAGTCCTGCTCCAAAAGCCCCAGGGGAAAACATGAGCAGGTTGCAGGCCATAGAGGACCTTAAAAAGGACTTTAAAAGTTGAATAAGAGAAGTGGAAGAAAAATTGGAAAGACAAATGAGAAGGATGCAGGAAAAGTATGAAATGAGGGTTAACAGCCTCACTGAGGAAAACAACACCTTAAAATTAGACTAACTCAAATGGCAAAGGAGGCCCAAAAGGGCAATGAGGAGAAGAATGCCTTAAAAAGTCGAATTTGCCAGATGGAAAAAGAATCTTAAAAGCTCACTGAGGAGATTCATTCCTTCAGAGTTAGACTGGAGCATATGGAAGCTAATGACTTTATGAGAAATCAAGATGCTGTTAAGCAGATCCAAACAAATGAAAGATTAGAAGGCAATGTGAAATATCTCATGGGAAAAACCACTGACCTGGAAAATAGATCCAGGAGAGACAATTTAAAAATTATTGGACTACCTGAAAGCCATGATCAAAGAAAGAACCTAGAAATCACCATTCAAGAAATTCTCAAGGAAAATTGCCCCGATGTTTTAGATCCAGAGGGCAAAATAGAGGTTAAAGAATCCACCAATCACCTCCTGAAAAAGATCCCAAAAAGAAAACTCCCAGGAATATTATAGCCACGTTCCAGAATCCCCAGATCAAGGAGAAAATACTACAAGCAGCCAGAAGAAACAATTTCAATATTGTGGAAACACAATCAGAATAGCCCAGGACCTGGCAGCTTCTACACTGAGGGATTGAAGGGCATGGAATATGATATTCCAGAGGGCAAAAGAGCTGGGAATGAACCCAGGGGTCACCTACCCAGCAAAACTGAGTGTTTTGTTTCAGGGTAAAATATGGTCATTCAGTAGAATAGAGGACTTTCAAGCACTCTTGAGGAAAAAACCAGAATTGAATAGAAAATTTGACATCCAGACGCAAGAAGTAAGAGATGCCTGAGAAGGTAATCAGGCAAAGGAAATCTAAAGGAACTTATCAAAGTTGACCTATTTACATTCCTATATGGAAAAACAATAACTGCGACTGATGAAATCTTTCTCACTATGAAAATTATGGAAGAAGGGTGTATGGTCATGTGAATACAAATGTGAATGTGTGTGTATATGGTTACAGTTATATATGGATAGAGGGCATAGGTTGAATTTTTTGTGAAGGGAGGATACTCAAGGGGTGAAATTATGAGGTGAGAGAGGAAAGTGGCAGGAGGAGATGGGGAGAGACAGGGTAGGGTAAACTATCCCATGTAGAGGAAGCAGGGGGAAGTGGTTGCAGGGAGGGGAAAAATAGGAAATCAAAAAGATGAAACCACATTCTCATTGAATTTGGTTCAGGGAGAGAATGACATACATACTAGGTGGGAATCTCAACCTACAGCAGAATGGGGGGAAGGGGGATGAGAGGAGGGATGATGGATAGGTGGGCATCCTTGGGGGGAGGGGAGGTTGGAGGTACCCACTATGGAAGAGGTACAGGATCAAGTCGGGAATGGACCAGGTGGGGGGTGGGATGAGTGGGAGGGAATTATAAGCAGCCTTGTACAATATATCTACTATGATAACGTTCTGCCTAGCTAGACATATATAACATATACTGAATTACTTATCTCCCCAGAGCGAATGGGTGACAAGGGAGGAAGGAAATGGATCTGAAATTCAAGGTCTTAAGATTAAATGTTTCAAATATATATAAATACAATTATTAATACTCTTTTGCTTATAATTGGGAGATAAGATGTGCAGGCATTGGGACACAAAGATTCACCTTCCTCTAATGGAGAGATCGAAGGGGGTGTGGGAGAGGATATGGGAGAGAGCAGATTGGAGGAAGTGATGTCTTGGGAGACTGCTGTTTTGGGAGGGTGAGTAGGGGAAAAACAGCGGGGGGAAATGATTGTAACTCAAAATCTGGCGGAAATGAATGATGTAAAACAGAAGTTAATAAAGCATTTGTTTAAACAGAAAAAAAAGAAAAATACAAGCTTCTTGAGAACAGGGAGGGACCTCTTTTTTCCTACTTGTATTCTCTGGAATCTAAAAAGTACTTGGAAATTAATACATGGAATCCTTGAGGGCAAAGTACTAAGTAATTTATAAAGTATGACTACAATGATGATTATGTCTATGCTGATGACCTTCCCTCCTTCCTTCCTTCCTTCTCTCTTTCCCTCCCTCCTTCCCTCCTTCCTTTTCTCTTTTTCTCCCTTCCTTCCTCCTTTCTTCCTTCCCTCCTTCCCTCCTTCCTTCCTTCCTTCCTTCCTTCCTTCCTTCCTTCCTTCCTTCCTTCCTTCCTTCCTTTGTTCTCTCAAGGCATTTAATCCTCAGCATTTGAGAGATCTGATACCTTTTCAAAAATTCCCCTTTCACCCTCCACTAAATGCGGAATCACTAATATTCTTGTAAAACAAAACAAACAAAAAGCTGTAACAAATTCAAACTTACATTATTTATATAACTTGAACTTTTCTGGGGTTGGGTGGAGAATGGTAGACTATTCTTGAGATGGTAATAATAATGACATTTTATGGGTACATAGAGCTTTCTAGTTGTGCAACTCATACATTTATAATTTGCCTTTCTGAAGTATTTAAGTATCTTATACTTATTTTTTATTAATTTTGTACATACTTAGTTATATATAAATTGTCTCCCCCAATAAAAGGTAAGCTACTTCAAAAAAAGAATTATAACCAAGAAGAAACACAACAAAACAAAAAAAGGGAGCAAATAGTTTGCTTCAATCTGCATTTAGATGCCATAATTCATTATTATTATTTATTTATTTTTAGTTCTTAATAATCACTTTAATAAGTTTTAAATATTCTCCTCTTTCCTCTCCCCTCTTTCCCAATATACCTTGCAATATGATATGGATGCTACCTGTACATTCCTATTAAAAACATTTTCACATTAGGCATGTTGCATAGAAGAATTATAAAAAATGGGGAAAACCATGAGGAAGGAAAAAACAAAACAAAATAAAACAACAAAAAAGGATATAGTCTCCTTCATTCTGCATTCTGACTCCATATGACTCCATATGGACTCCATAGTTCTTTCTCTAGATATGGCTGACATTTTACATTATGCGTGCTTTGGAATTGACTTAGGTCCTTGCATTGCTGAGAAGTTCTACATCTATCAAAATCAGTCCTCACAAACTGTAGCTGCTACTGAGTACAATGTTCTCCTGGTTCTGCTCCCTTCTCTCAGAATCAGTTCATATAAGTCTTTCTAGGTTTCTCTGAAGTCAGCCTGTTCATCATGTCTTATAGCACAATAGTATTATATTACATTCATATACCACAGCTTGTTTAGCTATTTCCCCAGTGATGGGCATCCCTTGATTTCCATCTCTTTGCAACAACCAAAAGAGATGCTATAAATATTTTTGTACATGTGAGTCCTTTTCCCATTTTTGTGATCTCTTTGGGATACAGTTCTAGAGTTGGCATTGCTGGGTCAAAGTGTATGCATATTTTTTATAGCCCTTTGGTAATAGTTCCAAATTGCTCTCCAGAATGGTTGGATCAGTTCACAACTGCACCAACAATGCAATAGTGTTCTAGTTTTCCCACATCTTTTCCAGCATTTAAAATTTTCCTGTTTTGTCATGTCAGCCAGTCTGACAGGTGAAATGCGGTAACTAAGAGTTGTTTTAATTTGTCAAGTTCCACATCCTCACAAGTGAGGCAAAAACCAACCCATAAATAACGAATAATTTTCTATTTCTTCCTGAAAAGTAGTTATGATATCACTAGATAGACTCTCTTGTTATTAGCCAATGCCTGATAGATATGGCAAGTTTCATTTAATTAATATAATATCTGACTTGGACAAGGCTCTTAGAGATTACCAGGGGTGAGGAAACTATGACCTTGTGGCCAAGGTCTTCAAGTGTGACCCTTTGACTGAATCCAAACTTCACAGAACAAATCCCCTTAATAAAAGGACTTGTTCTGTGAAGTTTGGATTCAGTCAGAGGGCTGCATTAGAGGACCTACAGTGTCACATGTGACCTGGAAGCTGCAGGATCCCCACCCCTGATATTGATTTCCTGCCACAGTTGAAGAAAGTTAGACCCGGAAAGAATGAATATAGCCAATATTATACCAGTGGTCACTAATGGCACCCAATTAAAATTAGAAATCTGGGATTCTCATTCCTGTCTTCTTCTTACTAATTTCTTTGAAGTAAATAATGATTGACAGTTTGCTCTGAATTGCTGACTCTACTCTCAAAAGTGACATAGTGTTAATCTCTATACTATGTATCCTAATGAGTGGTGGGGGAAGCACAGAAAAGCACAAGTTGCAAATGTTTATGTGGGCAGGTGAATAATATTAAACTACATGTACCATTTGTGACAGATTGTTTAATTATTAACAGATCAAAAGAGAGAACAACTATTAATTCGTGAGTGGAAAATTAAGTTTTAAAAATTATACTGAATAATATAATCTAGAATAATAAAAATTTTAAAAACAGTTCTATAGATAATATATAGATGAAATCAATGCAGAACAGTAATACTGTTCTGTCATTTAGTAGTGTCCAACTTCTTGTGACATCATCCTGCCCATGGGGTTTTCTTTACAAAGACACTGTAGTAATTTGTCCTTTCCTTCTTGAGTGGATTAAAGCATTCAAGCATTCAACTATAACTTGTGAAAGTAGGAGGAATTTTTTATATAGATGTAAAAAAAGACAATAAATTGATAAATGTCTTATTCTTTGTGTGGACATATGTCAGTTTACTTTTTGTTTTCTTATAAAATGATTATAGATTCAACACTGAGCATCACTGCAACCAATTATACTTCCTCTGTTACTGCTTAATTTAAATAAATGGATTCCAATGTATTAATATTTTTAAAATAACTTTGTAATCACTACTTCTAAATCCTCATTAAATTTCCTCATCCATTTACTCCAACCCATGTTTCCTTTAATATGGTTATAACTTGTGTATACCCACCTCTTCTCCTTGTTTATTCAGACAATAATTACTAGCATACATGTATAGAACTTTATATATTATTTGAGTTCCACAATGAACCTACTAGTTACTATATATTATTATTATTAATAGTAATTATTATCCCTATTTTATATATGAATAAATGAAAGTCAAAGAGGATATATGATTTCCCCATAGTCGTAAGCTAGTATGTGTTATAGGTAATGACAAGTTTTATCTCTGATTTTTACACCGTTGTCACTTACTATGACATGCCCTCTCCATGAAAGACGACAACTTTACTCTTAATAATAAAAAATAATATGACAATCCCCAAATTCATAATAGAATAGAAACAAGATTATATGTGAAACTACAGATCTCCAATATGTACAGTTTTTACTTCTATTAAATATATCTTAAGCTCTAATGGAAATTTTAAAACCTGTCCTACTTGTCTGTCTTTTTTTTCTGACTTGCCCTCTGCTCTCTTCTCTGAATTAGTTTTTAAAAAAGATTATGCAATGACCTAGTGGTTTCATGTGAACTCAGGCCTTACCATATCTACATCTACTTCTTGATCTTCTATTCACTATGCCTCTTACAGTAATTGATTTTAAGGAAAATTATAGAATTAACCATCAATATAAAGTGTTGGGTACAGAGCTTTCAAACAATTAAAATACCTATCAGTGCTTCAAAATGTACATAGTAAGTCCCTACTATGTGCTAGGTCTAAGATATTTTGATATATATCATATTCAGTAATTCAAACTTTTTCTTAGTCAATTTAATGATATCAAAAGATATTTTAAAAATAATTTCCAAATCCCCTTTTTAATAGGAGTCAAAACTCTACAGAGATTTTTGTACGGTTCTTTCATGTGGGACGTTCCAAGCTGTCATCCTCAGTTGGAGAAAGCTATGGAATAGGAAGGAGGTTCTACTAATGAGTATTTTTTTGGCTCCTTTTGAACTCACCAGAGAGAAGTCATTAGTTTTCCATGCCAATATTCACAGCTTTCAGATGTCTTCTTTTCCCTCTCACTGTGACTCAGAAGCAGAACCAGCATCTCACCCACAGGGCACATAAACCTTTACTAGGTTCCTTGAAATTCTGAGGGTTTCTTTCCTCTTTTTATTTATTTATTTATTTTTTTGCGGGGAGGGATAAGGAGTGGAAGAGAGTTTCTTCCTTCTCCTTTAGACCAGAGGGCCATTCACTAGATTAACATATGATGCCTCAGTGATAAATTATATACTTTTTAGTCATTTGCTTTTTTAGTATCAGGCTGTCTTTCTATAAGATAATAGGAAAAAGGCCTGTCTCCTTGTCTCCACATGTTTTTTTACTCATTTTATCTTTGACTCTGAATCATAGAAGTGAGAATTTCTTCTCCAAAGACCTTACCCCTGGATACCAAACCATCTCTTTATTTTATGTTTCTTGGGGCATTCCACCTTCACTGTTTCTGCAAGGCAGAGCAGTCCCAGAATCCTCTGAATGCACAAATAATCTTTACCATAATGTAATAGTAGTTATTTATAATTTGCCCCCTCTAAAGACTATCTGATTAGAGGGGACTACCATTGATCATTTCCCCACTTTCTTACTATAGCATCATTAGTTCTATTAAACTGTTGTAATATGAAAATTAGAAATAAAGACGGTCACAAATCCTGATCTCTGTAATTTCATACATTATCTGACTCATCGAAGTTCAAAGCACACCACAATGAACTCATAGCAGTAAAACAGAATTTTTTAAAGGTCAAGTTATGCCCCAAAGGTACTAGCCTAGTTTTAGCTGGTGAGGTTATGAAAGTTTTCCTCCTCTTTCTTTGTTTAATTTGAAAATATCAAGGGAGCTGAAAGAAGCATTTTCTATTATAAAACCTGACAATATCAATTGGCATCATGTACTTCCTGAGAAAGTTAACAGAGGCTCAAAGGAATGGACCTTTCTCTTATTTTGGCCCACCTAAAGATACATACACATTACTCACAAAATAAAATTTATACAACACTTTTTTTCTGGGTTTTAAAATTTTGAACTTTGGACATTCAAGCATCATTCAAAATAGTATATTTTATTATAGAACTACCTACTTTAATTAACTTAAGATATGTGATTTGAAAGTAATGAAGCAGAGCTATAACTAGATTGGTGTGACCCCTGCTTTGTCTAATAGCACTAAAGTTTAGAGTGTGCAAAAACTTGACCTGACAGTTTCAAATTCCCTCATTCCCTCCATCCTTTTCCCATCAATTGAGAAAGCAAGAAATATGATACCCACAATATATATGGAGCCATACAAAACATTTCCACATTGACCATATAGAAAAAAAAAGAAGCCAAGAAAAAATATGCTTCATTCGGAAGTCATAGTTCATCAGTTCTCTCTCTGGAATTAGATAACATTTTTCATCATAAGTCCTTTTGAGTTACCATGAATCATTTCTTTGATCATAGTAGTGAATATTTTCACTACTGATTATTGTTACAATATTGCTGTTACTGTGTACAATGTTCTCATAATTGTGCGCATTAGTCCATAGAAATTTTTCCAGTTTTTTTTTTTTCTGGATCAGTCCCCTTCTTATTTTTTATAGTACCTTTGCATTCTGTCACATCCATATAGCTCCCACACCTTTTCAGCCATTCCCCATACCCTAGATTTCCAATTCTTTATCACTACAAAAAGAGTTGCTACAATTTTTTCTACCTATTGGTCCCTTTCCTTTTTCTTTGATACATTTGAGGCATAGACAGTAGTGGTATTGCTGAGTCCAAAATTATCTTAAATTTCCTGAATTATTTTCAAATTATGTATCACAAAGTTGCTTGGAAAACTTCTTCCCTGTTTATTCTCTCAAAGGCAAACATTGCAAATTCGGACTCTGCTATGAAGAATAATAAGATCTTGGGCAAATAAGAGTAAGGCACAGCCCTGTAACCCCTGTGTACAAGTAACCAGGCTACCAAAAGACCAGTTTGAGCAGATTCAATATGTCATGTGATCATGATCACATGAACAGTTGGATCATTCTTCCTAATTCCACTAACTACTTACTTAACCAAAGGACTAAGGAATTGTCCAAAACTTTTCACTACAGCCATTTTAACATGCACATACAAATAAGGGTAAGGTTTTTTGGAGGGATTTGTAGGAAAGTATGGGAAAAGTATGATGAATCACAGTTTGTTTTTTGCTTTTGCTACTAAATTGGCTATTGTCTTGGCTTCTTAATATTGTAGAATAAAGCAGAAAAGTCATAGGCTAATATAGTTTATTTTCTGACCAGACCAAATAAAGTTATTGGTTTACTTTCATTTTATTTAAAATGGGTTAATTACACTACACCTTAGTTCAGTGCTTAGCATAATGATTGGCGCATAATAGGTACTTAGAGGTGACTAAGGTAGGAAGCAACTCAACCACAAGAAAAACATTCTCTTTTCATATAAAGTATTCAGTCTGTTGTGAGTGCTGTGAATAACAACAGCAACAAATGAAAGGTCTTAAAGGCTATTATCATGAATAGTAATTTTAGGGAAGAAGCAAATTTATTTTTATTCAGCTTACAGCAAACATGAATTAACAAAAGCATTAGAAGTTCTCTCAAGCTTGGAAGAAACATGTTCTATTAAGAACCAAAGTACTTATTATGGGATGGTTCTCTGACAGTATGTCCAAAAGATTCGAATTTACTTTAAAAATGAAAATGCAGAGCTATTTGTTTTGACATTTTAAATAATTTCTTTCATGTTACTACTAAAATTATAAAGTAATTGGGAAAAGTAGGGGAGAAGGAAGCTTTTTCATATGAATAATGTTGCTCATGTAAGAGATGGACACAAAGAAATGAAAGATTTGCAAATGATAGTTATCAGCCTTAAATTGCTTTTCACCTGTACAACATTTGATTGATACATTAGAATATGGGAAAAATAATAATAGCTTGTTTTATAATTATAATTTATATAATATAATTATGTATATAATTATAATTAAACTTTTATTATTAAATTGTTACTTTCTTTAAAAAGTCTATATTTTTCCTTCTGTGTGCTACTTAATTGAATGTTGATAATGAAAATGCCAATGTTTAATTTAAAAGTTTGCTCTAAAGTTTGAAATCATTGTATTTTTTACAATACCAGCTAATATTCAGATACTTGTATTTGAAAGAAATGTGTGTGGGGAAATTCCTCCTAATTTTTCAATAATTAATAGGAGAAAGAACTAATAAAATATATTTATGGAATAAGTTGGCCCTCAATAAAATTGTGAATTTTTCCTAACAATCTGTTACCTAGAAAGAATGGACCTTTGAACCTAGAAGAACCTCAGAGCTCATCATATGTAACTCACTTTATAGGAGAAGCAAAATGATGCAGGCAGGTGAAATTTTTTTCAATCTCACAAAAAATTAACCAAAGAGCCAGGACCAGAATCTATCTCTTCTGACCCTCAATTCCTGAGGTTGCTCTATTCTTTCAAAATGACTCCTTTTTCTTAAATCTCCCTTTTCATTCTTCTCTTACTTGTGTTCTTATTTATAACTAGACTGATTCTCATGTATCTGTAAACATTAATTCATGCTAAATTAGTAACATTTAAAGTTCACCTCCAACTAAGGACATTTGCATTTTCACAAGGGACACAAAGCTATTTGTCTGAAAGTATTTCCTAATTATGGAAGATATGGTATCACTGGAGTCCATGAGGTTGGTGGCAAGTATTGGAGACAAACTACTTCTGAAATCATACCACACAGCCAATCATCCTCTCTGCTTATTCATCCCACCTCTAAGGTTAATATGATTTATTGGGTCTTGATGTTCGCCTTCTTGGATAACTGACAAGATACTAAAGAGATGAGACTCATTAAGAAAAGGGCCTGGAAAGCATCCTCTAACAGCTTCAGAGTATCTTGCAGCCTCCTCTGGAGTTTTAGCCAGGATGTTACTATCATTCCTGATACTCCAAGTTTTTAACATTCATTCTTACCTCTGGTCCAAAGTATAAAGAGCTGGGCTTAGAGTTTCTAAGATTCTATGATACTGATTAAGAACAGGGGATATAAGAACAATAAAATAGTGGGCTGCCCATCTTTTCTGTAACAAAGTACTGTTTTGGTCTACAGTTATGTTGTCCAACTCAAGGAAGGGGAATTATTACCAAACTGTCATTATTGCCCACCTTTTATGACCCCATTTAGAGTTTTCTTGGCAAAGATATTGAAATAGTTTCCCATTTAATTTTGCAGCTCATTTTACACATGAGATAACTGAGGCAAATAAGGTTGAATGACTTGCCTAGGGTCACAAAGCTAGTAAGTGTCTTGAACCCAAATTTGAACTCATGAAGATGAGTTTTCCTGACTCCAGGTCCAGTACTCTATCTATGGCACTACTGAGGTGCCCAAATAACTAAATTACCCTGTGTATCTGAAGTGAGGAATTTTTGCTCCCTGGCAAACCATGTTCATTGCAAACAGTATAATGTATATCTTGGTTAAGGGTGTAGAAAATTGGAAAAAAAAAAGCAGACCAGTGGCAGTTATAGGGATACAGATGAGTTTAGAGAAGGTAGGGTAGGAGACACAATGATCCCAGTCTGTAATTTATTAGCTTCTTTTAATTAATTATTGTTACAAATGAGTTGCTAAGCCTTTCCCCCATCTTTCTGAAGGATTAGCACACTCCAGGTTTAACACCCCACTCGCCCCGATCTGATTAAAGCTCTTGCAATCAAATGTTTTTTTATAAAGAACTAGGCACTTGAGGTGATTCCTGAAGGAAGAAGGGGATATTGGAAAACAAATACGAGTAGGCAACGTATTCCTGGTTTGTGGACTGGATGGGATTAATTTGTTTGAATAAACTGAGAGTATTTACTTCAGTATGGTGATTGCCATTTGACAGAGATTTGAACATTTCATAAAAGAGAGAAGTATGAAATAAAACTGGAAAGATAAGATATGAAAGTCCTTAAATAAAAGCCTGAGAAGTTTATAATTTGTACTACTGGCATTGTGGAACCACAATTGCTTATTAGACATCCACAAGTAGATATTTGACTGGCATCTCAAACACATGTACAAAACAAAACTGATTTATGTTTCTCCTGGAAAACACTCTCCTTTTAAAATCTCCTATTTCTTTTCATGACACTACTGTCCTTCCTTTAAGTGGGTCTGTTGTCTGGGAGTCTTTCTTGATTCTTCATTTTATCTCAACTCCTATGTCCAGTCATTTCTGAAGTCTTGTTAATTCTGTTTCATTAATATCTCTTTTCTCCTAGTATGGCTACTATCCTCATTTAGATGCTCATCCTAACCTAAACTATTTCAAAAGCTTTCTATTTGATCTACCTGAGGCCTCTTCCCTTCAAAATCTGACACCAGGGTACTTTTCTTGGCTTGCCATATATTACTCCCCTTCATTCATGCCATGTTCCAGACAAAAGAACCAGTGCTTAGCTCCCCATACAAGACTTCCTGTGTGATTATTCTGACACACAGGCTATCTTCTCTGAAAAAGTTTCACTCTCTTCTCATCTTATAGACTACTTAGCTTCCTTCGAAGCTTATCTTACCTGTCATCTCAGATATGTGGCCTATCTTGATCCTCTCTTCCAGCTGCTAGTTCACTCTTCCTTGCAATTACTGACATCTATTTGGCATTTACTTCTGTGTTTACATGTTGTTTACCTACAATGATATCTCCTACATGGAAAGGACCATTTCATTTTTTTGGTTTTCTATTACCAATAGCTAGTGCAGTATTTGACAAAATCAGGATATGTTTAATAAGTATTTGTCAAAAATGAGGGACTAACTGATCTTTACCAAAGAAATATTATTTCCACAGGCAGGTATATAGAAGATGGTTTAGAGAGCATAGAATCTAAAAGCATTTACATCTTTCAGTATACTATTGCAATAGTTCAAGTAAGAGCGGATGATGGCTAAAATGAGGTCAATAACTGTGTGAATGAAGTGTGAGGGACAATGTAGAGAGCAGTACAGACAAAACCTAGCAATTAATTGCCAGTGGAGACCAAGGGAGAAGTAAAAGTCTGTGATGAATCAGAAGTTACAAGACTTGGCACTTGGAAAGATGGTGGTAGCTTCAATGGAATATGGAAGGTTGGAATGAAGGACAGATTAGCAGTTTAAAAATTATCAGGAAGCTTGAAGAGAGCAGTTTCAATCATATAGTGAAAATAAAAGAGTGCTATGTGCCTGGCACACAGTAGACAATAAATGCTAGTCTAGTCAACTGACTGACTGATTAAGGAGAGATTGAGCCAAGGAAATTGAAATAAAATAATAGATGAAGAAAGCCCCTCATTGTGAGGGACCACTGGAAAAGATGGAGATATTTATTAGCCTTAATGCCCCTTTTTAAGAGAAATGAGTCAAGGAGAAGATTTTGGGTTATCATAGATTGATTTTTAGGTGTGGAAGCACATGATAGAAAACTTAATCTTTTTTTCATATAATAACTTTAAGATGATATTGCTCAGTTGTCAAATCAGAAAAAAATAATACCTTCCTCACTCATATCATATAATTATTACAGAAATCCAATGGGATAAAGGGAGTGCACTGTGGAAAGGGAAAAGAGTATTGCTAAGTTCAGATTCCAGGATTTTCACTCCAAAGGATATAAAATGTACGTTTTGCCAGAAAGGGGATAGAGAGAGCAGCACTGAATGACTTATTTCACAATTTATCTTCAGACTGGCAAACAAATAAACAACAATAAAACAAAACAAAACAAAACAAAAACTAAATGAGGTCAGAGATGTTAGAAAATAGTTCTTAGGAGTGATTTGCAAATTTGAGTTTTAATGCCCATGGTATTCTAAAGAGCAGAGTTCACACAACTTGCAAAATGAAAAGAATTGCCTAGGACATGAAAACGTGATAGCTAACCATTAAAAACACACTTTTACCTATCAATCAGTCTGTATCACATACCATCACTCCATAAAGAATTCTTAGCATTATTTACATGTACTTCATATTTGCAGAATTGATGTGAAAACCTAACTTTTCATGTTTTTATATGTTCAATGAAAACACCAATTGTAATAGGTAATAGTTCATTTACTTGTTCCATCATTTTGATAATAACAAATTCATGACAATCTTTTCATAGAACTATTTTCCTGAATGTGCACACAATCACATTTTTATGTACATCCTCCTTCTTTCTTGACAGTTTCTGTAATATATCAAAGTTCTTTTATACTGGAAGGAAATATATATATATATATATATATATATATATATATATATATATATACACATACATACATACATATATATATATGTACCCCAGATCTATGATGTTCAAAGTATAAGTTTAAATTGCATTTTCCACAAAATTGTTCTCTGTGGTCACTCAACACACACACGCACACACACACAAAACTATGGGCTAATATAATTAATAAAGTTATTTTATTGTGAAGTAGACAATATGGTCATTTTGTTGTATAGAATAAAACTAACTCTACTATCTATTTTTAAAATTTATTTATTTTTAGTTTTCAACATTCATTTCTACAAGATTTTGAGTTGCAAAATTTTTTCCCATCTTTCCCCTACCCCACCCTCAAGAGAGCGAACCTGCTGCGTACCCCTTCTCCCAATCTGTTCTCTTATGTATCTTCCCCTATTCCCCTCATCCCAAAATTTTCTAGTTGGACAAAATAGATCTCTATACCCAATGCCTGTATATATTATTTCCCAGTTGCATGTAAAAAATATATTAACTTTTATTTTTCAAATGTTGATTTCCAGACTATTTTGCTTCTAGCCTTCTCACTACCTGCATGGGGAAGACAAGCAATTCAATATAGTTTGTATATGTGTAGTTATGCAAAATGTTTCCACAATTGTTATACTGTGAAAAACTAACTATAATTCCCTCCATTCTATCCCACCCCCCCACTTATTCTATTTTCTATTTTGACCCTGTCCTTTTGCAAAAGTGTTTGCTTCTAACTACCTTCTCCCCAATCTGCCATCCTTTCTATCACACCCCCTTTTCTTCTTCCCCCATACTTTCCTGTAGGGTAAGATACCTAATTGAGCATGTATGTCATTCCCTCCTTAAGCCAAATTCAATGAGAATAAGGTTGACCCATTCCCTTTCACCTTCCTGCTCTTCCCCTCCATTATAACAGTTTTCTCCTGTCTTTTTATGAGATAATTGACCCTATTCTAGCTCTCCCTTTCTCTTTCTCTCATTATATTCCTCCCTCATCTCTTAATTTTTTTAGTTATAATTCCTTTCATATTTACCTCATACACATACACTTACATACTCCTATGCATACATATATATATATATATATATGTATTTACACATATATATTCCCTTCAACTATCCTCATACTGAGAAAAGTCTCATGAGTTACAATTATCATTTTTCCATGTAGGGATGTAAATAGTTCAACTTTGATTAGTTCCTTATGATTTCTTTTCCCTGTTTACCTTCTCATGCTTCTCTTGCTTCTTGTATCTGTATGTCAAATTTTCTATTCAACTTTGGTTTTTTCTTCAAGAATACTTGAAAGTCCTCTATTCCACTGAATTGCCGTATTTCCCCCTGAAATGTGATACTCAGCTTTGCTGGGTAGGTAATTCTTGGCTTTAATCCCATCTCCTTTGACCTCCGGAATATCCTATTCCAGGCCCTTCAATCCCTCAGTGTAGAAGCAGCCAGGTCCTGGACTATTCTGATTGTGTTTCCACAATATTTAAATTGTTTCTTCCTGGCTGCTTGTAATATTCTCTCCTTGATCTGGGAATTTCAGAACCTGACCATAATATTCCTAGGAGTTTTCTTTTTGGGATCTTTTTCAGAAGGTGATCTGTGGATTCTTTCAACCTCTATTTTGCCCTCCAGTTCTAAAATATCAGGGCAGTTTTCCTTGAGAATTTCTTGGAGTATGATTTCTAGGTTCTTTCTTTGATAATGGATTTTAGGTAGTCCAATAATTTCTAAATTATCTCTCCTGGATCTATTTTCCTGGTCTGTGGTTTTTCCCATGAGATATTTCTCATTGCCTTCTATTCTTTCATTTGTTTGGATCTATTTAACAGCATCTTGATGTCTCATAAAGTCACTAGCTTCTATTTGCTTCAATCTTATTCTGAAGGAATGATTCTCCTCAGTGAGCTTTTGAGATACTTTTTCCATCTGACAAATTCAGCTTGTTAAGGTATTCTTCTCCTCATTGCCTTTTTGAGCCTCTTTTGCCATATGAGTTAGTCTGTTTTTTTTTAAGGCATTGTTTTCCTCAGTCAGGCTGTTGACTCTCATAATTTTCATGCTTCATTCCCATTTCTCTTCCCAATTTTTCCTCCACTTCTCTTATTTGCTTCTTAAGGTCTTCTGTGGCCTGTAACCTGCTTGTATTTTTCTTGGAAGGTTTTGGTGCAGGAGTTCTGACTTCACTGTCTTCCTTCTCTTCCATGCTTTGATCCTTTTTGTCCCCAAAATAGGAGTCTAATTTTGGATTCTTCTGTTGTTTTGCTTCATGTGTCTGGACATGTTGCCACTCAATTACTTGACTTTTTTGTCTTTTAGCCACAATAGGACTCTGCCACCAGACAGGGGAACTTCTGTCCCAAACACTGGTGTTTTCTCAGCTGTTAGAGGTATTAGTTGGGTGCCCTCTCTGAAGCCTCCACATGCTCTGGAAAACTGGTCACTCACCCTAGGACCTCCACTCTAGATATCAATCCAGATCCAAGCAGGTTAAAGCAAGATCAATTACCATCAGACTGGTTGCCTGGACCCCCAAAGTCTGCTGGACAGAATATGAATCTGCAATGTGGCGCCAGCTATGCGTAGGCCAGACTATACATTTCTTAAGGGCATAAATCTCACAAATCAGACGTTGGAAATATTTTTAGTGACCTACCCTATCCTCTTCAATGTACATATAAAGAACAAGAGATGTTAAGTGACATGTTCAAGGTCACAAGGCAGTTTGGATAAAAGGTAAGATTCAAATCCAATACTTTGATTTTGAATCCAACACTGTTTCCACTGTACCGCTCTACTAGGGGCAGGGCTACCCAGTGTCATGTAAACTTAATTACTGCTCAGGCATTATAAGATTAGCCTATATATTTGCAAAGAAAAATTCAACTCAGTTCTATAAATTCTTTATTCTTGTTATTAGATGACTTCCAAATTTATCCTTTGGTTAGTAGTTTTTACTTAATAGCTGTGGAATATCAGAAATTTTTGTTTCTAGAGTCTTCTTTTGACAAAGTACAGGACAGCACACAACTTTTACACAGCTATGTTAGGGAAAGGAAGTTTGGATACCTAAATACATTAAAGGTACAAAATTAATGGTAGAAACTTTCCTGATTTTTCCACTCAGAGCTAAGCTCACCAAAACAAGGAAACAATTCATCTATACTCTTCAGCTCTTTAATATAATCCTATTAGAAACACCAGAAACATATGGAACAGCCTGTAAATAATATCAAGGAGTTACTAACATTTGGAAGGGAAAATGTTGTGGCTTGCCAGGAATATGCACAATACTGCATACTGCAGGATGTGTTTTTTTTTTTCTTTAGGAAATAATTTTCCAGAATTTACTTGTGATAGTTGTAGGCATTGAGGGGGAACCAGGTTTACATGGGTAAATATAAAATGGAATTCTGAAATAAATGAGATAACTTGGGCAGAAATGTTGAAATATCTAATGATTGAAATAAATGTATTTTGGGAGAGCTTTTGTTGTATACTAGAAAGATATTTGGAACACTTTAATATTT
This sequence comes from Gymnobelideus leadbeateri, assembly GCA_011680675.1. Taxonomy (NCBI): domain Eukaryota; kingdom Metazoa; phylum Chordata; class Mammalia; order Diprotodontia; family Petauridae; genus Gymnobelideus; species Gymnobelideus leadbeateri. The sequence goes on along the minus strand of WOXC01002451.1, from coordinate 62,512 downwards.
TATTTATATAAAATCTACAAAGATAAAACATGGAAGAAAAAAGAATTTAAATCAAAGTTACTGTGAATTTACAAAACTTTTCCAAGGAATAGATAGTCCCATATTCATATGGCACAACTCAGTGGCACAAAAACTAGAGCTCATGAAAGTAGTTCAAGAGGAACTGAGTTCAAACTTGGGATTAGACATTTACTGTGTGATCCTTGCTTGCCTCAGTTTCCCCATGTGTAAAATGAGGATAACAATAATACCTACCTCCCAGTGTAGGTATTATTTTGAAGTGCTTAACACAGTACCTGGAACATGATAAGAGCTTTATAAATGTTAGATATCGTCGTTGTCGTTGTCATCATCATCATCATCATCATCATCATCATCATCATCATCATCATCATTACTTCCTCTCCCTCATGAGACAATAAGATCCTTGAAATGCTCTCTATGTCTTTGGTGTCTCTGTGTAATTCTAATCCATTCAGTACAGACTATGTGCTCATTTGTTTAGCTAATGGTATAACAAACAAAGATTGAATTACTTAAGTATATCCCTCAGGTAAATTGAGTAAGAAAGGATTGATATCAATTGACAATACCCAAGTATCTACTGCTCACCACAATTCACTATGTCAACAGTAAATCTTAGTTGTGTGTGTGTGTGTGTGTGTGTGTGTGCATCTGTGTGCATGTGTGTGTGTGTGAAATCATATATGGAATTCATGGGATATTCTTTCCTTATTTATGAAAGTGATTATTTTGATTCCAATGAATACTCAGAGAACCAGAAAGAAATGCACAATATCCTTTGTGAACCACTGGCCTAGGATTTCAGTAAATGCATTTAATAAGAGAGAATAATTCTAACATACTACAAAGGAATTGAATGGACTTCATAATTTGATGTTCTCAATAGATACACAATTTTCTTTTGTAAAATGGCATAGCTTTTATATTCTTTTAAATCTAAGTAGCCATTTAGTATAAAGAAGGATAAATATGCATTGAAATTTAATTTAGGTCTCCTCTAACTTTAAGTCAAAACTTTTATCCATTATGACACACTATAAATAGTTTTAAAATGCACAATTCCATCCATGTATGTACTTTTTCCACTGATTCAGATTGCAGATCATCTAGACTTTAATACATGGCTTCATGGCTTGTAGACAAAGAATATGTCACTACTTTGATCATCATTCCTTAGATAATTAGCCTCTGATTATTTAGGTTGTTGTAAGATCACAGAAAAAGGTTTTTATAAAGTTTGTGCAGTCTGGTAGGTCTTACCAAAATTGGCACCCATGTTTGATACAAAGTAGGTACTTAATAAATGCTTATGGTTTGATATATTCATTGACTCAAGAAGCCAGGGCCATCTGTGTTTTACAATGCCTCAGTAATTAGGACCTCAGTTTCATTTAAACAGTTAACTTCAATTACCTTTATGAGTTTTTTTTACTAGGAAAGATACATGAAGAAGAGAAGTATAGACATTCCACTCCCAACACCTAACAGGCAAACTCTTGCCTTTATCATTTTGGTCTCTGAAGAAAATAAGCTTAAATTGTAAGCATCTTCTAAATCTCAGCAAGTTCAACTTCAAACATGATATAGCTAATAGTTGATAAATGCCTTCTGTCTTACCACTGACCTAGACCAGCAGGTTGTGTTGTGATTTCATCCTTCACTGTTTGGATTTCTGATACCAGACATCAAGTGGCTCACCTCACTTTCAGAAGTTCACAAAGCTATAGCCATCTCTAGTCTCTTATCTACAAGCATGAATAAATAAACATAACAGAGGTAGAAGAAAATGCAAAACTATCATCTCATGGCTTCACGACTTCTTTTGGGGGGAGATAGTTGATGGACTCTCCCAAAACCAAGAGCTCTTAATACCAGTCAAGCTAAAAAAAGTCAAAGCCAACAAATTTATCATAGCTATATAGTACAGTTTAAATGCAACCCAATTCTTTCTTAATCAAAAAGCCTTCTCTTTACATGGTTAGTGGAATATAACCAGTTATGGAATGTACACATGCTCCATATCAGAAGGACATTTCAAATCCAGGACATCATGCCTTTTAAAAGCAGGACTCCCAGTCTCTTTAGTGGGTTAATCATTCCTTTATGTCTGGACCTCAAACTTCAATGACTCTGAGTTACTAAAGACTGTTTTTATATCATTCAAGCAGTTATGCTGGAGTATCTGAGTCTAACTAGTGATAATATAACCTGGAACACAACTATAAGAACTCAGAGCAACATATAAAAATAGCTAACATTTATATAGTGTCTAAAATATGTCAGGCGGTATGCTAAGTACTTTACAGATATTATCTAATTTGACACTGGAAATAACACTGGCATATAGGTGCTATTATTTTCCTCACTGAAGCAAACAGGGGTCAAGTAACTTGCCCAGGGTCATACGCCTAAGTAAGTGTCTGAGGCTGGATTTGAGCTCAAGACTGTCTGACTTCAGGACCAGAACTCTCCACTATACCAACTAGCTTCCCCATGAGAATGAAATATTTACAAAACATAAATAACAGTGTAAAGTAGAATGTGACTCAGAAGCTAAATATGTGGGGAAAAAAAGCATTGTGTACTAGGGTACTGAAGAAGGGAAAAAACCAGTAAATGACAGCAGTGACAGAAGGCAGGGTGTAAGAGGTAGGATGTCTGCTAGAATTTGAAAGACAGCTAAGAGTAAAGGACAACAAGGAGAAATGGGAGTCAGAAAACGGTATTTTAGTGTTCTATCAACTACTTATGACCTATAGGACCTTGATTAAGTCTCTTTACCTCTTAGAGTCATAATATCCTCAGCTATAGTAGGAAAGAGCAAAGTTAACAGCTCATAGCATTGTAGAGGATTGTAGATATTGGCAATTACTGTTATTACCAGTAGGACCAGTAGGACCAGAGGTAATCACATGAGAATGAAGAAGGTATAAATAGAAAGAAAGAAAGTAGAAGGAAGAAACTGTAGAGAAAATTGTTCAAAGCTCAGGAAGTAATCCTTGGAAAATGTCTACAATTAGCAGCAGAAAGAAGATAAACCAGAGATGAGTTCATCAGAGACATTTAGAGGGATTAGTAACAAAAACAAGCTTCAGTTCACTTTCAGCCACATACATAATCCCATTGTTCCTTGGGTAACATGGAATTTTGATTCTTTGGAAATCACAGTGTATGTAAATCACTTAGCCTTTAGGATGTTAAAACTGATATTATAAATAGATGATATATTTTAAAATTTGATTTTACACTGTTTTTCTTCCCTATGGCTTCCAGTTCAAAAAGGTAGTCAATATCTGAGGAAAGATTTGAACTAAATCTTCCAGACCCTATCTAGAGCCTGCACCATGATGCCTGCCTTGTTTATATTTCCTTCTGCCTCAGTGCCGAGCCCCTCACTTGAATGTAGCAATATCAATAACTTCTGTTGAATTGAGAAATCATTATCTATGAATTTGCCATGTTCTCCTAAAAGATTGCTCTATGAAGTCTGGAACCACATACCTTAAAATGTTTGTATCTCTACCCTTGTCTTGAAGCAAGTGCTTAATGCATTTTTCCTTCTTTTTTTAAAATGATTTTTTAACTTAAACTGAGAGCTCAGTAGTAATGCACTGTCTTATTTCCATCCTTATAAATTTTGGTGAAGGACTGAGTGTTATGAAGTAAAAGACTAACTTATGTTTTGCATAATAGTTGACTCACTTTTGATGTGTAGTTATAAATGTAACATTGTTATAGTTGCCACCTAAACATAGAATTAAGAAGTTTAGACAAAGCCCCAAACTTAGAAGCAAGTATTAAACTCTAGTCCAAATACTGTCATTGGTTAGCTGTATGAGATTGAATGACTTGCTCTCCCTTGAAATAAATTTTCTCATCTGTAAAATAAAGGTCTTGAACTACATGACCTTTATAGTTTCTTCTAGCTCTAACATTCTGTGATTCTTTAATTCAATTCTTCTCCTCTAGTAGTCTGCCTTGTTATGTACCAAAGGGCATGCCATTGAAAACTTCCAGGTGGGAAACTTAAAGACACTCAGAGACATATATAAACACATGCAAGAAGGAAAACCCTTAGCTGACCAGATTGGCCTCCTCTCCCTATGAGAAAAGTTCGTTGTTTCCTTATACTGAGCTGACATCTATTTTCATATGATTCCCATCTCATTTTTATAATGGAATAAGAGCCCTCCTATCTATAATACAAGTATGAAGAACTTGTGGCCTTGAGGCCACATGTAGCCTTCTAGGTCCGGAGGTGACCTTTTGATCAGTCTAAGCTTCACAGAACGAACCCTTTTATTAAGGGGATTTTTTGGGTAAAATTTGGATTTAGTCAAAGGACTGTACTTAAGGACCTTGAGGCCACAAGTTCCCCACTCCTGCAATCTATTTTGATGCACTTAATCCTTTAATGACAACTTAATTTATATTATTTTAATGTCCATATTTCATTTCATCTCTGACAATTATTAGTCTTCCTACCCAAACTCCAACCTCAAGTGTAGCACTGACAATGATGAAAAACTGTGAAAGATTTAGGTATTCTTAGTAATATAATGATCTAAGATAATTCCAAAGGACTAATGACAAAACATGCTATCTACCTCCAGAGAAAGAACAGATTTTGTCTGAAGAGATTGAACAATACTTTTTTTTCTTCCTTCTTTCCATCCATCCTTCCTTTCTGCCTTCCTATTTTCCTCCCTCTCTTTCTCTTCCTTTCTTTCAAATCTTCCTCTATAAGGGAGGGGGAACGGGATGGAAGGGGAAAGATAGAATTTGGAACTCAAAACTTAAAGTTAAAACTTGTTTCAACATATAATTGGGGAAAATGCAATTATTTAATCAGTGTAGTACTAATAAACAGCAAGTGTAAAATAATAAACTTCATACTATACTGCATCAGACTTATTGGAAGATTGATGAAAAGGTCTTGATGATTGCAAAATGAATGTCTTGTGATCTCTACCATTGTGAATATCAATGAGCTTAGAAATTCACTGAAGGATTTTTCAGTCATTTCAAACTTGAAAACTAAATCTTGTCCATGACTTTCCTCTCTCATTATCTTCCTTTCTACATCAGATCATGTTGAGTCTACTCAAACTTTTTCTCCCACCTTTATTCTTTTGCAGTAATTGTCCTCAAAATCTAGAATGTAATTGCTCCTTTACTTTGTCTCAAAGAATCTCTCTTTATCTCCAAGATTTGTCAAGGATCATCTACTTGAAGTCTATCCGAATTATTCCAACTTTTAGCTCTGGACCTCCCAAACTAACTTGTATTCAACTACTTTGAATATTTGAGTCTTTCTTTATGTTTATTCCATACATAATTTTCTATGCATTTATTGTGTTCTCTGATATTTAAGAGCAGGAATTTTCATCCATTTTATCCCCAGAACTGAGTGGCTTGTTGATTCACTGATTGATTCATACTTTAGCACCTCCTTAATACTTGTCTCTTCCTTTCATTTCTAATAGTCATCTAACCCTGCCTCCAGATGCTTCTGACTTAATGGTATTGTTACCTCTTATCTAGAATAGTGCAATAAACTCACAACTGATTCCTTTCTGCTTCCCTTCAACATATCAACAAATCCAACATATCACAGATTTTATAAGTTTTATAAACTCTGTAACAAGTAGTTTTGACCATGTTTCTCCCCCACTCTAAAATTTAAGTCAAACATTTTAGAAGTATCTACTTTGGGCAAATTATTATAATAAACATTGGAAACTGTCAATGATTCCAAGTTGTCTATTGAATCAGGAGTAAATTCTTTTTTTTTTTTTTTTGCTTTTTGGAGGGGGGGAGGTAGCACGATTGGGGTCAAGTGACTAGCCCAAGGTCACACAGCTAATTTTTGTGTTTAGTGTCTTGAGGCCGGGTTTGAACTCAGGTCCTCCTGATTCCAGGGCCATTGCTTTATTCACTGTACCACCTAGCTGCCCCAGGCCCAAATTCTTTAGGCTAGAATTCAATGAATGTCACAAATTGACCTGGTACACCTTGCTACTTGATTTCTCGTGACTATGGAGTCTCTATTACTCTACCCCTTTAAGCTTACTTACTCTCCCAAGAATAAAACTTGTATCTGGCCATACCTTTGGTCATATTATTTCCCTTGCCTTTAATCTCTTTTAGTATCTTCCCTGCCTTCCTCTAAGTCTCATGTAAAGTCCTACCTTATTTTCCAAGAAGCCTTTCCTGACCTGAATTAATGGCTATTGTCCTTTGTTCTCAAAGAGGACCAAAATGTTATAACTATACTAGAGTCAAGTTTCAACGTATCTGACTGTGGCTGATCAGACTGATATGAGCTAGGAATGATCTACCACAGGTCAGGCACAAATAATTCATATGAACACTTGGGGATGATTCTCTAAATTTCTGCATCCTCCATTTCCTTTGAGTTGTTTCCATTCTACTTTGTTCATTGAGCACAACACCTTATCTGATGTGTGTATGCCATGCTGAGTGGTCCTATACCAGTATCTCCCATTTCCCACAATCAATTCCCAAGTTCTTTAGAGATACCTTGAGAGTTTCCTTGTATCACATTTTATAGCCATCAACTGAACACTTGCCCTGGGTGATTATGGATCTCCCTTAATACTAGGACTTTTACTCTGTTGATTATTTCCATTTTATCCTGTATATATCTTACCACATTGATAAAATAGGATAGACTGGTTTCAGGAGAGGAACTCATTGTAAGCACTAATGGAAATGACATTTGAAGAAATATAAAAAAGAAACACAGAATCAGTCAATCAATTTATTAAGCATTTATTATGTGCTGGGTACCATCCAATGAACTGCACAGAGGATGATCTGAAGGGAATATTAGGAAGTGGTACTCAGTCTTTACAAGGTAATCTAAATTTTCATCTCTCTATTGCTTTGCTCAGAGTATTAATAAATGTTGGCTGAACTGCATATTTTGATGAATTTTATATTTTTAGGAGTCTGTGATTTTAGTGTTGAACCAACAAATCCACCAAAACAGACTGCCAGGCTGCCTATTTCTTTTTTCCTCCTGTGTAGTTCCTGTCCATGACTTTGAATAACCACCCCCCCCTCAGAATATACACCCAATGCACAGACACCTTCTTCTAATTATTTTAATGTCTTATAGTACCATTTAACTTTAACTAACATTTGTACTATTTATCTGTCCTTTTTCATTCTTGCCTCATGACTGGCTGATGCTCTTTTCTGGTCATATATGTCTTTAGGGATATCTTTTATATAATATTACTTACCACTACATATACCCATGAACATGGTGACAAAAGTGATAGGAAAAATAATAATTCAATACCATTTCATCACAATAGAGTAGAAAATTGAATATTAAAATACACTATACAATCATATTACTAAAATGCATTTCAATGAACTTTCTTAATGAGGTAGAACGGTTATTGATATTATATTTATTGGGAATTAAAAGGGGATATTGAATGAAAAAATAGGTTAAATGTACAAGGTTTCAAATAGAAAGCATCTTCATTTTAAATCATGCTATTGATAAGACATAGAAATTTTAAAATTAAACATAATTTTAAGATATAGGTTCTTCTCATAGACACACACACACAATCATTTTAGGAACAATCAAACCAGAAAAAACCCCAACACATTTCTCTTACATCAAATGTTTTATAAAATATAAGGAAAGGAGAGAGAATGCTATTGGGTATTGACATGTTGGTGTAAAGGAAAAAAGTACTAGTTGTAGAGTTAAAAGATCCTGTTTAGAGCCATAGTTCTGTCATCTTACATTTATTGACTTCATTGTAAGCCACATTGCTCTTTAGCTTCAGGCTCCTCGTTTGTAAATTCATTGACTATACTAGACAGAACTAAAGGTCTTTTCAATCTTTACCAACGTATGAGTTTAAGTATGTCCAATTAAGACATTCCAGGTTCTGAAATAAATTCCCAAAATGCTAATATGTCCCTTACAAAAAGTACAAAGGGATCAGAATTTCATGAGGAATTAAAATTATTTCAAAAGTAATCTTTGAAACTGTTTTAAATATAAGAAAAGTTGTCTAAAAATAATAAATATTGATAAGAGCAAAAGGGCCGAAGTCAGTTAATAATAATACTGATGATAATGACAGCTTAACAATTAAATAGTACTTACTAGGTGTTAGGCATTGTGCTAAATACCCTAGGAGATAAGTGCTGCTATTTTCCACATTTTACAGATGAGGAAACTGAGGCAAAGAGAAGGTAAGTGACTTACCTAGAGTCTCACCTTTAGGACGTGCCTTAGTCTGAATTTGGACTCAGACCTTCCTGACTCTAGTCAGGAAGCACCTTAACATTCATCATGGCTCAGGTACATGAGATTATGTAATAAGGTTTGGTACAGTACAACTATTGCATTTTTTGGTAGAACATTTTCCTGTTTTAGACTTTTTTCTAAAAAGAAAAGAAAAATTGAAAAATAACTGATACACCTGCAATTCTAGTCTGGTTTTAGGTGATTGTGGTTAAATGGGGACAGAAAGGCAGTAGAATGACTTCAAAGCTACCATTTTAATGAATCTCGTACCACAATGTTATAGATATTTCTGAATATTTCTCTTGTATTTAATTTATACAGGTCGATGTACTAGATGATCCGAAATTTCCTTTAGTCTTCCACTTCTCTGAACATAAAAAAGCCATGGAAGTGTGTATGTGTCTAGATAGATAGATAGATAGATAGAATCAGTAATATATATATATATATATATAGTTGATCCAGTTTTACTCAAAAATTGACTACTAAATATTAAAAGTGATTATAGTATCTACTTCAGCAGCTGGGTCATATTGAATATTTGCAAATAAACTGACTACTCCTAACAGGGCAGCTAAGTGGCATGATGGGTAGAATGCCAGGTCTGGAGTCAAGAAATCTCATCTTCCTGAGTTCAAATCTGGCATCAGACACTTACTAGCTGTGTGACCCTGGGCGAGTCAGTTAACTTGGATTTCTTTAGTTTCCTCATCAATAAAGTAAACTGAAGAAGGAAATGGCAAACAACTACAGTTATCTTTGCTAAGAAAACCCCAAATGGGTTCATGAAGAGTCAGACAAATTTAAAAATAAATGAACAACAACAGCAACACATGACATATAATAGACTTGATTTTCTGATAATGGGAAAATATATAGACAAAAATAAAGGTTGAGACTTTTGTGAATAATCAATTCACTTCAGTTCAGCTCCAGAACCATTTACCATGCACTTGGTAGTACAACAATCTGGGTTTCACTCAGGGGATACAAAGTGATGCTGATAGCAGAAAGACCCTATTTTTGAGGAGCTTAGCAATAAATCGGGAGAATACATGCACAAGGGGGAAAAATATGATAAAGGGATAACATGCTAAGGGCTAAGGAGAGGTGCAATTACATTTGAGGTTAAAAAGTGATAAACTAATAGGTCATTTAACCAAATAACAACAACAATAACAACAAAACCTTTCTGTCGAGAGAGTTAGAGAAGCATTCTTGGAGTGGGTAGAACCAGAAGTGAGCATTAAAGAAATTTTGTCTTCCTTAAGTAGAATCACAAGTAGGCTAGTCATCTGTCTTTCTCATTTTTGTAAACAAAGAAAAAAATAAGCATAACTTCAGTTGTCTCCTAAATACAATGTAAATATTTATTCTGGCATTCATTTGCAATTATTTCTAAAGTGGTTCCAACTTGGAAGAGGAGTAGAAAAATCCCTGATCTTGTTAACTGGGAAGTCAGAAGAAATGGATTTTATTGCTGGTTCTGCCACTCATCAGTTTCACAAGTTTTTAGTCACTTTTGCCTGTTTCTAAGGGCTTAAGTTTCCTCATTTCTAAACTGAATGAATTACATTAGGTAACCTTTAGTGTCTCTTCCAACTCTGGTATTCTGTGATTTTTTTCTAGCCTCATGTTACACAGAGTACCTTCCAAGAACCTGAACAATTATTGTCCCTTTTCTTGATTCACATTATCTTCCCTGCCTGAAACTGACAAAGTCCTTCCCTTTCCAAGCCTGTTGACATCCTTTCTATCCTTTGAGACCTAATGTGCATGTACTTTCTTTCTCCTTAAAGTCTTTTCTCATCTCCCCAGGAAAATTTTGTTTCTTCCCTCATCAATTCTCCTAAATACTTCTTTTTTTTTATTACATTCTGACTATTCTTAAAACTATTTCTGTAAATTGATGATATAAAGATGGCAGGGGCAGTACAGTGTCTAACACATAGGTAGGGTAGAGGTAAAGAAATATTTGTTGAAGTAAAACTATCCACTTCTTTTTCTGTCTCCAAATAATACAAACTCAAAATAGTTTACTATAGAACACAATTAGAATAACAATAGGAAATTTCAAAGTTTGAACTGCATTAGAGACTACTATAAGTCTTTCCCCCCCTTATATTTCAAAAAACTCATACCCCAGAAAGTAGCTGAGGGGTACACTTCAATCAGAATAATATTTTTCACTCTCTTTGGCTTTTACAAAAAGAGATGCCTGCTAGCAATTCTGTATAATAAATCTCATTTTATATTATAGAATGGCTCTAGGCAGTCATACAATGTGTAAAGATATAGAGCACACTTTTTTTCCTCCTTCAATTTCCAGGGGGAAATATTTCTTATAGAGACTATCAAGGGTTTTATTTCCCTCATCAAGCTTTTTACGAACAAGCCATTTGTTATGTATGTCTATGGCAGTGATTATATTGCATGCAATAGTATACAGTAACTATGTGAAGGGGTTATGGATGTAGCTGCCAATGGATCTACAGGTATGGTGCACATTTCAAACTCTGATTTATACTGTTGCATTATAAACCGTATAGAAGTAGTAGTGAATTCATTAGTCCTACATGCAGTAGAATTAAGTGCAATATGAATATACTACACATCCTTATATTCCCAAAAGATTGAATATGTATTTGAGTGGGAAGTTTTAGACTTATAAAGTTCCAACTAAAATCTTTTATTGGTAGCCTTCTCCAACTTCTCATAATTCTAGTGCATTCTCTCTGTTAATTACTTCCTATTTATCCTGTACATAACTTCCTATTATTTGCATGTTGTCTCCTCCATTAGATTCTAAATTCTTTGAGGACAGGGACTGTCTTTTACCTCTTCCTGTATTCTCAGCTTTTAGAAGTCTCTGACATCATTATTAGGCTCTTCCCAAATGTTTAATGACTGCCTAATTTTCAGGGAAGAAGAAAGAAGACTTCTTCTACACAGCCTCTTATTAAAGGCAGTGTGGATAGTAGATACAAGGATGGTTTTTGATCCAGAAACACTTGAGTTCAAATCCTGCCACTGAAATTACTACCTGAATGGGCAAGTACCCTCAGACCTCAAAGCCTCAATTTCTTCATTTGTAAAATGAGAATAGTATTAACCTGCACGAGTGATTTCAAAGGCTTAATGTGAGGTTCAAATGAGATCATCTCCAGGGAGTGTTATATAATTGGCATTATTATGAAGAAGCATTATAATTTAGGAGGGTTCCATAAGTAATTGAATTGAGAATGCCATATCCCTTAGTTAGTAGTGTGAGCAGAAGAAGGTGGTAGAGCTAGCACTATTTGGCTGGCCAAATGAGTATTGTTAGCAGTATATTCACCAGCATGTAGATATACAGAATGTTGTAATTGCACTGGTATTTCTCTCTCCTACTAGGTACAATCCTAACTTAAGGGAGAGAAGTTCCAGGTTCTACTGAATTCCCAGGAAGGTTCTTATCCGTTATATTCCTGTCTCTTCAAACAAGAAGAGAGCTTAATTATTTCAAATCATATACATTTCTCTATTTTCATTCTTACTTAACGACAAAGAGAAGCTAACTCATGTCAGAGCTTTACTTCATGTCATATTCCTGAAAACCTATTTTTCTGCATATAAATACATTTTATAAAAGTCTTATTCACTGACACAGATCCACTTGAGGTCATAGGTGTTATCTGAGAAAAGAAATCTTCTTACTATAAAAATACCCAGTCAAAATCCAGAACCTAACCAGTTTTACACATTTATCTTCCATAGTATGCAATGATTACCTCAGATAATCAAGTTTATTCTCCATTTAGATTTTTCTTTATAAAACTGAACAGAATGACTAGCATTATAAAATTACATTTAAAAAAAATCAATCTAGCAACTGATCTCTGAGCATCTATTAGGTGCAAAAGTAAAAGAGAAATCTCTTGCCAGATCAACCTCACCATCATCATTTATTGAGTACATACTATGCAGAAATTTTTACACTATAGGAATTGAGACAACCTAGGAGAGTGAAGGGGTCATAGCGGGAATGGAATTATGTCTGTCCTTTTTATATCTTACTATTTTTGAGTCTGACTTGAATTTATGTTTCTAGAGTGGCAGGCCTTTACCATTGTCCTTAATCTCTACTGAACCAAAGATTAAATAAATCTTTGTTGAAAATAAAACAGTGCATGGCATCAATTTTTTTAGTATGAAACGTAAAAGAGAACTCTCATTAGGAAGTTTATAGATAGCACAGATGATTGCTCATGATGAAATAAATGAGCAATTTTAAATTCATCCCCACTTCCATACCAAAACCACACACTTTTTCCCCCCTCACATATCTTAAGTGTAACTATAACCCAACGCTTTTGAAATCATTGTTGTTGTATGGAAATCTAAAACTTCTTCCCTTGATCCTTATATCCACAAGTCAGAGGTTTAGTTACTATCTTTCTGTGAGTTGAAATTATATCTGCATTTAGGTAGGGGTAGTTTAATGTAAAGAGAATTACCTATGGACACAGCAAATAATTTTTTCTCCTTTACAACTAAATCTAGGCGGAAAATGTTGTGCCCTGAGAGCCCAAAGGAAAGAAATGTTTCATGCTTATTCATGGTTTGCTTCTGTTTTCCTCTTATTCTCTTCAGCAGTTTCACACTTATTGGTAGCATATTCTCTTTATTCTTCCTAGTCCTCTCTTCTCTTTTCATCCCTTCACTTACTATTACGTACCAGTAATAACTTACCAAAGTAGTCTGTCCTTGGATGATCTTGTTCAATTAACCTTTTAAAATTTTGAAATATTAGAAAACAGTATTGTATCACCAACTGAATCTCATGTTCACTGGAATGTGAAAGACAAAAGGGTTTTGCATGCTAATGAGACTGGAACTAGCTTCCTTGGGACTGAGATGAGGGGACCTGATGGATGGTTAGGGACAAGAAGTAAATATTCTTCTAGGAAGTATATTCCCAGCCCTGGTGAGCTATAGCCAGTGCCACTGTTCAACACCTTGCAAGCTGATTCACGAGGCAATAATGAACAATCCCAGACTTATTCTTTCTTGGCAAAGTGTATTTCACAACCTTTGAAGAAAGTGCTAGATTGAGAACTAAGAGACTCTTACTCCTGCAGGGCTATTCTGTCAGGAACCAAGATCTGGATGAAAATAAGTAGAAACACATTTTACTTCTGATGGAGAAATCATATTCTTCTTTCTCACTCACTCAAAGGTTGTTTTATTATTTAAGTTAGAAACTTATATGCATACCCAAAGTAATAGAGATCACAAAGAAGATGAAACATTTCATTACTTTCCAAATCTGTATAAACACAACCCATCAAACCAAAGTAAATCAACAGGCAGCTGAATAAATGGAATGGAATTCAGTCTGTACTATACATATTTTACTAGGCTCCCAATTGCCTTGGTCACTAATCTCCTAATAAACAAACAAAGAATGTGAATTACATGGAGCATATTCCTCTCTGAAAGTTGCCCTGGAAATGAACTGTCCAGATGTATTATAATCTCCTTGGATCCCAAGGAAAGAACTAAAACCAGCACAAGGAAGTTACTGGAAAGAAGTATTTGGTTAAAAGAAAGGGCAGCTCCCCTGCCCTCCTTAGAACTCTATGAAAATAGAAAGAGCTTTCTTGTGAGATAGTGAGTTCCTCTTCACTGGAAGTTTTCTTTTCTTTTCTTTTTTTTCCCCCACAAATGCTTTATTAATTTTTGGTTAACATCAATCATTTCTGCCAGATTTTTTTTTAATTTTAAATCTTTAATTTCTTTGTTTTTGCTTCCAAAATGAATGCATATATATTTCCATCTATCTGTATATCTGTACATGTTGGGAAGAGTGGGGAAGGGGAATCTGGGTGTCTGAAATCATGGAGGGCCCTGCTGGGAGGGAGCCACGTTGGGGCTTGGAGTGTGGTAGGACTAGCCCTCCCTGATTGGCAGAGAGAGCTGTGAGGGGCAGGAGGGCAGGTGTTTCTCATGCAGTGACTGCCTTCCCAATTTCTGCCAGATTTTGAGTTACAAATTTTCTCCCCATTTTCCCCTACCCACCACCCCAAAATAGCAGTCCCATAGGATATCCCCTCCTCCTATCTGCTCTCTCCCATATCTTCCCCCAACCTTTCCAGTAGGGCATGGTGGATCTCTATGCCCCAGTGCCTGTATATCTTATTATCCAATTACATGTAAAATAGTATGAATAATAGCATATATATGTACACACACACACACACACACACACACACACACACACACACACACATATATATATGTATATATATAAACATTTGATTTTAAAACTTTGAATTCCAGATTCATTCCCTTCCTCCCTTGTCAGCCACCCTTACTGGGAAGATAAGCAATTCAATATAGGTTGTACGTGTGTAGCCAATGTAAATCATTACCAAAGTAGACATATTGTAAAAGACTGATTATATTTCCTTCCCTCCTCTCTCACTTCCAACTTGTTCTATTCTCTTCTTTGGTCCTGTCCCATTACAAAAGTGGATGCTTCCAACTTCCCTCTCCCCACCCCAGGCTGCCCTCCCTTCCATCATCTCCCCTCTCATCCCCTTCTGCCCTACTCTCCTGCAGGGTGAGATACTCTATTTAGTGTGTATGTCATTCACTCCCTGAGCCAAATTCAATGCGAATAATGTTGACCCATTCCCTTTTGCCTTCCTGTTATTCCCCTACATTGTAACCATTTTCCCTTGCCTCTTTTATATGAGATACTTTACCCCGTTTTATCTCTCCCCATCTCCTCTCACTATATTCCTCTCTCACCTCTTAATTTCACCTTTTAAGTATCATCCCTTCCTATGTGTCCTCTATCTATGTATACCTGTAAACATATATACACACATTCAAAAATGTATTCATACAACCATATACCCTACAATGTGTGTGTATATATATATATATATATACATATATATCTTATCATATATATATATATATATATATATATATATATACTTATCAAAGTTGAGATATTTACACTTTGATAAGTTCCTTGTGATTTCTTTTCCCTGTTTACCTTCTCATGCTTCTCTTGCTTCCCTCATCTGAATGTCAAATTTTCTATTCAACTCTGGTTTTTTCATCAAGAAACCTTGAAAGTCCTCTATTCCACTGAATGACCATATTTTACCCTGAAACATGATACTCAGTTTTGCTGAATAGGTGATTATTGGTTTTAATCCCAGCTCCTTTGACCTCTAGGATATGATCCTTTGATCCCTCAGTGTAGAAGCTGCCAGATCCTGTGTTATCCTGATTGTGTTTCCACAATATTCAAATTGTTTCATCCTGGCTGCTTGTTATATTCTCTCCTTCATCTGGGAATTTCAGAACCTGGCCATAATGTTCCTAGGAGTTTTCTTTTGGGGATCTTTTTCAGAGGGTGATCTGTGGATTCTTTCAAACTCTATTTTGCCTTCTGGTCCTAAAATATCAGGGCAATTTTCCTTGAGAATTTTTTGGAGGATGATTTTTAGGTTCCTTCTTTGACCATGGCTTTCAGGTAATCCAATAATTTTTAAATTATATTTCCTGGATCTATTTTCTAGGTCAGTGGCTTTTCCCATGAGATATTTCACATTGCCTTCTATTCTTTCGTTTGTTTGGATCTATTCAACAGCATCTTGATTTCTCAAAAAGTCATTAGCTTCCCTTTGTTCCATGCTAAATCCAAAGGAAATATTCTCCTCTGTGAGCTTTTGAGATTCTTTTTCCATCTGGCAAATTTGGCTTTTTAAAGCTTTCTTCTCCTCATTGCCTTTTTGAGCCTCTTTTGCCATTTGAGGTAGCCTGTTTCTTAAGGTGTTATTTTCTTCAGTAATGCTGTTGTCTCTCATTTAATAATTATCTTACATCGATCTCATTTCTCTTCCCAATTTTCCCTCCACTTCTCTTATCTGCTTCTTAAGGTCCTCTATGGCCTGTAACCAGCTCGCATTTTACTTTGAAGCTTTTGGTGCAGGAGTTCTGACCTCCCAGTCCTCCTCCTGTTCCATGCTTTGATCCTTTTTGTCCCCAAAATAGGAGTCTAATGTTGGATTCTTCTGTTTGTTTTGCTTCCTTTGCCTGGACATGTTGCCACTCAATTACTTGACTTTTGTTCTTTTTTCCACAGTAGGACTCTGCCACCAGCTAGGGGAGCTTTCATCCCAAATGCTGGGGGATGTTGGAGGTATTAGTTGGGTGCCCTCTCTGAAGCCTCCACATACTCTGGCAAGCTGATCACACAACCCAGGACCTCCACCCTAGACAGTAATCCATATCTAAGCAGGTTAAAGCAAGAGCGGTTACACCTCAGACCAGTTGCCTTGTCCCCCGACAGTCTGCAGGTCAGGAGTTGAAGCTGCAACATGCCATAGGCTGTTCCAAGGCATCTCAGTGGCTTCTAGCCCCGGGTGGAAGATGTTGATGCACTCCCACCTAGTGGGTCCCAAAGTCCATACTGCACTGACCTCTCACTTTGTCCTTAGCATCTTTGTGTTGATAATTCTGGAAAAGCCACAGCTGCTGGTGTTCTAGAGACCCTCCATCTGGTTGCTGGTCAGGCCTGCCCTGGGGCTAAAATCTCTGGCTCATTCAGGGCTGGGGGCAGCTCCCAGAGTGCTGTGTTGGCCAATTCATGCCGGGCTGCTGGGCTGTTCTTAGAGGAAGACTAGCTTCTCTGTGTCATTTTGTGGGTTCTGTAGCTCCAAAGTTTTTCAGAATCTCCTTTTACATGAATTGGGGAAGGTGGGAGCTGGAGCTGATCAGATGTCCTGTTTCTACTCCGCCATCTTGACTCAGACTCCTTCTCTGGAAGTTTTTAAGCAGAAGGTAGCTGATACTGCATCTAGGGGATGCCACCATCCATTGGCTGGGGAGGTGGGCTAGATGTTCATTAAGGTTTCTTCCCATACTAGGATTCTAAATTTACTATTTTGCTGGAAATCCCTTATTACAACGCCATTTCTAGAAGGATAAATTGTTAGAATTACATGTGTAAACATGTTGTATACAATTTTTACAAAGGGTGAAGTACAATGATGAGTTTAGGTGATTATTTAGATGAATTTAAACCCATACCCCAAAGATAAATGCTTACCTAAATTATTTTGAGTTTCTAAGTTGCATTTCATTATGGGGATTTATACAGGCATTTATTTCAATTCTCTACTTCACTTTCCCTGAATTGACACAAATTTTTGTTAGCAAGCTGGAGGTGGACAAAGCATCTGCTTCTGTTCTAACCATAGACACTCGGTTCCTACTGGAACAACTCCACAACTGAAGAAAAATGTACTTTGAACATATCTATAATATAACTTGAGAAAAACTGATAAAGTCTGTTAACCATCTAGAAATTCAATAGAAAAGACATCAAGCACCTGAAGGCTTGAAAACATGTAGATAATTGACTGAACATACTACTTTGTATGAGAGTTTTATTGTAATACAGTAAAAGTCTTTGTAATTCCCATTGAAATGTAATTGAGTGGACAAGTCAAATCAATTCAAGTATTGATTCAATACTTTCTAATATTTGACACCACTGAATAGCCCCTTCTTAATAATTGTTCTCTCCCCTCCCTCCTCTCTCTCTCCTCCCTCCTTTGAAACTGACCTATCTTGGAGGGTACTTACACTTTAGACCTACTCTCTCCCGCCTTTCTTCAAAACAGCTAAAATGTCATCTTCTACAGAAGGCTTTTACAAGTCATACAGGTACTAGATCTTTCTCCTCTAAGTTAAGGGAATATAGAATAAGCATTTATGTGCCAACCACTGTGCTAAGTTCTTTAACAAATATTATCTCATTTGGCCCTTATAATAAACCTGTGAGGTAGGCCTTATTATTATTTTTTTCACTTGGCAGAGAATTTAGTTCCCCCCAAAACCACTCTCAGTAAATCAATTTGGTATCAGGATCACTGTAGTATATTCTCAACCTTTCTGCTTCCCATCCTTGCCCTTCCTAACACAATCCATTAAGTCATTTCCAATGTGAAATGCCCACCAAACTGGGGTATCCCGAGATCAGCAGCAGTGTCTACCTAGAAAGAGGAAGTTAGTGTGATGGAACAATTCAGTTTTCTCCTCTAAGACCTTTTTGATCTGCAAGACCCAAAGGACAGGTGGTGCCTACCCACTGGGGCAGTGACCTAGGTGGTAGTGGTAGTGGTAGGGGATATCTACATAAAGGATTATCCTTTATCACCCTCAAGGAAAAGACTTACTTTTTCTATCTAAGGCTAAGAGTACACCTCAAATTAATCACCCATAATGTGCCCACTTAACATCTCCCAAGACTGGCATCATTCACTCTCTGTTTGAAACACCAGGATGCATTATTATGTGCAGATGGTTAGACCTTGCTGAATACTAAAACAAAAGCTAGGATCAAAGCAATTCCTTTTTCTTAGAGTATATCTGGACAGATGACTCAAGATAGCAACATCAAAGTGCCTTAATCCAGGGCCATTTCACAAGCATTATGGTGTGCAGCCTGGAATGCCTCATGAATGCATTAGAAATCTTAGCATTAGGGAGCATAGCCCAGCCCGACCTCCCCAAAGTGGCTCCAACCAGGTAAGAGGAAGATGCCAGGTCCAGGCCTGATTGATGCTACAGTGGAAAGGGGTGAGTATGGTAAAAGACACTTGGCTGGAGGACTCAGATGACTGGAATAATGTGAACTTCTGAGGATGGATATGAGAAATGCTGACACAGATCACTGACTCATATAGTTCCTGGTCATGAGTAACTCCACAGATTGTCCCTTGAACCACAAAAACTGCTGGTGCATACAGCCATGAGAACTTTGGTATCATTGCACTGGAGTGTAATAGTAATGTAATTTGAAGTTCCTTTTCTGTTGCTAAACTGAGAGCTTCTTAGCACCTAGTTCAAATTAAGCTTCTGTTAAAGAAACAGACGATATGATTGTTGCTCCTGTGTCTGATGTAACAGGAAGGGGCTGAAAAGGGAGGAGCAATACTTTATATAAGGAAAAGCCCCAGAGAGGGAGAGCCAGATCTTCTTGGAGTCAGGTTCTAGAGGCTGAGAAAAAGATGCCCAGGCTAGAGAGAATGATTTTTATTTGGGAACCTGGATGAAGTAATTTTGATTCTGGGAGCCAGCTGAGTTCTAGGGCCAGTGGCAGCTGCTGAGAAGCTGTTGAGGAGCTGCTGAGTCCAAGGGCCAGTCATGTTGCTGAGGATTTCCAAGGACCAGACCAGCCAGAGCTGCAGAAGACTGAGGAAGGATGACAGTGGTACCATTATTTTGTCTGTTTGTGGCTTGAGCCTTGACTTCCCAGGAACAGAGACTGTGAAGGATGTAAGGTGGACTGGATGCTGTGAGCTTCAGCATGAGCAGGGACTGCATGGAGAGCTGGACAAAGAGCTGGGAGCTGTCTGCCTTTGAACCCAGGTGACAGTTTCATGAATCCAAGTAGGAGCTGGAACCAAAGAGGGGTATCCAGGGAATCTGAGAACCTATCCTGAGTCAATCTGAAAGAAGACTTTACTTGGATACTGTGCACTGACTGAGAAGATTGTGATTTACTTGTGACCAAGGGGTAGATGGCCTGTGTATTTTCTGATGACTGAATAGTGAATGATGACTGAATAGTGACTGATCTGTAACTTAGTTTTCCCTATGCATGGAGAACTTTGACTTTTGTATTTTGTGACCCTTAAGGATGATTGATTGATTGAGTTACTCAGTGATTGATTGACTAAATGATTGTACTTTGTTCAAAACTTTGAGACCACTGTGGTGAAAACTATGTGGCCATCTTAGTGATAAGTTGTTTGAATGCTGTATTTTGATTTTCTGTGAATGTTTTGCTTTGATTTGTTATCGAATAATTAGAGTATTCAATATACTATGTAATCAGAACCTTGAAAAGCTGTTAACAGTAGCATTCTTCTGGAAAGCTGCTTGTATTTGGCTTTATAGGAAGACAGGTCCCTTTCATGCTAAGGTTGTGGGCAAAGAGGGGAAGGTGCATGTGCCAGTCCCCTCAAAGTTCGTAGAAGGAGGGTGATACCCGGCAACTGATGTCCCAATGTGGGGTAGAATAAACAAACAGTGCCACCCTTTCCTGTGGCTGCCAACTGACACACCAGACCCTGGGTGACCTCTGGGCCTCAGCCAACAACAAATCTAAGAGTCCATCTCTCTCAGCCTAGACTTGGGCTCCATGAAGGGGTTAGAGGACTTGTTGCAGGCTGTGACATGCCTGGGACTCTGGCCAGCTCCAGCACTGCCTGGGGGAATCCTGGGGGAGAGATTAAGGCAAAGGGCACCTGATGGTAAAGCCACTCCAGGGAGCCCTTGGCACAGTGCAGTGATAGGTGCTCCACACTGTTTGTCTCCTGGGGCAAGTCACTCTCTCACCAGTTGCACTGATCCTCGAGTAGCTGTCCAGGGCCTCAGAGGCCAGGAGGCTACAGCCCAGTAGCCAGAACAATGGTGGAAGTAGCATGGCCAGGTGGTTGCAGTAGAGCCCTGGGGACCCCAGGATGCTCAGAAGCAGCAGCCCCACTGGAGCCACATTCCCAGAACTTCCCACCAGGCAAGCCTCCATCTCTGCTAACCACAGCCTGCATCTTCATCCTTGGAGGTACTTCAGAGCCTTGGGGAGGCAAGGGACCCAGCAGAAAGTCTCATGTATGTCTTATTACTACTCCCATTTTATAGTTGAGGAAACTGTGTCAAACAGAAATTAAGTTATTTGCCTAGCTGACATTCCTAGTAATATCTGAGACTGGATTTTTAAGTAAGGGCATCTCTACTACAAACCCTGCAGTCTGTCCACTGAACTAATAGCTGCCTAAGATTAACTTCCATCTATTCTGTATGTATTTTGAATATGCCTATAATATATGTGCTGAATCACTCATTGAAAGGTAGCTTTCTTTAAGGCAAAGGAATTTTTATATTTTCTTTGTTTCTCCCTTGTTTAGCCAAGTCTTTAGCACATAGAAAAGACTTAATGTTGGTTCTTTGATTGAGTCACTCTCTTTATACATACTACCCTCAGGTAATCTCATCCACTCACACTACCACCATCTAGATCAAATCTTTATCACAGCTATAGCACTGGATTCCTGGCTAATCTAACATAGTAAACAGAGTCACTGACAGAGTCAGAAAGCCTTGACTTCCAAATTTTCATTGGGAAATAAATGTTAATTAGAAATTGTATGTAAAAAATATTTGACATAATATTTAGGCAACTATCCCTCAAGCTGGGAGCCAGCCCTCTGCAATAATTTACCCACTGCAGTAGGTAAATCAAACAAGATGTGTCCTTCTGCTGATGAGAACTTCTCTTCCTCATGTTAAAAGTCTTGCTGGGCTTCCTTCCAAAAAAGAATAAAGGGCTTCTCTTCTGAATGCATATGCCCCTTATGACAATTCTTTCTCTCTGTATGTTCTCCTGAAGAAATATTATACCATCATTTATTCATTGTTGACTTTTTTTCTGCTCAGTCTATGTCTTTTATACTTTTAAAACAGGTAGAAAGTTCTAAAATTTGTCCAGATTGGAAATTTTTACTTTTCTGTTCAATCAAATGGGATCCTATCTCTATAATTATTTTTGTGTTATTTATAGTCATTAATTACAAATCTGGCAATTGGAGGAGAGTAACAGAAGTTCCATGGGATAAAGAGACCCTACAGAACCTACAGGCAAAATGATCCAGGATATCTAACTCTAAATCAAGGTGCCCAATTTTTATCCCAAAAGAATAAGTCAACACTTAAACTTACAAATTTCCCCTCTAGTCTTTTACTTTTATTTATACCAGGATTTAATATTCCTGCTGCTTTGCATATATAGTTTAAAACGCAATCAGCATGTAAGTATAATTAAGGTTAGGGTCTTTCTCAGGATGTCTGGTAATAATATAAACTCCCTGGAAATGGAAATATAACATCATTTGAGTGAAGTTTGACAGGCATACCACACTGTTATCCAAATTCCTTTTATTTGGTGCCATGTGGATTTCATAGATAGTCTCTTCATGGATTACTAGGAATGGAACCAGAGAAATACTCTTATAGAAATTTCCAGGGGGTGTAGAGAAATATAGCTTGTGATAAATAAGAGAATGTAAATTGAACGAGCACATTTCTTGGCTCCTACAGTGAACACCAGTGAAAATGGATGCTGCAATACAAGTAAACTATTAATCATGCTGTGTTATCCCCAGAGAATTTTGATTTCTACTTTATTTTGTCTTTTACATCCCACACACTACATTCTTAAACTATAGCCAGTACATTTAGCAGTAAGCAACATTACCGCTTCAAAAGAACCAAATCAAACCAGGATGAAACAAAATTCTTTGTAGTTTGTTCTGTGGGTAACCACATATTTCAGTTATCTGGAAATAAAAAGTATTTAAGTTGATTTACTCTTGGCATTATAAAGCCAAATAAAACATTTCTTTCCCAGCTGTCTTACCTTTTTATTTCTCGAAGTTTTTTTCTCCTTGTAATAGTAACTAAAATTGAAGATTCTTTCGTATTGCCAAGCTAACAGGTACTTAACACTTAGTTTCAAATTAAGCCTCTGTAAAGAAACAGAGGGTATGAACCCCTGATATAACAGGAGGGGGCTGAACATGGAGGAGCTAATTACTATATATAAAGAAAATCCCCATCCAGAATGTCTTAGGGCAAGCATTGTGGAGGCAGAGTAACTACTGCCAGAGAGAGAGATAGAGAACTTTTCTCAGCAAGCATCTGGAGCCTTGGCTGCTACTAAGTGATTTTGATTTTGAGAATGGGAGAAAGTGATTTTGATTTTGAGAATGGGAGGTCAGCCAGAGCTGCTTAAAACTTCTGAGGGCAGCCAGAGCTGTCAGAGGAAACATGACAGTGGTTTTGGTACTTCGTCTGTCTGTGGCTTTGTTAAGCTTTGTCTTCCCAGGAAGAGAAACTGTGAAGGACTTGAGGAGGACTGGATGCTATGAGCTTCAATATGGAACAGGAACTGCACAAAGAGCTGGACAAGGAACTGGGAGCTTTCTGCTTTTAAACCCAGGTTACAGTTTGGTGGATTTGGGAAGGAGCTGGGACCATGGAAGAGGAACCATGGAAACTGAGAGCCTGCCTCGGGTCAAGATGAAAAGACCTCTCCATGGTTACTGAGTAGGGACAGATGCAATTCTAACTTAATTGTACCCCATGGGTAGAGTACTTTGACTTTTGTACTTAGTTACTGAATTAAGGACTTTGTGATTGACTAAAAGAATATACTTTGTTTTCCATGAATGTTTTGCTCTGATTTGTTACTGAATAAATAGAGAGTTCACTATACTAAGCAGTCCTTTGGAAAGCTGCTTGTGCTTGGCCTTACACTCCCTACTCCCAAAACAAATATGCCTATAATAATTTCATTTTTTTTAAGTTGTCTGTAATTTCATGGAAATAAATCTAGTTTGAGAATATATAAATGTGTTCTTAATTAAAATAATATTTTACTATTCACACAATTGATAAATAAGCTGACTTTTTTCTGAAGTGATATGAGGAAGTCAATTGAACCATAAAATGAAAAACATTCCACAAAACAAATCAAGAACACAGAACAAGCTACAAGAAAGAGAGGGAGATCCAAAAGTCTTCCCAGCAACATGTCAACAGGGGCACCTTAATGGTCTTGCTATACCACGTCTGGTATGTTTTGAACAGAAAAAAGTCCTTCCCAAAAGAAATCATAACTTTCTTTATGTCATAGAACACCTAATAGTCTGTAAAAACCTACTGACACCACCTCAGGTGATACACATACACACACACATATCTATACATATACCTCTATGTAAAATCTGTATTATGTATACGTATGTATATAAACACATATATTATGCAACCAAGGAAATGCTGGGGATTTTTGAAATAAATACATACGTTTTTTCTACCACCATCTAAGTTTAAGATGAGATCTTTCCAGGAACCCGTGGCCTACAGAATCACAGAGGCAAAATCTAAACTAATGTGTTTGATAATAAGGTTCCTTATTTGACATGTTCACAAAATGTAAGGGAGTAGATTGGGGCTAAATAAAAAAGTCAATTTACTATGGTCACTGTATACTTAGTTAAGCAAAACCACTCACCTCTAGATGAGAACAGACTATAGGCACTGGGAGTTCCAGGGCTGAACTGGTAAATGTTAACAACCAGTTCTCCAGAACAACAACAAAAAAAGTACATGACAGATTTTAAAATTTGATCTGCATTGGTAATGTTTTCTTCATCACTATCTTAAGTCTAAATAATCAACAAAATAGTATCAGTTCTCAACTTGTAGCATTTGCCTGTTTCCTGTGTTTAAATGCACACACACACACACACACACACACACACACACACACAGCAACTGGCTCTATAAAGTCCATTAGAATTGGCTGTAGTACACCCCCAAATGGATGTCATGTCTATAAGAATTAACATGTGAGCATGAAGAAAGTCACTGAAGTGACATAAAAACGTTTTTTCTACAATGTCCTATGGATTTAAAGTCATGACCATGTCTTTTTTCAAGTAAATGATTTTCTCTTAAAATAACAATGACTTATATATAGCATTTTAAGATTTGAAATGAAGTTTACAAATATCTCATTTTATCCTCACAAGTCCCCTGGGAAGTGTTTTATTATTTCTATTTGATAATTAAAAGCTAATATTCATACAGAGCTTACCATGTGCCAGACATTGTACAAAGTACTGAACGATTATTATATCATTTAATCCTCACAACAAACCTTGGAGATAGGTACAATTATAATCCATGTTTTATAGATGAGGAAAGTGAGACAAACAGAGGTTAAGTGACTTCCCCAGGATCACAGATATAGTCTCTGATATCATACCGAATCTAGGTCCAATGCACCACGTAGACATAATAGAGTCATAATTAAAATCCTCACTGTTACTAATTCTTTGATGTCCCTTCCTGAGAAGCACTAGTAAATAAAACACCTAACATATAAAATATTGTCCAAAACAAATGATGCGATTAATGCATATAGAGTTGACTTGTTTAGAAGGTTTCATAGTATCACCAAAGTTATGTATATTTTGGTATTAAAAGTTACACGTTCACTAATAAAAACCTAAAATATAAAGTTTCAGAAAGGAAATTTTTTTCTTGTTCCTCTCTTGTATTACTGTTTTAGGAAAACTGTCTAAATAAAGGGGAGAGAGAAAGAGAGAGAGAGAGAGAGAGAGAGAGAGAGAGAGAGAGAGAGAGAGAGAGAGAGATGAAGCTGTCACTGAACACTGACAATTGGTATAAATTCATTCAAGGGGAGAAACACTGATGTGCTTGTGGTTTTTCAAATACTTATGAGAAAGGAGATATACCCTGAATAGTCAAATTCCAACTAATTTGTAAAATTCAAACTGAAACTTATAAATAAGCATCAGAGAGGACTCAACACATTGCTTCCCTCTTTCCTCGTCCTCACAGTTCAAGAGTCCTTTATGTAGATCTTTACATTCTGTTCAAACGTTGAGATAGTATGCAAAAAGCTATTGCTTGGTGGAACATTGAATGTTATTTTGTATATGCATATGCAATATCTTTCCTTTCTGAAAACAATTTTTCAAAAACATAGGCATATTTGGCCTAAAGTCATTGTTTAGTTTTACAAAAAAAGGCAAAAGTTAGGTCATACTACAAAACATATCCATACACACAATAAATAACATCACAATAACAAACATATTTATAGTGGGGTTTGGGAGCGGATAGTTGACAGCACTGGGACAAAAGCCTAGTACCAATTATAGTTGTGGTTCTTGTCTCAGGGCATCAAATCTCATTAATATTGGATTTGTTATAATGGGAAACAACAGAGGTCAAGCCAGTTTTTAATGGAATATAATAATATTACACTTTTCCATATTAAAAGAAAATGAAAGAAAGATAAACTTTATATTTGCTAAAGGGATAGGGACTGGACCTATAATACCATGGATAGTAGGGACTCTCAGAGGAGGAAATTTCTTATACAATGCAGGTACCTAACTTCTCTGCAAAATAATAGCTTAAGGAAGGGGGTCAAATGGGGAGCCTACAGGCAGTAAGTAGGCAGCAAAATTCTGGGTGGCCAGAACCAAATTAAAATGTAACTAAGAAATGTTTAATAGCATAAATAAAAATGCAATTCATCACAGACAATGGGGATTTTGGCTTTCTAAGGCAATATGTGGGGTTTATTTTCTGTTTGAGTTTGACAACACTGGGTCAGGGAATTGCCTAATCACAGAGATATTAAGGTACTTACTCCAGGCCACTTGACTAATACATTTCAGAGAGAGAACTTGAATCTCCTTCTTTTTGTGCTAAACCTGGTTTTGTCCACCAACCATGCAATGTAAATGTGTAACAAAAGACAATTAATTTTGGGACTTTAATACTGTGCCCATATTGAGAACCTTGATTTTACAAATGAAAGAGGAGCAGATAATTTTAATCTGGAGTTCCATTAATGCCTGGAACACTTGCCTTCTGTTCTCTCAATTCAGAACACACAGGAAGTGACAGGTTTAGGGAGGATTTTTAATGCATTTGTGTGGAGCATTACTGGTGCCCAGCATATTTGTTAGTCCTTTCTTTTAAAAGCCTTTGCTGGTAAAGCCACTACCACAGAGGAAGAGTGATGTATTCTATTAACAAAGTAGCATGGGAACTGTTTCCACAAAGGTAGCTGTGCACATCTATAACTAAATAAATTTGATACATTTTCCTAGTTTATAAAACAATTAAGGGACTTGCTCAAGATCACATAGCTTATTAGTGCCTGAAACATGATTTTAGCTCAGGTCTCCAACTCTGGAAATCTTTCCACTGCACTGTGGTGTCCCTCGTTTCTGTCACGCTGATATGGAATTCTAAATGTATTTCTCCAATAAAATTACCTTTAGAAATGGTGATTAAGAACAGCTGAATTAGGGGTCAACTAGGTGGTGCAGTGAATAGAACACTGGCCCTGAATTCGGGAGGACATGAGTTCAAATATGGCTTCAGACACAACACAAAAATTAGTTGTGTGACTTTGGGAAAGTCACTTAACTCCAATTGCCCTACCTTCCCCAAACCAAAAAACAAAACCAGCTGAAATAGTACTATGTGTTCTCTACATTAGCCACATGGTAGTTTAATTAGGCTTCTGTTGGTTAGACTCAAGACCTAAGTATCATTTATTATATTTTCTCCTTGAAAGCATTTCCAAACAACTTTAGGGACACAATCTGCTCAAAACCTGGGATGGCCTATTTTTCATAAGCTTATGCTATAATACTATAACTACTGTGAAAAGTGATGATAAAACTATAGAAAGAAATATAGCTGTGTAGCATAGCTACAATTATAGTGGAAAAGGGGAACCTTCAGAATGTACCACCATTTTTTGAAGAAAGATTTAATATTCCATTTATCCAGAGCTAAGGAATTAAAAATCAATACAAACACAAACCAAATTACTTCCTGTAACCACCTCTATCCTACTTCTCCAAAAAATACAAAACTACCAGATTAATGCATAAAATTTAATTTTCAATTAGTTGATTTATTATCCAACTGAAACAGCTTTGATTATAAATTTTACTCAATCCCCAACTGATATAATATTGAACATATTGATAACCAACATGCATGCTATTTTTGGAGTTCTAAAATTGATGGATTTTTACCTTCACTTTAAAAAAAAATAATCCTGAGTCCTGCCTACAATTTGAGACCACAGACAATGGCCCATGAATGTGATCTCATTAGGGTAGTATGCTTACATGGGCTAAAATGACTACTAATATAAAATGATAATTCAGATTGATTAATCTTGCTGTATATTTGTAAGGAATTGTAAGTTGCATATATTAGATTTAGACTTTCATATGCAATAATTTTTTTAGTGTAATATGTTATTGAAATTCTTGTTTTCTTCCTTAAATTGAAAATTAAATTAAATTAAAAAAAAACACGTATCAGGCACATAAAACCTTTCAACACTTTTCTAGGTTCTGGGAATACTACAACAAAAATATAACAGTTCTTCCCCTCAAAGTTTTTGCATTCTACTTGAGGAAAATAAAATGTGCATAGAGAAGTAAATATAAAATATATAAAAAGTAAAATTTAAAAATAATAATTTTGAAGGAATGGGAAAAGCCTCAGCAAATAGTAAAGCTTTTTACTGGAGGTGGTATTTGAAGTGAATCATGAAGGAGTTTAGCATTTCAAGAGGTATAGATGAGAAGAGGGATCATTCTTGTTATGCAATACACCTTGTACAGAAGGGTATCATGCATGGGGAATAGATAGTAAGCGGATCTAGCTGGAATAGATAAGAATTATTTGAGAAAATGTAAAATAAGTGAAATCAGAAAGATAAGAGCAAGATTAGGGAGAGCTTTATGTGTCAAATGGAAAACTTTATATTTTATTGTGGAGGCAATAAGGAACCAGTGAAGATTTTCTGAGCAGGTCAATTATATAGCTAGACCTAAATAATAATTAGGAGACCATTCCACTAATTTAAGAAAAAAATAATGAGGCTCTAAACTAGGATGGTGGTTATTTGAGGAAATATAAAGGGAAATAGCAAAATATAGGAAAAGTAGAATTAATAATATTTAGACATGAGTGTAAGAAAAGTAAGAAGAGATAGATTCACTTAAGATTGTTTATTGGAGTGACTGGAAGCCTCAGTCTCTTTCTCTGATTCAGAAGCTACTTGGCATTTGTCTAAAGCCATATCATTTACTGACATTTCTATGTTTACAAGTGATTAATATAAGAGAAAATAACTGAATTTATTAGAAGAACTTATGTACAGAGTACTGAAAAATGGACTGGGGAGATCAAAGGTATAGATAAAAACATATGGCCCTAACTTCATGGCACATATACAAATAACTAGAATACAAAATAATACATTATAAGTTTATAAGAGAGGTGTGAGCAAAGTGCTCTGTGAATTCTGGGTGATGGAGAAGAGGTTATAAATGAAAGTAAGTATCAGGGATAGTTTTATAAATGAAGGCATACTTAGCTTGGGCTTTGAAACCTGCTTAGAATTCAAAAGATGTGGCGAGGAAGGGTCTCTTCCAGGCATGAAGAAGAGTATGAGACAAGGAAGAGGTGCAGGAAAGTCTAGAGTATATATGGAAGCCAGTGAATAGTGCATTTTGACTGGAAGATAAAGTATGTGAAGAAAAGAAGTAAGAGACCAAGGCTGGAAAGTTAGAAAGAATATAATTTCATAATGGATAGAGTATTAAACTTAGGGTCAGGAAGACCTGTTCTGAAATCCTGCCTGTAAAACTTAGTAGTCGTGTTACTTTCAGCAAATTAGATTTTCTTTGAGCTTCAATTTACTCTTCCATGAAATGTGAGGGATGGACTTTCCTGATAATGCTGTATATGACTCCTTCAGACAAACCAAATAAATCATCAAGAATCAGCAATGATAATAACACATCCAAGGACTTTGTGCCAGAGAATCCTTTAAAAGCTTAACACTACCATGGGGTGTTGCCTAGATTCATAATTGAAGGAACTACTAAATTTCAGTTAGAAGTTACAGGGGAAAAAATCATGTTTTCCCCATCCAAGTTCACGAGTCCTCAAAATCTATCCATAGACAAGAACAACTGTTTTAGCACAATGGTTTCTAAGGTTTTTTTTAAATACCATTACTCTATCAGTAAAATAATAATAATTTCAAGCATATTATCCTATTAAATATATTAACTTAGTTATAAATCACATAAATATATTGCTGCATTAAACTATATACATTATAAAAGTGATAGAAAATATACATTAAAAAGGATATGATAATGAAGCATTATTTTCAAAATTTACTTGGAAGGTATAACCAAGACTGTGGAGTAAAGGTCTCGACTCACCTGAACTCTTCCCCCAAATACTTCAAATACCTCTAAAATACCTCAAATACCTCTACACAAATTCTAGAGTGGCAAAGTGCACAAAAAGATGGAATGAAACAATTTTCCAGTACAAGACAACTTATAAGATTGGCAGAAAGATCTGTTGCACCAGGGTAAGGAGAGTTCAGCATAGGTCTCACTGGCACAGACCAGTCCTCAGAAAATCAGGAACAGGCCTTGGGAGTGGCAGCAGTGGCAATTTCCATAACTCCAAGTCCACATACACCAAAGATAATACATGAAAGGTCTGTTGCACCTGAATGAGAGTGGATCAGAGTCCATTGCAGTCCATTGCAGCACAGCCATGGGCCCAGCCCCAGCAAACCAGGAACAGGCCATGGGGGTCACTGAATAAGCAGTGGCAACAGCTATTCCTGGAGCTCTCAGCCCACAAGGGGGAAAACAATTGCTAAAAAGAACATTACAAGCACTGGGGCAGAACTTTGTTGCTTTGACCATACTTCGATCTGGGTTATAGTACTGGGTGGCAGTACCAGGGCAAGAAGGAGCACTAGCATAGCAGAGCTTGTGGCCACAGTGGTGGTACAGTGGTGCAGAGATCCTCCTCCCAATTTCAGGGCAGAAAGGAGTGCTCATGGTCACTCACAGATCAGAGTACAAGCCAGGATAATAGTAAACAGCTCTCATACCACCATGGAAGAACAGAAAATTTATAGGTCCCTAGAAATATTTCTGAAGATGTATGCACAAAAGTCCTGAAGCTTGGTACAGTGCATGCTCCACCATGGAAGCAGAGATCAACTTTGATAAAGAGGTAAAAGTCAAGTAACAGGCTGGGGAAAAGAGCAAAAAACAGAAAAAAAATTGGCCACAGAAATTTACTATGGTGACAAGGAAGATCAAAACACACACACAGAAGAAAATAACAAAGTCAAAGCTTCTAAATGCAAAGTTTCAAGAAAAATATGAATTGGTCTCAGGCCATGGAAGAGCTCAAAAATAATTTTGAAAATCAAGTAAAATAATTAGAGGAAATGTTGGGCAGAGAAAATATAGTAATGCAAGTAAATAATGAATAACAAGTCAAACACTTGGTTAAGGAGGCAGAAAAAATAAAAATAAAATAAAATAAAATAAAATAAAAAAACAACAACAGAGTAAGTCAAATGGTAAAAGAGGTCCAAAAAACCTATGGGGAGAAGAAAACATTGGAAAGCAAAATTTGTCAAATGGAAAAAAAAAGATATAAAAATTCACTGAAGAAAAAATACTTAAAGAAGTAGAACTGGCCAAATGGAAAAGGAGGTACAAAAGATCACTGAAGAAAATAAATCCTTAAGAATTAAAATTAAGGGGCAGCTAGGTGGTGTAGTGAATAGAGCATGAAACCTAGAGGTAGGGGGACCTGAATTCAAATCTGAACTCAAACACTTACTATTTATTAGTTGTGTGACCTTGGGCAAGTTACTTAGCCCCAATCACCCTGCCTACCCCCCTCCAAAAAGCAATAAAAAATTACACTTAAGCAAATGAAATGTAATGACTTTATGAGAAATCAAGAAACAGCAAAACAAAGCCACAAGAAATGAAAGAAAAAGAGAAGACATTGTAGAATATTTCGATGGAGAAAACCAATTGATCTGGATAACAGATCCAGCAGCTGTAGTTTAAATATTATTGGATTAGCTGAAAACCATGATCAAGAATAGAGCGTAGACATCATCTTTCACAAAATTATTGCAGAAAACCCCCTATATTCTAAAACCAAAGGGTAAAATAGAAATCAAAAGAATCCACCAATCACCTCCTGAAAGAAATCCCAAAATGAAAACGCACAGGAATATTATAGCCTTTATATGGCTTCCAGGTCAAAGACTCAATATGATGAACAATTAGAAAGAAATAATTCAAATATTATGGAACCATAGTGAGGATAACCCAGGATTTATCAGCTTCAACATTAAATGTTCTGAGGAATAAGTATATGATACTCTGGAGGTAAAGGAGCTAGTATTACAAACAAGAATAATATACCCAGCAAAATAAGAATAATTCTTCAGGAGTTATAAAAATGGATGTTCAATGAAATAGAGGACTTTCAAGCATTCTTGATAAAAAGATCAGGGCTGAATAGAAAATCCAGTTTTCAAATAGAAGACTAAAGCATGAAAAGGTAAACAAGAAAGGGAAATCATTAGAGACTTAATAAGGTTAAACTGTTTGCATTCATACATGGGAGGATGATATATGTAACTCATAAGAACTTTCTAATTATTAGCGTAATTAGAATAAATATATATAGACAGAGGGCATTGGTGTTGATTTTAAAGGGATGATATCTAAGAAATAAGGAGGTGAGAGAGAATGTACTAGGAGAAAGGTAGAGAGAGGTAGATTACATAAAATATCTCACAAGAAAGAGACAAGAAAAAGCTTTTACAGTGGAATGGAAGAGAGGGGAAGAGAAAAGGAGTGAGTAAACCTTACTCTCATTAGAACTGACTAAAAAAAGAAATAACATACATATTCATTTACATATAGAGACCTATCTTTTTTTTAATTAAACAAATGCTTTATTAACTTCTCGTTTACATCATTCATTTCCACCAGATTATGAGTTACATTTCCCCCCCATTTTTCCCTACCCACCACCCCAGAATAGCAGTCCCACTAGATATCCCCTCATCCAATCTGCTCTCTCCCATATCTTCTCCTATACCCCCCTCGACTTTGCCAAGGTGAATCTCTGAGCCCCAATGCCTGGACATCTTACGAAACATTTAATTTTAGAACTTCGATTTTCAGATCCATTCACTTCCTCCCTTGTCACCCACTCCCTCTGAGAAGATAAGCAATTCAGTATGTGTTGTACATGTATAGCTATGCAAAACATTACCATAGTAGATATATTGTAAAAGACTGCTTATATTTCCCTCCCACCCATCTCACCTCCCAACTGGTCCATTCCCTACTTTGATCCTGTCCCTCTTTGATAGTGGGTATTTCCAATCTCCCCTCCCCCCAGAATGCCCTCCCCTCCATCATCCCCCCTCTCATCCTCCTTTCCCCTACTCAGGAGAGTGAGTGAGGGTAAGATATTCCATTTAGTATGTATGTGATTCTCTCCTTGAGCCAACTTCAATGAGAATATGCTTTTGCCTTTTTGCCTTCCTGTTCTTCCCCTCCCCTGCAACTACTTCCCCTTGCCTCTTCTACATGAGATAGTTTACCCTACCCTGTCTCTCTCCATCTCCTCTTGCCACTTTCCTCTCTCACCTCTTGACTTCACCCCTTAAGAATCATCCCTTCCTTGGGGCGGCTAAGTGGTGCAGCGAGCAGAGTGCTGGGCCCGGAGCCAGAAGGACGGGAGTTCGGATCAGGCCCCAGACACCCAACACACAAACAAAAACCCAGCTGGGTGACCCCGGGCAAGTCACCCAACCCCAACTGCCCTCCAAAAGAAAAAAAAAGAATTATCCCTTCCCATCAAATTCAACCTGTGCCCTCTATCCATGTATATCTGTGAACATATGCCATGTACCCTTCTTCAATTATTTTCATAATGAGAAAGGTTTCATCAAACACAGTTATTGTTTTTCCATGTAGGAATGTAAATAGTCCAACTTTGATAAGTTCCTTTTGATTTCTTTTCCTTGATTACCATCTCAAGCATCTCTTGCTTCTTGTGTCTGAATGTCAAATTTTCTATTCCCAGAGCGCTGTGCTGCCTTCTCTCAGAGCACTGTGCTGGCCGCTCCCTGCAGGGCTGCTGGGCTGTCCTCAGCAGGAGGTTAGCTTCTCTGTGTAGTTCTGTGGGTGCTGTGGCTCCAGTAGTTGTTCGGAGCCCCCTTTCACATTATTTGAAATTTGTGTGGGGCAGAGCACATTGGAAATGCTGTTTCTACTCTGCCATCTTGGCTCCGCCCCCCATTTACATATGGAGACCTATCTTACCCTATAGGAAAGTAGGAGGGAAAGGGGGAAAGAGAATGTTGGAGGTGATACAAGGGAGGGCAGATGGTAGAAGGTAGTAGTAAGAAACAAAACATGTTTGAGGAGGGACAGGGTGAAAGAAGTGAGAGAATAGAACAAAAAGTTCGATAGGATGAAGAGAAATATGTTTATTATTAGCAAATGTAAAAAAATAGATTTCTCTGATAAAGACCTCATTTCAATTTATAAAAAAATAAGAGCCATTAACCAACTGATATATTATAAAAATATATGAAAAGTTTTCAGATGAAGCAATCAAAGTTATGTATAGCCATATTGGAAAAAAAGTGCTCCAACTCACTACTAATTGGAGAAATGCAAATTAAAATAATTCTAAGGTACTACTTCATACCTATCACTTCCCTTCTCTTCCATTCTCTTGCTTTTCCTTCCCTTTTCCTCCCTAATGGCTAACAGAACAGAAAAGAAAAATGACACATGTTAGAGGGGAAGTGGGAAAAATAATACATTAATGCACTCTTGGTGGACTTATCAACTGATTCAACCATTCTGTAGAGCAATCTGAAACTATGCCAAAAAGGCTATAAATCTCATCTATACCCTCTGACCTAGCAATACCACTACTAGGTCCGTAGCCAAAAAAAATTAAAAAAGGAAAAGAATCTATATAGATATACAAGAATATTTATAGCAGCTCTTTTCTGGTGGCAAATGACTGGAAAGTGAGGGGATGCTCATCAACTGTGGAATGACTAAACAAATTGTAGTATGTGATCAAGATGGAATACTATTGTGCTCTAAGATATGATGAGCAGAATGCTCTTAGAAAAACTTAGAGAGAATTACATTAGCTGATGCAAAGTGAAATGTACTGTCCAGAAAGGAACACTGTAAGATGATTAGCTGTGAATGACTAAGCTACTATCAGTAATATAAGCAATACAGCTCTGAAAAACTTAAGGAAAATTCTATCCATCCCCAGAGAAAGAACTGAAAGTATCTGAAAACAGAATGAAACATACTTTTTTGTCTGTTTTGTTTCATAACATGACTATTATGGAAAAGTTTTGCATGATTACACATGTATAAACTATATTGAACTTCCTGCCTTTTAAATGAAGGAGGGTGAGAAGGGAAGAAGGAAGACAATTTGGACTTCAGAGTTCTAAAAATGAATATTAAAGATTCGTTTTTTACATGTAACTGTGGAAAGATAAAATATAAAACAAAAAGAATACATTATACTTATTAGCAGTATACAAAATTTTTTTCTTAGTAAAATCTTGCTAATAATGATATTTTTGTAAGATGAATACAAGAAAATATGTTTCCTTACTGCTGAAAATTTTGCTTTAGTACTTTGTAACACAATGATTCAAAAATGTATGTCTGAGTTTAGTTTGTTTTGATCCTTGACTTTAATGACTGGCATAGCTTAAAAATGCTATATTTCTACACACACACACACACACACACACACACACACGTTTACAGATATGTATACATGTGTATATCTAAATGAAATAAATACTGTTGAATATACTGAGTAAATCATGATACTCATTTTTATTTGCGAAATATGCAATGAAATTTCAATTATGAAATTTAGCTAGTAAATTTGTATCTTTCCTGATAAATGTTCTGAGGGTGTTGTTGTATTTTAACAAGTTAATCCAAAATCCATGGAAATTCTTAATCTGGAAAATTTTTGAGCAAATCAGAAAATTCTATTCATGAGCTCTTTAAATGTATAGAAATAAGAATTTTTAAAGGTGGAACAACAATTAATACAACAATTTTCTGGACCCTAGAGAGAGTAAGTATCCAGAAAGAAAGGGGGATTTACACTGTCAAATCCAACAAAGAGGCCAGGAAGGATAAAGACTGAGAAAAGATAATCAGATCTGTTAATTAAGAAATCAATGGTAATTTAGTAAAGAACAGTTTCAGTGCAATGAGCAGTCAAAAATGTTGTCACTGATCCTCTTCAAGAATAAAGGACAAACAACAACAACATTATGTCATATTAAAAAATGGTTCTCTGGATGCAAAGTTTATGGAAACCTGTACCTGCAGAAAATCAGAGAGAATTGAGCATACATAATTTTAAAGGAAAATAATATTTTTTTAAAAAAAACAAGTATATTACCTGTTTTGCTGTGTTTGGATGTAAATAAATGGGTGATTGACAGTGAATTTATCTTTGTGTTGCATAAGCCAGAAGCTCAGCACCTCTACACAATCATAATCATCTTCTGCTATTTCTAAAAACCTCTGTGGAGAACATTAGACAAAACTATTCCTTTAGTGTCTAACAGCTCCGAGAAAATACTTTTGTTTTCAAAGACATTTTTCATTCTGTGGTTCTCTACACCTGTCTTGGGGGTTGATAATTTTTTCTATTTCAAAGATGGGAAAGGAGGTTTCACTTTGGCACTGGTCATTTTTTTTCCTTGGGTTGGTCCAGTGATGTCATCTTTGTACGAAATTATTTTCATCCTTTTTCTAGAAAGGTGAACTGTCCTCTATATCTTTGAGTTGGATGATAAGGATGCTCAAGTAATTAATTTGGAAGAAAAGCTCAGAATTTTATTGCTTCAATCTTTCATAGAGCTTTGAGAAAATATAGCTTCCATATTTAAAAACTGAATTGGTTTAGTTCTAACTTTTTTGATTCTGAAAGGGCATGATTTTTATCCTTAAACATATTTCTGTTTTTCAAAGATTACTAAGCAGGCAGATCAGGGGAATGCCAAAGGAATATTATGCCTTACTTTCAAAAAATTACCTTACAACTTTCTCATACTGTATTTTTTAAGAAGTTGGAGAGAGGTAAGCTAAATATGGAGTAGTAGATGAATTTATACAAAATACCTCAAAAATCTTAGCACAGTTTTGAGCTTTAAGAACCTCATATTCATAAATGCTAAAAAATAACTAAATAACAATTGAAAGGCTGATTAACTTTTAAATCAATATTTTCTTAATATGATTCAACATAACTACTATCTAGTACTATACACATCATTGTAGTCAATTTTTGAGCATTCTAAAAACATTCATCTGCCCACTGAATGAAGGGAATGAATATGTAATCTCAGACTTTATATTTTCCAAAGAATGTGGTTTTGATGCATGTGCATCAGTTTTGCTCTAGGGAGATTGACTGGGTGACTATGGTGGCTAAACAAGAAGCTTGGCAGAGATAGAAGGAACTGCTTTGACTAGAAAACTGGCAACCTCATTCCAGGATACATAAAGGAAGAAAGAGAAAGGAAGACTGATAAAAACATAAAGAGTTGTTGAAATATGGATAAGATGAGTTGATAGAGCTCCTGGGAGAATGACTCAGTCTTCTCAAATAAAATCAGATACAAGGTCATCTGTCAAGACAATGAAGAATAGAGTTCAAGACTTGAAAATATGTGAGGATTTAAGCAGCTTTTGTAGGAAATGTGATAAGGACTTAATGTAATGACAAGCAAAATAGATTTTTGCCTGCTTTTCTGGATTGAGTTTTAGCTAATCAAGTGCCTTTGAGACTCACCTTTATTGTATCAAGAATCTTTGACTGGAAACAATAAATACTATATTGCCCTTAAGAGTCCTAGGGGAATTTGAAGATCTCCCTTGATCTTAATAGTTCGAATATAATCACATGGGAGCCCAGTGGGGGGAGCTTGAAAAACTGTGGTATAGAAAGGGTGGGGCAAAGAAGAGCAGAGAAGAGAAAAGCACAAGCAAAGCTGGGATCAAGCAGAACTGAGAGAGGGAATGCTTGTGATGTTGGTGCTCTCTCTGTGGATCTGTGTAACTTTCTGAGACAGAACCACTGTCTACTGTTCTATATTGGTTTCTCAGACAGAAAGTGAAATGAGATGGTAAAAATGGTAATGAGAGCAGTCCCCATTAGTTGACATGTGGAACAGGAGCAGAGAGCGGCCTATGTATGAATCTAGGCAAGAGTTGGGAGCATCAGTCCACGGTGGTGGAGCCATGGGATTTGGAATCCAGCCTTGAGTCAGTCAAGATGAAAGAGGACTTTATTTTGGATACCATGTATTGAGTGATGACATGTGTAATATATTGTGACATAGGGGTGGATGGTATTTGTACTTTCTGATACCCCTTAAAGATAACTATAAGATACATTGAATGATATGTTTAAGACTATATGACCATCCAAGTAATAAGTTGTTATGTTATGCTATTGTGAAATATTGTTTCAGTTTCTTGAATGTTGTGTTTTAGTTTACTGCTGAATAGAGACTTCATTATACTATGCAATTAGACCCTTAAAGTTATTCCCAGCAGCAGTCCTCAGGAAAGCTTATTATGATTCGTTTTATAGGAGCTAACAAATGAATCAAATTATGATTGTGTAACAGCAACATCTCAAAAGAGGTAAGATGAAATAAATTGGTAAAGAACCTAGTTATCAAAATTTCAGAATTTCCTCTAAAAGCAATTAATAGGGAAAGTAGATGGAGAATATAGGGTAAGGTGTTACCAGGGGAAGGAGGAGGAACTGAAGGTCAAGGTGTAATGGAAGTGAAAGACAAAGTATATTTCTGAAATGGTAAACCATACCATAAAAACTGTGGGAGGCATGAATCAAAGCCAGAATACATGTAATAGAATAAGTGAATAGAAACCTGAGATCAAGATGAGCTTAAAGCGTGGGTTCAGGAAGCCAAGATGGAGGAATAGAAGCAGCAACTTGCTGAGGACCTACCTGAACCACCTGCAATACCTGTAAAATATGACCCTAAGCAAATTTTGGAGATACAGAGCACACAAAATGACAGAGAGAAACAAATCTCCCACTGACGGAAGTCAGACAAGCCAACAGGAAGGGTCTATTGAACCAAGCTGGAAGCTGATCATATAAGCACTGTGGGCCCAATCCCGGGGTGGGCCCAACCAGTGGGCAAGACTGGCCAGAGCAGATTTCTTTTTTTTAAATTAATTTATTAGTTTAGTTTTAGTTAATAAGATTCAATTCCATAGTTCCTTGATTTTCAAAGTTCCTTTACCTCCCTCCCTCCACCCCCCATGACAGCATATAGTTCAGTATAAGATCTGCAAATACATTCATATTAGACATTAGTCCAATTACAAAGGTGCATTGTACTAGGTGGGATGAAAAATGGTAAAGAAGAAATAAGATGAAACAATGAAAAGAAAAAAATCAATTAGTTTGCTTCCATCAGTATTCAAGCTCAGTTCTTTCTAGTTATATCTCTGGATGTAGGCATCTATCTCCTTCATGAGTCTTTCAGGATTGACTTATATCCTGGCATTGCTTTAAAGAGTCCAGTCTGTCATAATTGGTCATCACACACATGTTGTGTCTGTGATTGTATACAAATTTCTCCTGATTATACTCTTCTTGTTCAGCATCAGTTTGTATAAGCCTCTCCAGGTAAACTCCTTGTTTCTTATAGCACAATAATATTCCATTACATTCATATAGCACAACTTGTTTAGTCATTCCCCAACTGATGGGCACACCTTTAATTCCCAATTCTTTGCAACCACGAAAAAGAGTTGCTATAAATATTTTTGTACATATGGGTCTTCCTCCCTCTTCTATGATCTCTTTCAGATATAACCCTAGAAGTGGCATTGCTGGGTCAAAGGGTATGAAATTATTTATAGCCCTTTGGGCATAATTCCGGATTGCTCTCCAGAATGGTTGGATAAGTTCACAACTCTACCAGCAATACATAAGTGTTCCAATTTGCCCACATCCTCCCCAGCATTTGTCATTTTCCTGTTTTGTCATCTTAGCAATCTGACTGGAGAGATGTGGTATCTCAGAGTTGTTTTGATTTGCATTTCTCTAATCAATAGTGATTTAGAGCATTTCTTCATATGCTTATAGATATCTTTAATTTCTTTCTCTGAAAACTGTTCATATTCTTTGACCATTTATCAATTTCGGAATGACTTGTATTCTTATAGATTTGACTCAATTCTCTGTATATTTTAGAAATGAGTCCTTTATCAGAGGCATAGGTTGTAAAAATTCTTTCCCAATTTCCCACCTCCCTCTTGATCTTGCTTACATTGGTTTTGTTTGTACAGAAGCTTTTCAATTTAATGTAATCAAAATTATCCATTTTGCATTTTATAATGCTCTCTAATTCTTGTTTGGTCCTAAAGTCTTCCCCTCTCCACAAATCTCTCAGGTAAACTATTCCTTGCTTTCTCAGATTGCTTACAGTATCATCCTTTATACCTAGATCATGCACCCATTTAGACTTTATTTTGGTATATGGTGTTAGATAGTGATCTATACCCACTTTCTGCCATACTGTATTCCAGTTTTCCTAGCAGTTTTTGTCAAATAGTGCATTCTTATCCCCAAAACTGGGGTCTTTGGGTTTATCGAACAATTGATTACTATATTCATTAACTGCTGGGTCTCCTGCGCCCAATCTATTCCATTTATCCACTACTCTATTCCTCTGCCAGTACCGAGCAGTTTTGATGACTGCTGCTGTATAATACAGATTAAAATCTGGCATAGCTAGTCTACATTCCCTAGCATTTCTTTTCATTAATTCCCTTGGTATTCTAGACCATTTGTTTTTCCAAATAAATTTTGTTATTATTTTGTCTAACTCTAAAAAGTAGTTTTTGGTAAATTGATTGGTATGGCACTAAATATATAAACTAAAGTTTGGGTAAAATTGTCATTTTTATTATATTATCTCGACCCAGCAAGGAACAATTGATATTTTTCCAATTAGTTAATCAGGTTTTATTTGTGTGAGAAGTGTTTTGTCGTTGGGATCATATAGGTTCTGGTTTTGTTTTGGCAGGTAGAGTCCCAAATATTTTATAATGTCTACAGTGACTCTAAATGGGATTTCTCTTTCTATCTCTTGCTGTTGAGTTTCATTAGAGATATACAGGAATGCTGAGGAATTATGTGGGTTTATTTTATATCCAGCAACTTTGCCAAATTTATTTATTGTCTCAAGTACTTTTTTACTTGATCCTCTAGGATTCTCTAAGTATATCATCATATCATCTGCAATGAGTGATAGCTTGGTTTCTTCTTTGCCTAATTTGATTCCTTTGAATTATTTTTCGTCTCTAATTGCTACTGCTAACGTTTCTAGTACCAGATTGAGTAAGAGGGGTCATAGTGGACACCTTCATTTCACTCCTGATCTTATTGGAAATGATTCTAGTTTATCCCCATTAGATATAATACTTGCTGATGGTTTTAAATAGATGCTATCAACTATTTTAAGGAAGGATCCATTTGTTCATATACTTCCTAGTGTTTTTAATAGGAATGGATGTTGTAATTTGTCAAAAGCCTTTTCTGCATCTATTGAGATAATCATGTGGTTTCTGCTAGTTTTATTGTTGATATGCTCAATTATACTGTTAAACCATCCTTGCATTCCTGGAATAAATCCTACCTGATCAAAGTGTATTATTTTTGTGATAAGTTATTGGGGTCTTTTGGCTAATATTTTATTTAAATTTTTTGTATCTAAATTCATGAGGGAAATTGGTCTATAATTTTCTTTCTCTGTTTTATCTCTTCCTGATTTTAGGAATCAGTATCATATTTGTGTCATAGAAAGAATTTGGTAGGACTCCTTCTTCACTAATTTTCCCAAATATTTTGTAGAATATTGGAATCAATTATTCTTTAAATGTTTGATAGAATTCACTAGAAAATCCATCTGGCCCTGGAGATTTTTTCCTAGGGGGTTCATTGATAGCTTCTTTGATTTCTTTTTCTGAGATTGGATTATTTAGGTAATTCACTTCCTCTTTAGTTATTCTAGACAATGTGTAATTTTGTAAATATTCATCCATTTCAGTAAGATTGTCATATTTATGTGCATACAATTGGGAAAATAATTCCTAATTATTTTTTATTTCCTCTTCATTGATGGTAGATTCACCCTTTTCATTTTTGATACTCATAATTTGTCTTTTTTTTCTTTCTTTTTTATCATATTGACTAAGGGTCTATCAATTTTATAGCTTTTTTCATAAACTAGCTCTTAGTTTTATTTATTAATTGAATAGATTTTTTAATTTCAATTTTATTAATCTCTCCTTTCATTTTCAATATTTCTAATTTAGTACTAAATTGGGGATTTTCAATTTGTTCTTTTTCTAGCCTTTTCAATTGCA
This sequence comes from Gymnobelideus leadbeateri, assembly GCA_011680675.1. NCBI lineage: Eukaryota > Metazoa > Chordata > Mammalia > Diprotodontia > Petauridae > Gymnobelideus > Gymnobelideus leadbeateri. Next base: position 20,107 of record WOXC01002451.1, on the reverse strand, counting down.
TGTCTAATTCATTGACCTCCCTTCTCTCTGATTTATTCAAGTATGCACTCAGGGAAATAAAACTTCCCCTAAGAACTGCCTTTAATGCATCCCACAAATTTTGGTATGTTGTCTCATTATTATCATTCTCTTGAATGAAATTATTGATTGTTTCTATAATTTCTTGTTTGACCCACCCATTTTCTAGGATCAAATTGTTTAATTTCCAATTAGTTTTTAGTCTATCTTTCCATGGCCCTTTATTGCATATAATTTTTATTGCATCATGATCTGAGAATGATGCATTTAATATTTCTGCCTTTCTGCACTGAACTGTGATGTTTTTATGCCCTAGTATATGGTCTATTTTTGAGTATGTACCATGCACTGCTGAGAAGAAAGTAAATTCCTTTTTATCCCCATTCAGTTTTCTCCAGAGATCCATAATATCTAGTCTGTCTAAAATTCTATTCACCTCCTTAACTTCTTTCTTGTTTATTTTGAGGTTAGATTTATCAAGTTCAGAAAGGGAGAGATTAAGGTCCCCCACTAGTATAGTTTTGCTATCTATTTCTTCCTCTAATTCCTTTAACTTCTCCTCTAGGAATTTGGATGCTATACCACTTGGTGCATATATATTAAGTAGTGATATTTCTTCCTTTTCAATGGTGCCTTTTAGTAGGATATAGTTTCCTTCCTTATCTCTTTTAATTAGATCTATCTTTGCTTTTGCTTTATCTGAGATAAGTATTGCTACCCCTGCTTTTTTTATTTTGGCTGAGGCATAATAAATTTTACTCCAACCTTTTACCTTTACCCTGTGCGTATCCCTATGTTTCATATGTGTTTCTTATAGACATATTGTAGGATTATGGTTTTTAATCTATTCTGCTATCTGCCTCCATTTTATGGGAGAGTTCATTCCACTCACATTCACAGTAATGACTATCTGTCTCTTCCCCTCCATCCTATTCCCTCCCCTGTTTATGTTTTTGTTTCTTCCTTCTCCCTTCCCCTCCTTGAAGTTTTCCCTTTAGACTGCACCCTCCCTCAGTGTTCCCACCTGGTGACCCCCCCTTGTTAACCTACCCTCTCCCCTTACTCCTATTTGCCTCTGCTCTAATCCCCCCTTTAGTCTCCTTCTTTTTAACACCCCCCTCCCCTCCCACTACCTATAGGACACAATACATTTTTATACTTATCAGAGTAAGTTACTCCCCATTTGCCTCCAAACCAATGAGAGTAAATTTCAAACAGTGCTCCTCTCCCTCCCTCCTTCTCCTCTATTTAATGAATTTATGTGTTCTATTTACATTAGAATCTTAAATTTCACTGATTAAGTTGATCCCTCTTTGAACCAGAACCAGTGAGAATAGTGTTTAAATGATGTTCCTCTACCTCTTTCTTTCCTCTCTACTATAGTGTGTTTTGATGCATCTTTGAATGGCATATTTTACCTTTTCCTATCTCATCCTTTCCTTTTCCCAATACAGTCCCCTTGATCCCCTTAATAGTTTTTTTTTAAGTCTTCAGGTTAGTGCTACCCAAACCCTCTAAGTATAACCCTTTTGAAAGTGATGATAATCATAAAAGTTTCAATATTGACAGTTATCAGCTCCTCATATAGGGATATGAACATTTTGCTCTTGTTGCATACCAAGTAATGAGCATGTGTGTATGAATGTGGGTGTGTGCATGTATGTATGTGTGAGTGTGTGTTTTCCTTATTTACCTTTTTATGTCTTTCTTGAGTCTTGTAATTGGAGATCAAATTTTCCATTGAGCTCTGGCTTTTTCATCTGGAAGTCTGGAAGTCCCTTATTTCATTAAACGACCATCTCTTTGCCTGAAAAAGTATGCTCAGTTTTTCCAGGTAGTTAATCCTTGGTTGTAGTCCTAGCTCTCTTGCCCTATGAAATATCGAATTCCAGTCCCTCTGCTCTTTTAATGTAGAAGCTGCTAGGTCCTGTGTGATCCTAACTGTAGTTCCTCGATATTTGAATTGTTTCTTTTTGGCTGCTTGTAGAATTTTTTCTTTAATCTTGTAATTCTGGAATTTGGCTACTATATTTCTTGGAATTTTCAATTTGGGATCTCTTTCAGGAGGAGTATGGTGAATTCTTTCAATAACAATTTTATCTTCTGATTCCAGGACCTCAGGACAGTTTTTTTTGACAATCTCTTGGAGGATCCGTTGTCTAGGCTGCTTTTTTCATCATGGCTTTCTGGTAGACCAATAATTCTTAAGTTATCTCTCCTGGATCTGTTCTCTAGGTTAGTTGTTTTTCTAGTGAGATATTTTACATTTTCTTCCAATTTTTCAATCATCTTGCTTTGTTTGAATGACTCTTGGTACATCATAGAGTTCTGAGTTTCAATTTGCGTGATTCAAATTTTTAATGAATTATAGTCTTCAGTCAGTTTTTGAAGGTCCTTTTTTAGGGAGGTATTTTCTCCCATAACTTCACTAATTTTACTTTTTATGGATTTGTTTTCTTCACTGAGACTTTTTTCCAAGTTGGTGACTGCCTCCCTGATTTGGTCTTCAATATCTTTTTTAAGCTCCTCCAAGAATGCTATTTGGGCTTGAGACCAGTTCATATTTCCTTCTGTGGTCTCAGGTGTGGGTAGAGAATCCGAATTATCCTATGTATTTGGTTGTTCTTGACCTACATAGTAAGCTTGGATCGATTTTCTTGCCTTCCCCTTCTCCTTCTCAGCTTCCTTCCTTCCCATTGTGATTTCCTATTTCTTAATTTCTCAGGCTGTGAGCTAAGGGCCTGGTTGTTGACTTTGAATGCTGTAGCCTCTGGGTGCCTAGTTTGTGGCTAAAGCAGGAATCTCAGAAAGGAATGTAGATGGGCACAGAGTAGTCTGTGGAAGTGTATGGATCAGACCAATTCAGATTTCTGCCTCTATACCCCTGGGCTATAAGCAGGCTTTTGTTGGTCAGGTGAGGTGGGGCTTGTTGGGACCCCTCCCTCTCTTCTCTTCAGACTCCTGGCTGTCTCAGTTACACCCCTTCTTGGAGACTCCCACGCCTGAGGATATTTCCACTAACTTGGGAATTCAATCTGGGTTGGAGGCTGATCTTTGAGTTTTCTGCTTCATGAAGGAGGGATGGGAAGATAGGAGCAACTAGAATTTACTTTGCCATTCTAGCTCTTGTATTATACAGGAAGGCAATTTCTAAACTTCCAGGCTTTGGGCTGATCACTGTAGGAGAAGCTGTTCTCTCCTCTGGGGGCCCAACTCTCCTACCTGGCTCCAGTGATTCCTCCTGTCCCCTCGTGAGATGACTGAGATTTGTCCTTGGTAAGTCTGCAGACTGGTGCTTCTTCTCTCTCTTGTGTAGTCTGCTTGTCTGATCTTAAGTCTGAGCTGTGCAGACCCCACTTACTCTGCACTTGCCCTGTCTGGACGCACTGGGCACTTTCCTGGGCTGGATTCTGCCACGCAGTGTCTCCAAGTGGATTTTGTCACTCCAGAATCGTTTCAGATTCACTTTTTAAGTTTTCGTGATGGAGGAGCATAGTGAAGTTACTGCTTCCTTTCCTCCATCTTAGCTCCACACCCAGAGCATATTTTAGGAGAGTGAATCACCAGCAGCTATGACAGTTCCCCAACTTATCAACCCATAAACACCAAAGAGAAAATAAAAATCAATGGGAAACTCTGTTGGAACTGGGTGACAGAAAAGCATGGTCTGGCCCCTGTCCTGGGGCAAGAGGTGGCAGAGGCATGACAGCTGCAGCTGCTGCCATCTGATTGCCTTTGGAACTCCTGGCCTACAGATTGTAGCGGGACCAAGCAACCATTCAGAGGGTAATCACTATTGCTTTGACCTGCTTATATCTGGGTCACTGTCTTGGGCAGTGATCCTGGAATGAAAAATGCCAGTGTGCCAGAGTTTGTGGTGGCATTAGAAAGGGTGTCCTCCTCAGACCTCTGATAACATTTGTGAAAACCCCAGCGATTTGGGACAAAGCTTTCTACACTCTGGAAGCAGAATTTTACCATGGCCAAGACCTCAAAAGTCATTTAATTGGCTGGCAAGATGAGCAAGCAGAGAAAGCATAATCAGACCACAGAATCCTTTTTGGCAGACAAAAAGGATCAAAACATGGAACCAGAGGTCAACAAAGTCAAAACTCCTGCATCAAAAGCTTCCAAGAAAAATATGAATTGGTTACAGGCCATGGAGAGGCTCAGGAAGGATTTTGAAAATCAAGTAAGAGAAGTGGAGGAAAAATTGGAAAGAGAAATGAAAATGATGCAAAAAAAATCATGAAAAGAGAGTCAATTGTCTGTTAAAGGAGATGAAAAAAAAACATATGAAAATAACACCTTAAAAAGATTAACACAAAAGGCAAAAGAGGCCCAAAAAGCCAATACAGAGAAGAATACCTTAAAAAGCTGAATTGCCCAGATGGAAAAGGAATATCAAATACTAACTAAAGAGAATAATTCTTTCAAACTTAAATTGGAGCAACTGGAAACTAATGACTTTATGAGAAAACATGATAGTATGAGGCAGATCCAAAGAAATGGAAAAACAAACAAACAAACAAGAGAAGGCATTAAATATCTCATTGGAAAAACCACTGACCTGGAAAATAGATCCAGGAGAGATGATTTAAAAATTATTGGACTACCTGAATTCCATGATCAAAATAAGAGCCTAGAAATCTTACTTCAAGAAATTATCAAGCAAAATTGCCCTGATATTCTAGAACTAGAGGGCAAAATATCCAAACACATACAAAAAATGTCTAGGAATATCACAGCCAAATTTCAGAGTTCCCAGGTAAAGGAGAAAATATCCCTAGCTGCCAGGAAGAAACAATTTGAGTATTGTGGAAACACAAATAGGATAACACAAGACTTAGCAGCTTCTACATTAGGGGATTGAAGGGCTTGGAATATGATATTCTGAAGGAGCTAGGATTAAAACCAAGAATCACCTACCCAGCAAAACTGAGTATAATGCTTCAGGGAAAATATAGTTATTCAATGAAATAAAGGACTTTCAACATACTTGATGAAAAAAAGAGAGCTGAAAAGAAAATTTGACTTTCAAACACAAGAAGCAAGAGAAACAAGCAGGTAAATAGGAAGAACAAATCATAAGAAACTTGTTAAAGATGAAATATGTACATTCCTACATGGAAAAATGATCATTGTACCTTATGAGACATTTTTTATTATGAGGATAGTTGAAGGGAATTATACATACATACATACATTATACATACAAACACACCTATATATACATAAATGTATGTATATATACATACATATATGCATATATAAGAGGGTGTATGTTTATATAAATACATATGAGTGTGTGTATATATGTGTACATGTATACATAGACAGAGGGCACAGGATCAGTTGAAAAGGAAGGGATGATATCTAAAAAATAAAATAAAGAGGTGAGAGAGGAATATATTGGGAGGAGAAAGGAAGAGATAGATTAGGGTAAATTATGTCATATAAAAGAGGCAAGAGAAAACTGTTACAATGGAGGGGAAGAGTAAGAAGGTGAAAGGGAATGGGTCAACCTTACTCTTTTTGAATTTGGCTTAAGGAGGGAATAACATACAAACTGAATTGGGTATCTTACCCTACAGGAAAGTAGGGGGGAGGGGATAAGAATGGGAATGATAGAAAGGAGGATAGGGTAGTTAGAAGCACATAATTTTGAAAAGAGACAGGGTCAAAGAAGGAAATGGAATAATTGGGGGTAGGGTAGGTTGAAGGGAAATAATATAGTTAGTCTTTCACAATATATCTATGATGGAAATGTTTTGTGTAACTACACATGTGCAACCTATATTGAATTGCTTGACTTCCCAGTGGGGATAGGTGAAGAAGGAGGAAGGGAAAGAATCTGGAAATCAAAGTTTTAAAAACGGATGTTCAAAAAATAAAATAAATTGTTCTTTATATGGAACTGGGAAATGAGATATATAGGCACTGGGGTATAGAAATCCATCTTTCCCTACTAGAAAGTTAGGGGGGTTAATGGGGGAGGATATAAGAGAGAACAGATTGGGGGAAGGGACATTCAGCAGTCTTGCTATTTTGGGGTGTGTCATGAGAAAGGCAATTTAAGATCTTCCTTGCCCCTAGGCCCTATGATAGGCTTAAGTGCACCTGGAGCCTGTGGCCAGGAATGCTCACACCTTGGTGCTCTGTGATTGGGCAGTGGTTCAAGAGGGTTGTTACATTCTTTGAGCCAGGAGAAGGCTATATACACCCTGATGTGAGGCTTTGTTTTGGCGCTCACTTTGAGAAGTGTTGTGTGATTTGACCAGATGAGACTCTGGGCAGCCATAGAGCCCCCCAGCTTTGAAAAACCCAGATGTTGATGTTTCCTTCTCTGTTAACTGTGACTATATATGGATGTGATGCTCTGACAGTTGGAGGCCTGTCTTCTTAAATGTTTCTCTGTCTTCTTTTAACTTCTGTTTATAACCTCTGTATTCTCTGAAGTTCAGGATATTGATATTTTCCCCCTGAACTAGGTAAATGATATGTTTGATTGATTAAAGCAAGAATGTTAACCCATTTTGAGTTGCCTTCTTTTAGAAAAGCAGAGCTAAGAACCTGTGTTGGCAGCCACCCTGTGTATGCTGGGGTGCTTGCTGCAAGAGGGTGGGGTAAGGGAAAGATGGGTAGAAAATTTGTAACTCAAAATCTTGTGGAAATGAATGTTGAAAATGAAAAACAAACAAAGATTAAAAAAAAAGAGTAGGCTCAGGAAAAGTGAGGTTATAGTAAATATAGAAAGCAGCAAGGTGGTAGAGCCAAGAATTTCAGGATTCAATGCTTCAAAGACAGAAGTTTCAAATAAAAGAGAATGTTATGATGCCTTCTGTGAGTGGGAGAATTTGATTTGGGATTTTTTTTTTTTAAGCAATTGGGGTTAAGTAACTTGCTCAAGGTTACATGCCTAGTCATTATTTATGCATGGGTGCTCATTTTCTGAGGCCGGATCTGATCTCGGGTCATCCCAACTCCGAGGCCGGCACTCTTACTCACTGCGCCACCTAGCCGCCCCTTTAGGGCAATTGGGGTTAAGTAACTTGCCCAAGGTTACACGGCTAGGTTTTTGTTTGTGTGGATTAAGTGTTGGAGGCCGGCTCCAAACTCAGGTCCTTCTGATTCCAGGGCAGGCGCTCTATTCACTGCGCCACCTAGCTGCCCCTTGATTTGGGATTTTAATTTGCAGGAAAGATTTTTTTACATCAAATATGAGTGATTCAATTCAATTTTGAAAATACATATGAAGTGAGATAAACCTTTGGTTAACTTGATTTTAAAAAAAGAAGAAGAAAACAAAATTACCAGAATTAAAAATGAAAAGAATGAATTCACTACCAATGAAGAGGAAATTAAAACAATAATTAGAAGCGATTTTGTCCAACTGTATGTCAATAAATCTGACTATTCAAATGAAACTCATAAATATTTACAAAAATATAAATTGCTGCAATTAACAGAAGAGGAAATAAAAAAAAAAACACCTTAAATAACCTCATTTCAGAAAAAGAAATTGAACAAGCCATAAATGAACTCCCTAAGAAAAAGATCTCTGGGGTCAGATGGATTTATAAATGAATTCTACTACATATTTAAAGAACAACTAATTGGAATACTACATAAACTATTTGAAAAATAGGTAAAGAATTCCTACCAAATTCCTTTTATGACACAAATATGGTGCTGATACCTGAAACCAGGAAGAGCCAAAACAGAGAAAGTTATAGACTAATTTCTTTAATGAATATTGATGCAAAAATTTTAAATACAATATTACCAGAAAAATTACTTAGATCTATTATGAAGAAAATACACTCTGAGTATCTGGGATTTATGCCATGAATGAAGGGGTGGTCCAATTTTAGGACAAGTATCAGTATGACCAACTATGTAAATAAGAAAACTGATAGAAATCATACAATTGTCCCCATAGATGTGGGAAAAGTTTTTGACAATATACAGCATCCATTCCTATCAGAAACTTGAGAGCATAGGAATAAATGGAATTTTCTTTAAAATGAGAAGCAGTATTTACCTAAAACCATCAGCAAGCATTATATGCAATGGGGATAATATAGAAACATTCACATTAAGATCCGGGTGAAACAAGGATGCTCATTGTCACCACTATTACTTAATATTGTACTAGAAATGTTAGCTTTAGAAATAAGAGAAGGAAAAAAAAGTTGAAGTAATTAGAATAGATTATGAGGAAACAAAGTTATCATGCTTTGCAAATGATATTTTGATAAACTTAGAGAATCCTAGAGAATCAGCTAGAAAACTACTTAAAATAATTAATGATTTTACCAAATTAGAAGATATAAAACACTACTTGAAACAATTAACAACTTTAGCAAAATTACAATATATACAAATTCACATAAACCATCAGCATTTCTATATATTGTTAACAAAGCCCAGCAGCAAGTGACAGAAAGAAAAATTTCATTTAAAATAATTATAGATAATATAAAATATTTGGGAATTTTCCTATCAAGATAAATTCAGGAACTATATGAACATGATTACAAAGCACTTTTCATACAAATAAAGTCAGATCTAAGCAATGGCAAAATATTGATTACTTATGGGTAGGCTGAGTAAACATGATGAAATAAGAGTTCTACATAAATGAATTAACTTATTTAGTGCAGTATTAAACACCCCCTCCAAAAATGTATAGAACCAGAAAAAATAATTACAAAATTCATGTGGAAGAATAGAAGATCAAGAAAATCAAGGGAATTAAATTTAAAAATGCAAAGGAAGGTGGCCTAGCTGTACCAGATGTAAAACTATATTATAAAGTGGCAATATTCAAAGTAATTTATTATTGGCTAAGAAACAGAAATAGATTGGGTACACAAGACATTGTAGTAAATGACTATAGTGATCTACTGTTTGATAAACCCAAAGACCCCAGCTTCTGGAATAAGAATTCACTATTTGATAAAAACCCCTGGGAAAACTGAAAAAGAGCATGACAGAGACTACTCATAGACCAGCACTTGACACTATATAACAAGATAAGTTTGAAATGGCCATATGATTTAGACATAAAGTATGATATCTTAAGCAAAGTAGGAGAACAAGGGGTTGTTTACCTGTCAGATCTATGGAGAAGAGAAGAATTTATGATCAAACAAGAAATAGAGCACATTATGAAAAGCAAAATGGATAATTTTGATTGTATTAAATTAAAAATGTTTTGCACAAACAAAACCAATATTACCAATATTAGAAAGAAAACAGAGATCTGGGAGATATTTTTTTTTTTACTGCCAGTGTTTTTTGATAAAGGCCTCATTTCTAAAATATATAGAGAAAAAAGTCAAATTTATAAGAATATAAGTTATTCCTTATTGATGTTTTTTTTTTCTTTTTGGAGGGGGAAGGCAGGGCAAATGGGGTTAAGTGACTTGCCCAAGGTCACATGGTAAGTAAGTGTGACAAGTATCTGAGGCCATATTTGAACTCAGGTACTCCTGACTCCCGGGCCAGTGCTCTATTCACTGCTCCACATAGCTGCCCATCCCCTATTGATAAATGGCCAAAGGATATAAACAGGCAATTTTCAGAAAAAGAAATTAAAGATGTCTATAATCATATGAAAAATATCTCTATATCACTGTTGATTAGATAAATTTAAATTAATACAAATCTGAAACACCACCTCACACATATAAGGAAAATGATAAATGTTGAAGATGTGGGAAAATTGGGACACTGATGCATTGCTGGTGTTATTGCGAATTGATCCAAGCATTCTGGAAAACAATTGAGAACTATGGTATAAAACTGTTCATACCCTTTGATACATCAATGCCACTAGTAGGTCTGGATCCAAAATAGATCATAAAAAGGGAAAAGCATCCACATGTACAAAAACATTTAGGCAGCTCTTTTGTAGTGGCAAAGAATTGGAAATTGAGGGGATACCTATCAGTTGGGGTATGGCTAAACAGTTGTAGTAGATGAAAGAAATGGAATACTACTGTTCTATAAGAAATGATGAGTAGGCAGATTTCAGAAATTAATCTGAAAAGACTTACATAAAATGATGCTGACTGAATGAAGTGAGTAGAACCTGGAGAACATTGTACACAGCAAGAGCAAAATTGTGTGATGCTTAACTATGATAGAGATCTCTTTTTATCAATACAGTGATCCAAAACAATTTCAAAAGAATGATGATGGAAAATGCTAACTAACCACATCCAGAGTAAGAACTATATACTCTGGTTTCATATCAAAGCAGACTATTTTCACTTTAAAATTTTAGTGGTTTTCCTTTTGTCCTGATTCTTCTTTCACAATATGACTGACATGGATGTATGTTTAACATGATTGTACATTTGTAATTTATATCAGATTGCCGTCTATCTTGGGGAAGTGGAGAGAAGGGAGGAAGGGAGAAAGCTTTGGAACTTAAATTTTCTGAAGATGAATGTTGAGATTCATCTTTACTTATAATTGGAAAAAAAATAAAATATTATTAGTGAAACAAAAACCATAGTGTAGAACACAATGCTAGTTAATGGAAGAATAAGAAGTTTGAATAAGATATTATCTGCTTTTATGTATATTATAATCTGGTAAGGGAATAAGATACAAAGGTAACTGTATAACAAAAAACAGTGCATGATAAATGCACCAGAGAAAGAAAACAAATAAAACAATAGCTTTATAATTTCTTTGGTTTATGTAACCCTTACATATATATGATATTCTATTCACAACTATTAATAGGCATATTTAAGGGACAGGCAAAAGAAGTTAGAAAGGATTTATTATTTATATTATGTAAATTTCCATTCTAGCTAATTTTCATCCTGTAAGTTAGTAATCATTCTGATCTTTCATGCTGTGTCAGAGACTTAGAAAAAACAAATCTCTCCAGATTTTACACAACAGAAAAAATTATGCTTACAATTTTATCATATTTTTGAGTGATTTGTTTTTTTTCTGAAACATTCTTAGTCAAGCTATATAAATATTACATACAAAACTATATATATATATATATATATATATATATATATACTCCCTCTTCCAAATCCTTACTACATAAAGAAACCTTTCCATTAATATAATCTAGAAAGAGAAAATCAGAAATATAGAGGGGGAAATTATAACAAAATCATCTGGTCTAGCCTTTTATTTCTAAATTCACTTCCACTCAAACCCCTGAAAACTCAGGACTGTGTCATGGAAACAAATCCATCTGAAGATCAATAACCAATTCCAGGGTTAAATAACTCAATATCTGGCTTAAACTTTCCTTGTTTCTAGACAAAGTCCCTTGTTAGACTTGAAACTAATTTCCTTTTTAAGTACCTTCAGTGGAGATAAGAACATTACCTCAGGACTATTTATTGTTTCTTCTTAAGAACAACAATGCCCTGGGGATTCAATTATATAGGGTGACACCAATGTTTTTTTGCTATCCTACTTTGTATCTTCTGTATCTCAGAAGTCATTTATTCTTCCTTACATACATTTTCCCTACTGAATTTGCTTTTTTTGGGGGGGGGAGGGAGAACTATTTTTCTGATTTGACAATATTGAATTTTAGTCCAGTTCACTATGATTAACTGACTAACAGAAAGAAAGAAAGAAAGAGAGAGAGAGAGAGAGAGAGAGAGAGAGAGAGAGAGAGAGAGAGAGAAAGAAAGAAAGAAAGAAAGAAAGAAAGAAAGAAAGAAAGGAAGGAAGATAGATAGATAAACATACCTATATCTATATTATTTATATCATAATTAAAATACAAGCCAGTGTCAAGAGTTTGAAATATGTCGTGGACAAGGGGCATTGAGAATTATCTTTTATACTGAGTGGCCAGACACCTTTTTATCTTTCTTGAGATTAATATCCATTACCTGTTAGAAAAATATTTAATCAGACAGAAATGCAGAGAGAAGAGTAAATGATCACTGTAAAATATTCTTGAAGAATTCCAAGAGTAATAGGTTTTGTTTACCTTGTTCATTCAACTTACTATTCAATAGAAGTAGTTAATTCAAAACCCTCCGTTAATACAGGGTTATATTTAGAGCAACAGTGACCACTAAAGGTATTTCTATGGACTTCACATGGACAGTTTCAATAGCGAAAATTATTTCACTGACCTGATGATATGTCAATTTGATTCTTTTTGTTTAATGTGATGTTGATACGGACACCAACTTTGCTCTCAGTGAGGTCAATCTCCACATTCCCTAAACCATCTGCAAAGTTGCTGAAGAGCAGAAGGCCATTGGGATTCCATGTCCTGAACTGGAAACTGACTGAAAACAGGTCCTGGTTGGGGCGGCCAAGTACCTCCAGATAACTTGTGGCATTGAAGAACACAGGGACTGTATGTGGCTCCACACAAGAAAAACTTAAATTTCCCTAAAGCAAAAACAAACAAACAAACACATGTACTTACTGAAGATAACCAAATTAAATTTATAATCCAGTGGTATATTTGTGAATTTCCAAGTGTCAAACCAAAGCATAAACTTCTAGATACCTACTGAAGTACTTGAGACCATGCCATGAAGATAGATGGTTGAATATTCCTTGATGAATCTACATTCTGTGTCATCCATATCACATTTAGAAGCCTATTAAGCGGAGGTGTACAATATAGCCCCATTACTTGTAGAACAGGGAGAGATGATATGTGATGCATTAGTTAGACAAATGTGATGTATGTACATTTATGACTCTGTGTGTGTGCCTGTGTGTTTGTGTGTACATGTATAAGGATGCCATTCTGTAGGTGGGAGGATATCAGATATGCTTCTGGAGTCTTTATTTCTGATTCTCAATAACTCTTCCCAGGGTCACAGCATGATTCATAAACCCAGTGTGGAGGGATGGGTGTCATTGCCCTCTACTGAAAACTAGCTGGATTATAACAGATATGCTCATTAATATATCATTTACTGCTCTCAGATGAAAGAAAGAATAGCACTTTTGTTTCACTGTAGAAAGCTGACATTTTAGAGCAGAAGTTCTTGTTTCGCTTTCAGAACCAAGATGTATGAGCTTTTACTTTGACACTGATCATCACTGATAATGCCGCAACCCCTTGCCTTTTCCTCAGATTCATAGCACTAATTTCAAAAGAATTAAAGGATCATGATGCTGGAACTGTGATGCAGGACAATGCTGGATTTTGAATCAGATGCCTGGGTGTCAATTACAGCTTTGCAACTTATGACCTGTGTGATTTTGGACTAATCATTTCCTCTGTCTGCAAGCTGTCAACCTTTCTTTTATTCTGTATAATACTTTTCAGTATGATGGAAAAAAATAATTTGGAATATGTAATTATAATAATTTAAATTTAAGAGCATTTGAGGTAAATAACAGCTTTGGAGGCTTAGTCCTGCCCCCCCCATTTGACAAATGATGGAAGTGAAGTCCAGTGCCTTGATCAAGGTCACTAGCCTTGTTAGAAAGAGGCAACAAGAGAACCCAAGTTTCCTGATCCAGATAAAGCTCTCTTTTTATTACTAACGTTTTAATAACTTTTTTAAAAGCTTGTAAAATAAATAAGTCATACTTCTAAAAATCTGAAGCCTCACTCACTTGGCCACAAAATAAACAGGGTTTTTTTTCATTTGTTTGTTTTTAAAGAGAATTTTTACCCTGGTAAATAGATCCTCAAGGAAATGCATTAACTCATTCAGATTACTAAAAGAACAAGAAGAGAATTATTCAAATCCCTGCTGGGTTGAAATATAGCCAAATTAATTACACTAAAGTTTCATTCTATAACATTTTGTTTGTAGTTCATGCAGTAAGATAAATTCATAGGAGAGACTATGTTATAACAGATATATCTGTAACTAGTGGGGGGGACTGGAACATGGTCACAATTCACTGACACATAGGTGGAACCAACTGTTTCTTATAGTGGTCATCTGTTTTGCTATTACTGCACCTCATGGTCTGTTTTCGCACCCTGCGCTAGGCCATTTCTTCACAGTGGGCCCCATAATCATGGTATTGTCTGTCTCCCATGGCCTTATTTTTCCCAGTACTTTCCTTCTTCCACTTTCTCTGTGGGTTTGAGGAGTTGATTAACATAAACTGTGTCCTTAAGGAATGGGCTGGACTCTATGAGGAGATGAGATATCCCTTTTAATATATGTCTTCAACTGTACAGATATTTCTTCCATGACAGATCAAACAACTTCCACAGTTGAATTTATCAAAAGTGTAAGAATTAGTAAAGTTTTGAAAACAATACATATTCTTGCAAAGATGAGGTGATTAGGTGATTTAATTTAATTCCAAATCTTGCTTGCCAGGCGGTAATATTTTATCACTGTTCTCATGTATGCCACTGCTATATGTATGCTGCCCTGGTAATTTGACAAACTAATATATATGGCCTAAAAATGGGATTATGTTCAGACAGCCTGACAATAATTCACAAATTCAGAGTCTACACATAAAATAGTGAAAGAGGCAATTAAACCAATGATCTTTGCTGAGAAAAATTTTGATAACTTGAGGGAAAAGTAATATCTTTGCTGAAATTATTTGGATAAATTGCCTTGGCTCCCATTCATTTTTAATGTGTAGACACAGTCTGTAAAAATGACATTTTCATCATGTCCTTCAGATTTGTTTTTCCCTCCAAACACTTACATACCCTAAAATGCCATGGGTCTTTTACGTCTGTGCAAAACCTCAGCACATTAATGATCAGATCGAAGGCTGCATGTCTCTTTGAATTAATATCCAAATTAAATTTCCTTTAAACCTTCAGAGATGATTATTTTAAAATATTTCCTTTTAGTGATGAAAGGTACTGTCTTTGCATATTAACTGGGCTCTTAGACCAGACCACGTACTTGAATCATAACTGTCTCTATGGCAAAGTGAAAGGTTTTTCTTCAGTGATCAGTGGAACACTCTGCAGCCTGGATGTAATGAGGGAAAGTGGCAGTGTGTTGTGGGTGTCAATCTTTCACTGAAATGTCAGCCTCTGGCATCTCTGAAAGCAAGTCTCATGCACAAATATTTGCTCTCCTCTAGAAGTTCTTTCTATATAATCCCCCACTTGTCTTTGTTTTGCCTAGAGCTTTCAGAATGAATTTAAATTCTGGCTCTAAATTTCATTCTCCTGCTAGGAATGTAGTGTGTGTGTGTGTGTGTGTGTGTGTGTGTGTGTGTGTGTGTGTGTGTGTGTGTGTGTGCGCGCGCGCGTGTGCACTCCTCCGTACATGTGTGAATTTATTTATGTGTATTTTAAGGGGTTATGATTAGAGAACATCCTATTAGAGAATAACCTTTTATATTACATTTACTCAGTTATGAAAGGGCACCTAAATATATTTTGTGAGGTGTTTTTGCAGTTACTTTACACTTTAAATCTGTGAATCAAGTGAAAGTGGTTCAGGAACCATTCAGAGGGAGTCAGAAGGTGTTTAATAAATGTTCATCCATTGACTCATACAAAAAACTCAATGAAACATGACAGAAATAATATTTTGAAATGAAAGAGTGAGTAATGGATACTGGCTCCCATATTTAGAAAAATGTAGGTAATAAATGAAGATAAAGAACAGTTTCATTTGTCTCTTTTTTGCCCAGAGGCTTACAGAGTGTTAGGAACAAAGCAGGTACTTAATACATCCATGTAAAATGACTAAACAATTTAATTTTTGCATAAAGGAGGAACTGAAATGGATTGTCCACACTATTACATTAGTCCCTCGAGGATAAAAATGATCATTGTTATTAATAATGATGTTCATAGCTGTATATAGAGCACTTGAAGGTTTACAAAGTGCTTTATATATGTTATCTCATTTTATCTTCAAAACAACCCTATGAATTAAGCACTAATTTTATCCCCATTTGAGGATACTGAAATAAAGAGGGATTCATTGACTTGCTCAGGGTCATGTAGCTTAGAAGTTGCCGAGGTCACAATATAACTCAGGGTTTCTGATGCAAAATTCAGTAATCTATTCACTCTGAGAGTTGCATTCAATTATATATAGTTATAGATCATATCATCATACAAAACAATCTTACATTTAAATTACTTTATCAGATATTTTCTTCTAAATTTCAATTTTAACCCATAGATTAGGACCAATAGTATTGTATTCTTAAAAGTTGGAACTATTTTTTCTCCTCTTGTCATCAGAAGTTAGTAACTTTTATATCTAAACATTATAGTAAATTCAGTCATATTGAAACCCCAAATTGAACACTGTACCTTAAGAGACTTCAAGTTATCTGCTACTTTTATGTTTATTTTAGGGTCCAGTGCCTGGGCAGTAGACTTTAGTTACTTTTTGCTCTTTATAGGGCAATTGGGGTTAAGTAATTTGCCCAAGGTCACACAGCTAGGTTTTTTGTTTGTGTGTATGGTAAGTATCTGAGGCCAGATCCGAACTCAGGTCCTTCTGACTCCAGGGCCGACGCTCTACTCACTGCGTCACCTAGCCGCCCCCATTAGTTATTTTTAAAATATTTTAATTCTACCCTTTCCCATGGTCATTGCTATGATAAATCCTAAGCATCCCATAAAATGCAGAGATTAAAAGGTTCCACTTTTGATTAAGGCCTGAGCCTAATCTAGGGAATTCACAACAAAGTTAGAAATATGGAAATGGTTTAGGCACCAACTCTCAAGTTTTTAGTTGTCTTCTTGAAGAAGGTAACTCTGGTGATAACCACATTCAGCTCAGGCATAAATGGTATTTTAAATTAATTTCTTTTAAAATTTAAATTGTTTAATTTTCCTAATTTTTCTTTTTTAGAACATGGAAATAAGAGAACTGTGTTTTTCTTTTTATCTTTTTATATACTGTATAACATAACATTTTAAGTGTAATGCCATTTAAAATGTTTCTGCAAAGAGGACTTTTTCATAAAATTGCAAATGGACTAGGTGGCCATGGAATATATGGTTCCTAATTATCCCCTGTGGTTGATATATTTTTACCCTTTATAGAAGTACTTGAAAATATTACTTGTTTGTACCCCACATTAATGAGATCCACTAATGTGTCTCTAGCTTAATTCAGCTACAGTCACTTAAACCTGGGGCATATAAGGAGTCTAAGCACCATTTTATGACCCCAAAGTAATAATGAATGCTTCAGAAGTAGTAGTCTTTGAATTTCATTAGAAATCTTGAAACAACACCTGAAGTGACCTCTTGTTGCATATGGTGTAGTTTGCAGAGGATTCTTTTTTTCACATGATTCTATCAAAGGTCCCTTTAAACCATTAAAATCTGTGATTTGTCCTAATACTGTAGTTTCTATCTCATATATTTGTTGCTTCTTGAAGCATAAGCTTCAAAAAGCTCAATGTTTTTACAAATATGAGTTGCTATTTTCCAGCTTTTTCAACTCCACTGTTAGAAATACTCCCTTCTTCCATTCATGATAAATTACTAATTCAAGCAAGTGACTATCTTTCATTTATCTATAGGCTAAACTTCATTAAACAGACAAGGCTTACCACATTGGAAGGCTCTAACTTTTTCCTCTTGGCAAGATCAGTAATATTATTTCCATTGTAGTTTATGCTTTCCATGCATCCTTTGAAATTCTTTCTACTGTTGGTACTTGGCTTCCCAGAAAAAGGCAGACCTCCAAAGGTTATCTTTGAGAAAGATGAAAATGTATAGAATCCAGTATGAATACAATTTAAAAATAGCACCAGGAAAAAGTAGATACATTACCCAGTGATGGAG
Source organism: Gymnobelideus leadbeateri (assembly GCA_011680675.1). Lineage (NCBI taxonomy): Eukaryota > Metazoa > Chordata > Mammalia > Diprotodontia > Petauridae > Gymnobelideus > Gymnobelideus leadbeateri. The sequence goes on along the minus strand of WOXC01002451.1, from coordinate 2,355 downwards.
GTTAGTCATAGAACAAAATGTGTACAAATCGTCTTTATACTGAAAGCAATGTCAAAATGTCCTCTCCCATTTACTAGACATATATTTGTACATTAATACAAATCTTCCCTAAAGGGAATATTACAGATGGTTATCTAATTTCGAAAAGAATTAAGTCTCTACCAGTATCATATAGTTGGGTGATGTTATTCTATACTTGTTGATATTATGTTGGGTCTGTTTTTGTTTTTTTTTAAATTTTAATTGAAAATGTTTCCTAAGAATATGAACAAGGTAAAAAATCAAGGTACTTTTGCCATATGGTCTATCTGTTCATATTTGAAAGTCAAGGATGGCATATTCTTGTTAATTATGTAAAGTATTCAGAACATCATGAAAAAGGCAAACATTCAATCTAGTAAAGAAACTATAGTAAGATTTTGATAACATAGAAGTCAATCACAGGTTTAGTAGTATATGAGAAGGACAGCGGTTGTATGTATGTATGCATGCTTATATGTATGCACGGCTGTGCATATGTGTATGTATGCACACAAAGACTTAAAATACTACATGTGCATGTGCACATATATATATCATCATTTATATTGATTTGACATCATAGAATATACAAACACATGCACATATGTATGTATATACATGTTTACAACACTGTGTGTGCATATATAAACACATGTGCACATGTACACACATACATGCATATTTTATGTATACATGCACATATATAATATTCTATATATTATTTTGACATTATTCAATATGGACATATAAACATATGTATGTATAGTCCTCTCATATGAAATTGGCATTGTTGTGTAATATATATACATATGCATATGTATATATAATATATGTGTGCATGTATGTATATGTACATATGTATACACATATACACATATAATATGTGGGTGCATATGCTTGTGTGTTTTATATCTTACATATATATGACATGGAATATATACATATTTATACACATCTACCTATATCTAGATAGATAGAGAGAGATATCTCTAATCAAAATAATTTAAATGCTTAAATACAATGGTTAAATATGGAGGAAGCACTATTATTGTTTACTTTTCTTTAAGACAGAAGATTTATGAGTCACTTTATGAGTTTTGTAGCTCTAAAATTTATCTAGCATCATATTTTATAGGTATTGGAGGTGGTTGGAGCAGGAGTTCAGCCAAGTTCCTGCTTTTTAGTTTTCTTCCATGGTATAAACATGTTTCTTATGTAAGTCTAGATTAGTCTAGATGATCTTTGAAATACCTCTCAATTTTAAGACTGTTTTATTTTAGGGAAATACTGAAGAATCTGTGAATATAAATGCATGACAGAATGTCCAAGGGGAAACTCTTAACTATATGGAGATGTATGTGGAGTTACTAAAGTTGGCTAAAGAAATTTGCATGCAGTGTTGTGCTTATGAGACAATAGAGTGAACACTTGTTCCATTATCTTGACAAGCAAAAACAAACCAGAAAAACAAGAACACCACCACCAACAAAATTGACTGCTCATGTAATAATTAAGGGATGATTTAAAAAATCAAATCTTCCCAAGAGCATGAAAAGATTGAGGCTGTGATTGAAATCCACCAAACCTTCAATTTGAATCATGAGCTCTACTTGAGCATATTTACTCTACTGGGACCAGGCTATCCTCCTAAATTTCATTTGTTTGAAAGAAAGGCACCCAATACCATCTCTATCTTTAACAACAGTGTCAACTCTAGGCAATCTGACGTCTCTGGGCCTCAGTTATTTCACATGAAAAAATAAAGGGATGAAGACAACTTGAAATGGCCCAGGATGCATTGGATAACCTTAGCCTTTTTGAGCTGTGGTCTTTAAGCGGTCTCAGTCTGACTGAAGTAACACCCATTCAGTGATTAAGAGAATAACTCTTAGGTAAGAAATGAGGCAGAGAATAACTCTTTTACCTAGTCAAAACAAAACAAAGCAAAAACAATCTGGGAGGGGAAAACCTTCTGGATTTCTGTTCAAAACAGAAACAATTGTTATTTACATTCACTCTGAGCCAGTCAGGGCCCAAACCTTGACCAAGTGGGGCGTGGCCTAGGGCCTATTACCACTTGAAAGCACTTATCACATAATTATATAATATATCAGTCTGTTGTGTTTTCATCTTAGTTCCCTACTAGATTGCAAGCTCTAGACAGAGATTTTATTCTCCCCAATTATTATAACTTCCACAGCATCTAGCACACAGTAGGCTTCTCATAAATGTTTGCTGAACCCTACCATTTCTGTTGATTAATTTTGGACACTTTCCTCTAGAATCCCATATTTTCCTTATCAGCTTACGTGTCTACACAGAGACTTTGCTGAT
>WOXC01002450.1:0-82005 GCA_011680675.1 Gymnobelideus leadbeateri | reverse complement strand
AAGAAGGAGGAGGAGGAGAAGGAGAAGGAGAAGAAGGAGGAGAAGGAGGAGAAGGAGGAGTGGAGAAGGAGAAGGAGAAGGAGAAGGAGAAGGAGAAGGAGAAGGAGAAGGAGAAGGAGAAGGAGAAGGAGAAGGAGAAGGAGAAGGAGAAGAAGAAGATTATAGTGGCTTTTTATAGTAGTAAAAAGCAGCAGCCTAAGGGGATGCCTATCTACAGAGGAATAGCTTAGATATAAACAGTATATTATTAAATCATAAGAAATGGTGAAATTGATAGTTTCAGAAAAAGAAAACTTAGAAGACTGGTATTAACTGATGCAGAATGAAGTAAGCATAACCAGGAGAACAATTTATACATTTTTAACGAAGAAAAACAACTTTGAAAGACATGAGAACTCTGATTGATAAAATGACAAATTCTGATTCTAGAGGATCAAAAATGATACATACTATTCACCTCCTGAGAAAAGAGGCCACAGAATAAGACATATATTTTTGTAAAAGGACAGTGGAGGAATTTGTTTTGCTTGATTATGAATACTTCTTATAAAGATTTTATGCTTGTTTTTATTTATTTTTAAAAGTAGTTTATTTTTTCAATTACATGTAAAGACAATTTTTAACATTTGTTTTTAATAAAATATTGAATTTCAAATTTTCTCTCTCCCTTCTCTTCCCTTTCCCTAAGATGGTAAGCAATTTGACATAGGTTATATATGTGCAAGAATGTAAAACCTATTTCCATTCTACTCATGTTGTGAAAAAAAGAAAGTTTTTTTTTTAAATTACAACTTGCAAAAGGAAAAAACCCTGAAAAATAAAGTGAAAATAGTATATTTTGATCTGTTTTCAGACTCCATCAGTTCTTTTTCTGGGTGTGAATAGCATGAAATTTCTCTTTGTTGAGTCCAAATGACATTTTGATATTACTAAAGAAAGACTGATGGAGATGTTGAATATGTTTCTAAGTGGAATTATGGAACTTGATTTCACCTAAGTACATGAAGTGATTAATAGGATGTTACGTTTCAACTCCCTTTTTAATTTGAAAGGGATGCTTAGTTCTATTTAGGAAAGATGATAATAGAGTTAAGGCTAGGCTAAATCATAATGGGCTTAAATTGTCTCCCTGGAAAAAAAAGTCACATTTCATAGTAATTTTTCTTGACATTATTAGATAGTTCACATGTTTTATATAGAGACCATATTATTCTGTCTTTCATTATGTTAACAGTGCAAAAGTCTTCTGTTTCTCATTTGATCCAATTTGAGTTTTGTTTTGGACTTCTTGTTAGCAAACAAATGACCAGAAATTTTCCACATCCTCCCACTTCAAAATTCCTCTGTCTCCTCTGATTTCCTTTGCTTCTCAAGCTTCTTTAGTAAAGTTTTTAATCAATGTAGAATAGTTAATTTTGTTTATCATGCTACTTTGAGCCTTTGCCCTAACATTTTGGCTTTTTCTTTCAATTGTTTATTAAGGGAATGTGGGATGTGTGATATATTTATTTTTCCACCTGTTTCTTTCTTGTTAAATTGTGCTCAGATTTCCTACTACATAGTCCAGCTAGGGATTGGTATAACCTGATAATGTCACTCCACACATCTTCAATAGCTTTCCTAAATCTACTTTGCTATAATAGCAACTGATGTCTGTATTCTGAGGCATATCCCTTGAAAGTTTCAGTTTTCCCATGTGATTCTTATTGTGGCAATAGTTGTTGAATATATTCTTACTGTATACACTGAAATGTTTTTATACTTTCAAATATTTGAGAAAACGCATCAATTCATGATGAAAATGAATGTCCACTTTTAAAAATTGTTCTGTTTTGACATATATAATGTGCTTGCTAGATTCATGCCATAATTCTCAAAAAAGTATTTGAAAAAATTCATCCAAGAATGTCCACCTCTGTTACAAAATCATTGGAGACAATAACACTGTTTTTGTCATTCATTTCATTATTATGTATTATTTCTGTAGTTTTCTTAGGTGAATATTTTCAACAACCACAGATTCTTCAATATTTCCCTCTTCATATTGTTTCCAACTCTTTGGTTCTATCTCTTATTTCATTTAATCATATATTTCATATAATCTAGACCTAGGGAAGATTCCATTTCTTTTGATTCTCCTACACTAGTTGACAATACATAATTCTTTGCCTTGGAGTGGAAAGAATCATAGTCCCCTCCCAAAAAAATGTATCAATTCTTTGCCTATAAACTGGTTAGATCTAGTTCCATTTTTGTTATCATATAATACCAGTACATAGGAAAGTATCCATATATTAAGTCTGTTTCATGCCACTTGTAGTTTATCTGCCTTAGTGGTCAGTCCCATCTGTCCTAGAGAATTTCCGGCAAGCAGGGTATTGGTATTGCTGATTTGTTTTGGTATCTCTTGACAAAAAGTCTTTTTGTGGTTCTAGGACACAAAGAAAGACCATTTGACAATCTATCGTATACAGCATACTGATTGTTAAAACAATTTCAAGTGGGATCAGTTTGCAATCATGTGTTATCCTATCAATTTGATTGACTTTGAGGAGCAGTTGCAATATATTGGCTGGGACACTGGGTTAACCAATCAGTGGTTATCACCAGAGCCCAATTAAGAATTCCAGGGTTCTAGTCATGTTTTCATAAGTATTATTTGGGTTTTTTTCAGAGCACATGAAGTTCTCTCTATACATTATGTTGGTTGTCATTTTTCTATTTGCCATTGACTTGTCCTCTCACTCCCCAGCCCACATAGTGTGGATAATGGATTGGACTTTGAGGATAGTTGTTTGTAGTTCTTTTTGTTATTTGTTATTGTATCTTGGATGGTCATGACAGGTGGACAATGAGCTGGTTTCACAATTGATCAGGAAGAAGAGATTGACTTAAATTGTATTTGGGAAATTATACCATGCTTTCAATGAAACTCAGTGCCACAAAAAAAAAAAACACATCTTTAATTCCAGTATTCTCCCAGTTATGATCTATTGCTATGACTCATGAGACATTACAACCTAGGAAGAATCTAAAGATTTCCAAATAGAAATAGAAAGATGCAAGATGGACTGTATATTCTTGCCACTGGTGAGAAATGGTATAAAAGTCATTAATAAGAACAAATATAACCAAAAAGGAGATATACTGTAGCACAAATGAAAGAGAGAATATAGACCATGCAATAGGAAAATGAGTATTAATAAGAAATGAAAAGAACTCTGGTTCTCAAACTGTGGGCCAAGGACTCCTGGGGGTAGGAGGCTGAATTTTTGCAATGGAACTTTGAATCTATTAATGAATTAGGAATTACATTTTAGCCTTTATTTGTGTATAAAATCAGCAGCATGTTACAGTATAAAAATAAATATTCCTTTTATACTCTGTCTCACACATGACGGTGTCTGAATATTTCAAATGTACTTAAATGTTAGTTATTGTGATGAAAGGAAGTATGGTATAATGAAAAGAGCTACAGCTTTGGAGATAGAAACCCCAGGATTCTATCCTTGCTTCAAATATTTCCTAGTTATTAAACCAAGGACAATTTTCTGAGCCTCAGTTTCCTCATCTGTAAAAACAGGATTAATAATAGCACCTACATTTCAAGCCTGTAAAATTCAAATAAGCTAACATATAGAAAGCATTCAAAAGCTTTCAAGTGATATGCAATATGTGTATTCATATTTATGCCAGCTATTGTTATTTTTAAAATAATTTTATTGCTTTCTTGTTTTCTACACCACCAAAATTTCCCAAAGTCTCATCCCTCTTCCTCTTAAGAAAATCATCTCATATAACAAATAATATTTTTAAAGGCTCAAAAAGAAAAGATTTTTTAAATCGGCAAAAATTAGTCAAGTCAAAAAAGTCTGAAATTTTGTGTAATATACTTCACTCACAGACCTCTCATCTCTTCTTTTCTTTGTAGCCATACTTTTTCTTTGTAATTTTGCAACATTCACTTTTGATAGTTTTGCAATGTTCTTTCTGATTATACTGTTGTTGTCATTGTATATATAATTTTCTTCACTCTGCATCAGGTTATGGAAATCTTTTCATGTTTCTCTATTTTCATCATATCCATCAGTTCTTAGAGCACAGCACTATTAATATTTGTGTACCACAGTTTGTTTAGCCATTTTCCAATCATTGGGCATTTACTTTGTTTCCAGCTCTTTGCTATCATAAAATGTGTTATTATTAATATTGTTCATGTATATGAAGACTTTCTTCTTATCAGTTGGCTTCCTGGGATATAAAACTAATAGTGGAATATCTAGGTCAAAGGATATGGACATCTTACTTATTTTATTTGGAAAATTCCAAATTGTTTTCCAAAATGTTTCCACTGATCCATAGCCCCACCATCAATGCCTTAGGTAGGTACTTATTTTTTCAAAATCCTTCCAACATTATCTATTCCTATATTTTGTCATCTTTGTCAATTATGAGGGTTTGAAATTAAACCTCAGGATTGCATTTCTCTTATTGTTAATGATTTGGACCATTTTTTCATGTGTTTGTTCACGGTTTACAATTCTTTTGAGAACTTTGTTCATGTTTTTGACCACTTCTCTATTGGGAAGCAGTTTCTAGTTATTGTTTCTAATAAAATTCAGAATAATTTAAGAACACCAAATTTATAGTAGCTTTGGGGTAGTATTTTTATGTAGTTTCTCTGTTTATATATACTTGTGCAATATTGTCACATGTGGACCCACATTTTTTCTTATTTTAAAAGGAGCTATTAAAAAATTGGGGGCAGGTATAGTAGAGAATTTGTGGGGAAAGCTGGGTGAGAATTATACAGGATGACAAGGCTTAGACAGGTTGTGCCCTGTATGTCAAAATAAGATAAGGTGTTAATATTCCCAATAAAATGGTGACAGAACTAATTCTAGCTTCTGGATTTATTTACTGCAAATGACATGTTGGCCATTCATTTATGCACAGACATACTTCAGGAAAAGTTAAGAGTAAAATGTGTTTTGTTTCCAGGGTCCCTTTATGTCACTCTTTCTGATATAAAGCTAGACCTGAACTGATAGTTTTCCCCACTTGGGTAATAATCCTGTGAGCTGGTACAAACTTCAATAGATTTTGAGGTCACATTAGAGAAGATGCATACTCTGATTGAATGTTGATGGGATGCTACAGCCTCTCTGAAAACAGTCCTCCAAATAACAGGTCACATTATTTCACTGACTAGCAATACTTAATCTTCCCAAGCAAAGCCTGTTCCTCATACCCATAGAACTTAAGGGAAAGCACTAATGTAACTTATCTTCAGGTGGGAGACAGAGTACCATTTTCTGGAACACAACGGCCTGGTTATTAAAGGGTACTTGAACCTAAGTCCAAATGGGAGAGCCCCAGGTTACCCAGGATGATGGAGAGGATCAGTCTATGAGCATTGTCATGCTCCTAGGAAGAAATTTGAGGTCAGAATCCAGGAAAACTCTCAGAGACATCTGAAGAGAATTAGTGGGGAAAAACCTTTATTCTTACAATCTTGTCGGGGATATACAGAACTTATTCATAACCCAGACAAGTCTTTATATATTGTACCACCTTTGAATATAAAGGAATTCCATGAAATATGAGTAATGTGTTATTATTTGTACAGACTTTTCCCAATAACACACAAATTAAGCAATTTTAAAATAGATATGCCTCCATATGTGATTAGACATTCTACTGAAGAAACTAAATTATATTAGTTTTGACATCCTCATTATAAATAAAACCAAAAGAAAAAATTAAGTTAGATTTAAAAAGAAGGACAGCTCATAGATTTTCCTTGAAAAGAGTTGTGTTTTTTCATGAATCCTAAAGTACCAAGAAACATAATTCCTTGGGATTCACTGATCTGCAAAAAGACTACCATGAAAATGAACGCAGCTTATTAGCTAACAAGTGTTGCAGAGGAAGAAGAGACAAAGAAACTTTATGAAGAATTTAATAAGACCCTTCAAATTAAAATATCATGTACAATGATGCCAAGCTACTTCGATGGAAATGTAGGAGGAAATAAGCAAATTTGGTGAAAAATATTGGAAATAATTATTTAGTAATTTGGAATCAAAGAGTCCAAGGACTTGTAAACAACCAAGAAACCTCATATCCATATATCATTATATAGGAAATAAATGGAAAGTATATTGGGCATGTTCAACACTAAGTAACATTAAAAATAAAATTGATTGTATTTTTAAGAATTAAGAAACAAGGGGCGGCTAGGTGGCACAGTGAGTAGAGCGTTGGCCCTGGAGTCAGAAGGACCTGAGTTCGGATCTGGCCTCAGACACTTAACACACACACAAACAAAAACCTAGCCATGTGACCGTGGGCAAGTTACTTAACCCCAATTGCCCTCCAAAAAGCAAAAAAAAAAAAAAGAATTAAGAAACAAGTACTAATGTGGTAGTCATGTCTTATGATTTATTTGGATACTCAGAACAATTAATTAGATCAAATATTAAAAATGATACAAAACTAGAAAGAATCAAAATGAGATAGAGAGGGTTTGAAATTAAGGCAATCTCTAGCCTCACTTATTCAAACACACTATAAATGCCTAAAGTGCATGTGGGTAAGGAAAGGGGTTCAGATTGGAAGAAAGGACATTATCACCAATTATTACAACTTAAAACAGGTTTTACTGACATAAATCAATTAACATAATATGAAGAGACCAAAACCTAAAGCCCATCTTAACAAATACATGACTTTTTGTTTCCATTGAGTTTCCATGACCTATATTTCTATACTGAGAAAATATATTACCAGTCATTAAGAAATAGAAAGGAGAGGTTTGGCTAGGTGGCGCAGTGAGTAGAACGTCGGCCCTGGAGTCGGAAGGACCTGAGTTCGGATCCAGCTGCAGACAATGCACACACAAATAAAAACCTAGCCATGTGGCCTTGGGCAAGTTACTTAACCCCAATTGCCCACCAAAAAAAAAAAAAAAAGAAATAGAAAGGAGAGAAATAGAGTGGTGGAGCAGCAGAATAGATTTGGTACACCAAATACATGTAAATGCCCATAGTAATCTAGTGTTTGATAAACCCAAAGATCTAAAGACCAAAGCTTTTGGGACAAGAACTCACTATTCAACAAAAACTGCTTAGGAAAACTGGAAAAACAAGATGGCAGAAACTAGGTATAGACCAACATTTTGTACCATACACCAAGATAAGGGCAAAATGGGTACATGATATAGAAATAAATGGTGATACCATAAATACATTAGTAGATCAAGGAAAGTTTACCTGTCAGATATATGAAGGGAAGAATTTATGACCATACAAGAGGATGCCAACTTTATAATTTTGATTATATTAAATTTTTCTTTGGTACAAATAAAACCAATAAAACCAAGATTAAAAGAAAAGCATAAAGCTAGGAAACACATTTTTTACAGCAAATTGTCTCTGACAAAGGCCTCATTTCTCAAATATATAAAGAAGTGAGTCAAATTTAGAAGAATACTAGTTGTTCTCCAATTGATAGATGGTCAAAGGATATGAACAAGTATTTTTCAGATGAAGAAATCAAGGCTATCTATAGTCATTTAGGAAAATGTTCTAAGTCATTATTGATTAGAGAAATGTAAATCAAAGGAACTCAGAGGTACCAACCTATCATATTGGCAAATATGACAGAAAATGAAAAGGAAAAATGTAGGGGTTGTGGGAAAATTGGGACACTAATGCATTATTGGTGGAGTTGTGAGCTCATCTAACCACTCTGGAGAGGAATTTGGAACTTTGTAGCCCCAAAAGTCTATAAAAAATTCATATCCTTTCATTCTTCAATACCACTATTAGGTCTGTGTCCCAAAGAGATCCAGAAAAAAGTGTGTGGGGGGAGGGAAGAACCTATATATATATATGTCAGTTCTTTTTGTGGTGGCAGGTGAAGGTGGCTGAAGAGGTTCTGTGGAGTGCTTAAACTTTGATCAGATATAAAAGATGCCAACATCATCCCACAGCATCCTGGACCATCACCAGTGGTCTTGATTTTTGTCTTGTCACTGGACTTCAGTGAATCTGGAAGAGAGAGTTGATTTTGTGCAACTCTGGCTCACTTAAATCTAATTTATGCACAAATCAAGACATCACTCATGAAATCATTAGTCCTCTTCAAAAACAATGGATGAACAGTCCTTCTTTGCAGTCCTTCTACCATACTATTTCTGACAATCTAAAGTGGTCAGGGATCTTTAAAAAACAAAACAAAAAAACCTATCAGTGGCTCCCCATTGATTATTGAATGAAGTCTGATATTCTGGCCCTGGAATTAAAAAACCTTTTACAATCATATTTAGTCTCATATCATGCTACAGGATATTCTCAAAGGGTATGCTACACCATATTTCATTAGGTATGTTTTGAAACTTCTCCCCAGGACCAAAAAGTCGATTTCCTCACACCCTGTCCCACCAGCTACAGTTTTCAACCTGCTCTTTCTGGGTTAGTACTGGGATGATCACAATAGCATCTCCATCAGTGGAGGCCCTGTGAAAGTAAACAAAGATATGGTGGGGATGGGAAAGCAAGACAGAGGAATTCCAAGGAAGAGGTGGGGAACCTGTAGCCTTGAAGTCACACGTGGCCCTCTAGGTCTTCAAGTGCAGACCTTTGATTGAATTCAAACTTCACAAATTTCCTTAATAGACGAATTTTATTGAGGGATGGACTGTCATTGTTTACATTGTTATCCCTGGCAGAAAACACTCCATCTTGCTTATAATAAGCATTTAAGAAATATTTATAGAATTGCATGTAGTAGGCCTTTGACTGAGCTCTATGCCAGTTGAAACCCTCCATTTCACTAAACACAAAGTTTGTTGCCTTGCCAGGTTTATCTCAGACTCATATTCATTCATCAATGAATGCAAATTTCTGAACAGTCAGCTATCGCTAATGACCCTCTTACCTCATTATATCCTTTTAACCCAGTCACACTATCTCCCATATCTATCTTTTCAGTCCTGAAAAGTCAATATAGGAAAGACACACAGAGAGACAGGGAGACTATGTAACAATAATAACAGTAGCAAAAACATTTATGCAGCACTTTAAGGTCTGAAAATCCTTTACATGTGTAATTTCATTTTACGTGCTATTATTAATAATCCCCATTTTACAGATGAGGAAAATGAAGAGTGTAATGACTTGCTCCAAATCCCATGGGAAAAAATGTCTCAGGCAGAATTTGAAGCTATGTCTGTCCCAACCCTTGGTCCAGCACTCTATCCAGAATACTACCAGGCTACCTGCAGCATCAATTAACTGTGCATCCCCTGCTCCCCTAGGCATGAGAAACCCATAGCCCCAGTGTTTGTAATCTAGTTTATGGTCACATTACATCATTAACATTACAAATAAGCAAACCCAACTGATTGGTTTCTTAACTAGTTCAAATGAACTTTTGTTTAAGGCCTCAAGGTTTCCCTTATCTAAGCAGGTTAGACTAAGGAGGATTCTGGAACTGGCCTCTATCTGTGGAGGGCTAGGAACTAAAGCTGCAGTGGGTATTTTCCTCCCTTGGTGGGAGGTGAGGCTTAGGCCTTGACTCATTCTCTAGGGAGTTAAGCAGTTCCTGTTATCTTCCTGAAGCTTGGCTCTTCTCCCTCACACACCATGCTCTCATACAATCTGGATTCAACAATAAAGGAGGAGGAAAAGTAGGGACTTAAGAGAGCAACTATTAAGGACAGTGAAAGGTACTGTTCCTAAATAACATCAAGGAAAAGAAAGAACAAAATCTTTTACCTTGATCTGCTCAGTGGAATCCAGGCTTCAGGGCTCTTAATCTTTTTTTTCCTCATTTTTTTGTTTTTTGTTTTGTTTTTTTTTAAACAAGATCTGTGATTTCATTAGGGCAAGTAGCTCTGTTGAAGAATTTCCTTTTAGCAATGCAGATTGGCATTTTCTCTGCAATGCATAGCCTTAGGAAATAGACTAGGGCTGCTGCATAGAACACTGTGTCAAAGACTAGGCTTGGACCTACTTTTTCCTGGCTTTGAGAATACCTCTATATCCCCTGTGCCAACCTGCCTTTCATGATACAGTATTTAAAATAAGCCCAATTCCTTTATATGTCTCCTGTATCAGATTATTTGCACCCATCTCAATCATAGAAAATATGTCCCCTTGGGTTCATATCAAGGGAATTTACCATCAGTAGAGAAGTGGGATGAAAGATAATGTGTATGTATATGTATATAGCACTTTAGGGTTTAAAAGGCCTCTTCCCTACAGCACTCCAATGAGGTAAGTAATGCAAGAATTAAGGGTTAAATGACTTGTCCACCCTGCCCTGTCAGAGCAGGGATTTAAGAAAGGCAGGCCTTGTGACTCCAAGTCCAATGCTCTTTCCAGTTATCTTTTCCTACCTCTCCTGCTTCCTTCTGCTACTTTTATCCATCCTGTTGAAACTCCTTATCTCCTTTTCTTGATGTGGGGAACTCTGTGTTCTGCACATTCAACCTTACCTATTGGACAACTGCTTTAGCTATAGCTCTTATTGTCCACCTGCTTTCTTGTCCATTTTCTGGTGCCCACAGAAAATTCTCCTTGGTCCTCTGATTCTTTTGTCTCCTAAACTGCCTTCATGAATTGCTGTTACTCCCCCTACCTTCTCCAGCCATTCCTCCCTATTGGCAAATATCACTCTGTAGTTACTGCTGAGAATGCCCTTTTGGAATTTTAATAGCCCCAAACCCTTCACTATTAAAACCCTTCTCTTCTACCTTAGGTAGGGTTGCCTATCTAGCATATCTGTACTGCCTTATCATCGACCAGGGGTTTCTCCTTCATTACTATGTCATTGGGATTGATTTGGTATCAGGCCCTGGTCAATAACCCCTGGACTAAAGACTGAGGGTCTAAGAAAGAGCAGATCACATAGAACCAATTCTAGCCTCTATCTCAGAGAGTCCCCTATGCAATCAAAACTCTACTCTGTTTCCTTGTCAACCTACTTGCTTGAAATGCTTCCTGCCTGAGCAGTACTTGTTTATTCTTACACCCTCACCTGAATTCTCCTTGACATACACAACCTCTGGTACTATGTCAATAGGTTGCTCCCTCCCATTTCCTAAGTTGACACCTACTATGTGACAAGAACTTGCTAAGCACTTTTCACACATTAACTCATTTTATCCCCTCATAACCTCTCTGGGAGGTAGGTACTATTGTTATCCCAGAAAGAAGTTGTGACCTTCCCAGATTCACACAGGTAGTAAGTGGTAGGTAAAGTTCTTTCTGGTAAAGGATGCACCTAATACCCACAGTTAAGAGGGAAATTAACGGAAACCATGATTAAATATCACCCTTGGCTCAAAACTATTTGCACATAACTTTTCTCATTGTTGCAGATTGCTTGGTTTTCTGTGCCACTGGAGTTGATGAGAGCTAGAGAAAAAAGAAGTCCTGGTCTTCTGGTTTCCCTCTTCAAGAAAGAAAACACTCCATTCCAGACTCTCTTTATGTCCTTGAAGGGAGAAAAAGACTAGGAAGAAGTTGACATGCAGAGAAGCCAAAAATCTCTATCACATTCCTACCTCCAGCTCTTATTGCTATATTGCACTTACTACAGAATTTCACCTTGGGTGAGACCTGAGGCTATCTCTTTGGTTGAGCTGAGTTGTCTTTCTAACACTGGGACACCACATTTACTTTGTGTATTGTCTGATATTTTCTCCTATGTATATTTACTCTGGTTTTTATTTTTTATTGACTTGGTTAAATTAATTTATTCTCTATTCACTATGTGTATTCCTTGTAGAAGTTACATCTGGTGGGAAAGAAGTCAAGTTTGGGATATTTACCTTGGAGCACTCCTTCCCCATTAAAGGATAGTGGTCTGGAGCATAGCTTGAGCCTAAAAGTTATTTCCTCTAGATTAACCATACTTAAGGGAGCAGACACCTATAATTCTAGCCCTATAATGCCTCTCTCTGATGAGAGCAGACTGGCCAGGCTCTGGCCTCAACCTTCTGTTTCACTTCCTAGAAGGAATCAGTCTCCTTTTGAAAGGCGTGGGAGTGGAGACACTAGAAATATCTCTCTTTTCTGCTGATGAGTCATATCTAAACAGACCCATTTGTACACACATAACCTATGTGGGCAAAACAACACAGCATGCCCTCAAAACATTCCTTTATATACTACTTTCCCAATTTCATAAAGCAAGGCAGTGACAGAGCTGTGATTAGAAGTTGCTCTTTAAACCTTTAGTCATGTGCTCCTTCCAAGATTTCATTCAATGAACAAGCACAAATTAAGCTCCTTGGTGCTAGGACTGTGGCTACAAAAAAAATTAAAATGAACTGCTATACCCTCAAGGAGCTTCCACTCTACTTGAGGTCAAATAGAGCTTAGCTAACTTCAAACCTAGTTAACTCTATCTTTGGTTTATGCAATCACAGGATTAGTGTAGTTTGCCAGGTAAACAAAAAAGTATTACAATGCTTATCTATGGAACAACTTCTTCTAGGGTGTATCCTGACAGATGTTTCTTAATTATAGCTAATTGCTTTTCCACATATCAACTGCATTCGGCTTAAATTGTCTGGATCATATTATATCTTGTTAGGACAGATGTTTCTTAATGATAAGAATATGTTTACTCCCATGTATTCTTGTTCCTTGTTAGTGTGGCCAATCAGAATAGAATAAGGATTACCTTTCAATTTGCTGTGTTTTTATATAAAGGTCTTATACAAAATCTAATTGAGTTAATAGTCAAAGATATTCATGTGTGTATGTGTGTGTGTACGCACGCACACATGCATCTCCCTTGCACTGAAAGAAAAAAAATATCTATTGACTAGCAATAGATTTTTGTGTCTTTCAGAGTTTTTTTTTCTTTCAGATATTAACTCCTCATAACTGAGGAGTTAATATGCATATAAGCACATCTATACAGGATAAATATAGGTTAATTTGTTTTGGGGGAGGAGGAACTAGCACCTGTGGGATGAGAAGACTAAGAAGGCCTCATATAGTAGGGCTCTTTCACCTGTGCTTTGAAGGAAATTAGAGATTCTAAAAGGCAGATGTAAAGAATAGTTAATATTATGGTAGGAAGCATTAAGTAGAAAAATATAACTGCCCCAAGTCTCTCCCAAACAGTTGGCAGGGACCAGGTCCTTACTATGAGTTATTGGAAATCCATGTTTTAAATAATGAGGTGGAGATTATGAGAAAGAGTCCAGGAAGGCACTATGGTATTAATTAGGGGATGTGAAAGTTTACAGGATATATAGGATTATTTATTCCTGGGAAGAGAAGACTAAGGTATAATTTAATAGCTAATGCAAAATATGAAGGATTAGCAAGTGGAAGATGGTAACTAGCTATTCTCTGCCTCTGTTGAAGACTGAAGACAAAGATATATGCCTAAGATAAAGCAAAGTTAGATATATTATTCTACATACCTGGAATATACCTCCCCTCCCTCCATACACAGTACACCTTTTCTACCTATCCAAAGCATATTCATTCTCCTATGCCCAACCCTAGCCTCAACTCTTCCATAAATTCTTCCCTGAAAACTTTAGCCCACAGTCATTTCTTTGTCCTTTGAGCTCTCTCTCAATGCCTGCCAGATTCGAGTTATTTGTCATTTAATAACATTGACATTGCATCAGTACCTGGGTAGTAGGCAGGCTACTCCTCATTGACAATTCATGGGTACCAGGGTAGTAGGCAGGTTCTCCATAGTTATCCTTCATTCTTGCTACATGATGCTCACTGTCTGTGATTATTAGGTATTATTATTTAACTCCTATATTGTTACATAACTTACATAAGTGCAGTCAAAGCACCTGGGTTTGAATCCCTGTTCTGCCTTTTGTTGCTGCTTGTTACTTTGACTTGGACAGGCCTTTACCTTTCTGCATTTCAGGTCAATGGGATAAAAGAGAAGGTAATAAATGCAAATTTCCTGACTAAGGGTTACAAGAAATTAGATGAGGTTAGAGTTCTTTCAGCTGAGGAAGTCAGGGGAAGTTTCAAGGATGTGGTCCCATTTGATCGTGGCTTTGAAGGAAGAGAAAGTCTTTGACAGCTGAGAGGGAAAAGTTCATTCCAGCATCAGGTATAATGGTAAAGGGCATTACAAAAATGGAGCATTCAAATTTGGCTATAATACATGAACGGGATCATGAGACCGGACTAGAACAAGAGGCTGAATCACCTTGAGGAAGACGTCGGGTAGCAAGATCTTAACATTACAACCAATTTGACAGACAACGGAGAGACACTGAAGGCTTTTGAGTGGAAGAGTTAGATAATAAGAGTGTGATGCAAAAGAAAAATGAGTTGGACAACAACATGAAGTATAGATTGGAGTTTGGAAGATAAGGTCATAGAGAATGCCAAAATAGTCTAGTCTATTCTAGCCTAGTATAGTATAGTATGATGTAGTGTAGTATAGTATAGTATAGTATAGTATAGTATAGTATAGTGTAGTGTAGTGTAGTGTAGTGTAGTGTAGTATAGTATAGTATAGTATAGTATAGTATGGTATGGTATGGTATGGTATGGTATGGTATGGTATGGCATGGCATGGCATGGTATGACATGGTATGATATGGTATAGCATAGCATAGCATAGCACATAGCATAGCATAGCATAGCACAGTATAGTATAGTATGATATAGTATGGTATAATAAAACATAGCATAGTATATTATAATAGAATGAGCACTAGATTTGGAGTCAGAAAAATCTGAGTTCAAATCTCCAATCTGCTTTTTATTACTTGTGTGACTTTGGGAAGCTATTTCTCTAGGCTTCAGGTTCTATAAAATGACAGGACTGAACTAGATTATCTCTAAGTTTCTCTCCAGCTCAAAATTATATGATTCTAAAGAGTCTTATAGGGAGAAAAGACATGAATACTTGATTTGGGGTGGGTATTGTGGGAATGGAAAAGATGGATTGATTTGAGAAAAATTGTGGAGGTAGAATCAAAATAGGGCAGCTAGGTGGCTCAGTGGATAGAGAGCTAGGCCTGGAATCAGGAGGACTCATCTTAATGTGGCCTCAAATACTGTGTGATCTTGGGCAAGTCACTTAACCCTGTTTATCGCAGTTCCTCATCTGTGAAATGAGCTAGAGAAAGAAATGGCAAACCATTCCAATATCTCTGCCAAGAAAACCCTAAATGGGTCACAAAAAGTCAGACAGGACTGAAAAGTAAACAACAACAAATGAATTAAAACTGAATGTGTAGAGCTAAGAAAGAGGTAAGAGTCAAAGATAATCCTTAAACTCTGGTGACTGAGGGGACATGGTGCCCTCAACAGCAATAAAGAAGTTAGGAGAAAGGTCAGGCTTGGGGGCTAAGATAAATTTAATTTGGGGCATGATGAGTTTGAAGTGAGGTGGGCATAAAATGAGGAAATAACTAGAAGGCTTTTGGAAATACAAGGCTTTAATTTTAGGAAGTACTTGAGAGTAGAAGAAAATATTTGCAAGTCATTTGCATAAAGGTGGTAGTTGAAGCCATATGAGTGGATGAGATCTTTAAGGAAGACAGTTTAGGAGAAGGAGAGTATATCAGGATATAATTTTGTTTTTTAATATATTCATGCTTAAGGAGTAGGAAAAAAGATGGGGAACCTACAAAGGAGGCAGAAGAATTTAGATGAAAGAGGTAGGAGGAGGGCAATAATAATAGTAATTAATATTTATGCAATTAGTTTATAAAGCAATTTCCATAGATTATCTCTTTTAAACCTCAAAACAATTCTGTGAGATAGAAAGTGCAGATATTACCAAGTGATGGCAAAGGATTTGTGCGTGTGTTGTTTTAGTTTTAGGATGAGAGAGACCTGAGGGTTTGTAGGCTTGGAGGAAGGATCCATTGGAAAGAGAATGAATAAATATGCATGAGAAAGGGGGTGACTAATAGAGAAGAAAGGAGGTAGAACCAGTCTATAAGTGGAAAGCTCAACTTTGGAAAGGAAGATGATCACTTCTTCAAAGCCTGGGAGGAAGGATGGGTGGATAGGGGAGGATATTGGGGATTGAGAAATTATAAGGATGTTCTAGTAAGGTGACCTCAATCTTCTGAATAAAATATAAATCAAGGTCATTATTGGAGAGTAAGGTGGAAATGGAAGGAATTGTATCATTCTCTCCCCTACCTCACATTTAATATAAGGCTAAAAACACTTTATTAAATGTTTTTTAATAGATGGATGAATGAATAGGAGGATGATTATAAAAATGCAGTAACTAAATAGGTTGATGACTAAAGTTGGAAAATCCCCTTTTCATCCCCTAATGTTGAAGGCATCACCTATAGCCTAAAATAATTTCGTTTATTTTCTACTGATCCTGAAGAGGAAAAGGGGTATAAGGGTAGGGAAGGGTAAGAGGTTCTGCCAGGGATCCACCCTGGCATCCAGTCTGGAAGGAATTCACCAGGCTCAAGCAAACTTGGAGTCGAAATTGTAAAGTTTATTGTTACGTTGTGCAAGGACAGCGGGCTAGATTCTTATGGAACCTGCAAACTTCCAAGGGTCACAGGCATAGTTTTATGGAGTCAAGACAGTAAATCTGGTGCCAATTATGCTAACTAGGTGAGTAAGGGTGGGATCAGGGAGGAGTTAAGGAGTGGTCAGTGCTTAAAGGACCATGCACTTTTAATATCAATTGCGCAGGCTTATTGCCCATGATTCACTGGGAAATAGCCCAAGGGGGGGGGGGCTACCTGGAGGTGTGGTTTTAGGCCTGACACATCACTAAAGTCAGTCCTCTGTCATGGATACTAAGGAGTGCCCAGTCTGCCACCCATCAATGTCAAGCTTGACAAGATAGATGTTGGGAACCAAGGCCATCAGAGACACAGTGTGTGTATAATTGGCTAAGGAGTTACCCTATAGATAGGGTACTGAAGAATTCATGGTGCACCTGGCCACTCTAACTAAGGGAGATAACATTTACCTAAGCTAAAAATGTTTATAGATAGTTTTGTGAAGGATTCATAAGTAGCTTATTGTTTCAAGTAGAGATAAACAGTTCATGAGTTGTTGCTGGGCAGAGTGCTGGCAGGGGGAAGGGGCAGAGTTAATGCTTTGAGACTGGGGTGGGGGGGAGTGTGATTTTACAGACTGCTTTTACAAATTGATTTTATAGACATAAATCCCAAAGCACCCTATTTACAAACTGATGTTACAGATTGATATTACAAACTGATGTTACAAACATATATACATCCCAAGGACCCCATCAATCCTTCTTTTACCTCTAAGGTTAAGTGATAATATTTATAAATGAGAACAGGGGAATACAAAAGGAAAGTTTATTTTTCTAAAAAGAAAGAAAGAAAAAAACCCTTTATCTCCAGTGAAGCCATTTTTCAGCTATCACCTTCCTTGTCCTAACCTTCCAACACCTTCCCAAATCAAAAACAAACAAACAAAAAAAAAATCACTGTTCTTTCCTCCCCTAAGGGTAAAAATGTGACTGCAACTCCAGACAACATTCATGCTGTTTTTTTCCTTTTTTTCCATCTAAGGAATCATATGTATGTGATGACATCTAGTGTCCAGAAAGCCAGGAAAAAAGTTCATCCAAACAAGCATAGTAGAATGTACAGCTTTTTAGTAGCAGGTGTACTCAGCCTCTTTAGCTAATTTCCATTAATGGGAAATGTTAATTAATTATTATTATATTTACATTAGCATCACCTTAGTTTAAATCACGTATTAATACTTGTTATCAGGATATTACTTATATGAATTCCCTCACTTTTAGGCAACATTTTCACAGAATGAGGAATTGTGTTGTTGTTTTTTAAAAGTGCCTTGTTTTAAACTAATGATAGAGTATTCCTGACCCGAAAATGTAGAGGTCAGGACCCTAAATTCTGGAATTCAGAAGAACCTTTTTGAAAAATCTTATTCCATCACTAACCAGTTTTAGGACTTTCCACATGTTATTTCACTATTGTGAACCTCACTATCCTTATGTATTACCTAAATGGTTTTTAAGATCCTCTTCAGCTTGAAATTAATTGTTTCAAGAATCATTAACGTGAGTTTGTCTCTAGGTGCTTCCTCCAATGGGAAAGACTACCACACATTCATGCCCTCTCCTTTTACTGAACCTCTCTGCATTCTGCCATAAATCTTCGATTAGGAGTATGCTGGATATCTGCCCTTAGTCTCTCATTGTCACATGCTACCAATGAAGGATGCAGGCTGCCCTTCACTCTCACTTCATTGCCAACCTCCTTCCTTTGCCAATTGCATACATTTCTGATTCCATCCTTTATACCACTACTGTGTGATTCCTCTTTGCCAATATATTCTAACCTCCCCAGGCCTATTGTGCACCGCTGGCAATCATGTGTCTCCTTTTTAGTAGATCTGATGTGACACTGATCATCAGAAGGTCATAAAATAAAATTATTTCTGGGGTCACATCTTTTAAGAGATCTTTTTTTTAAAGCAATTGGGGTTAAGTAACTTGCTCAAGGTTACACAGCTAGTTATTTTTTACATGTGGGTGCTAATTTTCTGAGGCTGGAACCTATTCTGGGTCCTCTCAACTCCAGGGCCAGTGCTCTTACTCACTGTGCCACCTAGCCTCCCCAAGAGATCCTTTATGACCTAAATGGCACAATGGATAGACCTTCATGCCTGGAATTAGGAAGACTCATCTTCCTGACTTTAAATCTGGTCTCAGATTCTTAGTAGCTATGTGACCCTGGATAAACCACTTAACCTTATTTCTCTCAGTTTCCTCTTCTGTTAAATGATCTGTAGAAGGAAATAGAAAACTGCTCCAATATCTTTGCCAAGAAAATACTAAATGGGATCATGAATAGTTGGACATAAATGAAAAGACTGAACAACAACATTTTTAAGACATGCATAGGAGACATTATTGGAGGAGAGGCAGTAAGGCAGTGTTTTGCTCTGTCAAATAAAAAAAATAGTCAATAATCAATAAGCATGATGGAATCTATTGTTCTCTCTACCTCATCATACTATGACTGTAAAGATGCAGTATACCTGGAAATATCATTTGTTAAAGGTAATTTTCTTCTCTAACTTTCATCAAATAGACATGTGAAATGTATGTATAGATTATTCTCACAAAGACAGTGTTAAAAGACAGCTGGGGGGGGGGGGCGGAGCCAAGATGGCAGAATAGAAACAGGACTTCTTGGGGGCTCCAGCTTCTACCTCCTCCAATATATGTAAAAAAATGACTCTAAACAAATCTTAGAGCTACAGAACCCACAAAGT
Organism: Gymnobelideus leadbeateri; assembly: GCA_011680675.1. Classification (NCBI taxonomy): domain Eukaryota; kingdom Metazoa; phylum Chordata; class Mammalia; order Diprotodontia; family Petauridae; genus Gymnobelideus; species Gymnobelideus leadbeateri. The sequence goes on along the minus strand of WOXC01002450.1, from coordinate 62,719 downwards.
GACAGGAAGAAACAAATCTCCTGCAGAAGGCAGGCCAGCAGGCTGGCAGGAACAGTCCATCACAGCACTGAGAGCCAAGCCTGGCCCCACATAGGCAGTTCTGGCCCCAGGGTGGGCCATGACCAGCAGCAACCTGAGCAGACTTCAGCAGAGTAAAACACCAGCAGCTGTGTTGGTTTCCAGACTTTTCAACCAATAAATGCCAAAGACAAAGTAAAAGGTCAGTGTGGAACTCTGTTGGAACAGGGGTGGACAGAAGAGCATGGTCTGGCTCCTGCCTCTGGGGTAAGAAGCGGCAGAGGCAGAAAGGCTCTGCTGTGTGACTGCCTCAGGAGCTCCTGGCCTGCAGATTGTAGGGGGACCAAGCAACCATTCAAAGGGTAATCACTCTTGCTTTAACCTGCTTGGATCTGGATCATGGTCATAGGTGGTGGTCATGGGGTGTGTGGCCAGGTGCCAGAGCCTGTGGGGGCTGCTAAGAGGGCACCCTCCTAATTGCTCTGGCAATTTTGAAAACCCTAGCGATTTGGGACAAATCTCTTTCCATTCTGAAAGCAGAATTCTACAGTGGCAAAGAGTTCAAAAGCCAAGTAATTGACTGGCAACATGAGCAAGCAAAGGAAACTCAACCCTTTTTTGGGGACAAAAAGGATCAAAGCATGGAAGGGAAGGAAGACAACAAAGTCAGAGCTCCTGCATCAAAAGCTCCCAAGAAAAATATGAATTGGTTACAGGCCATGGAGGGGCTCAAGAAGGATTTTGAAAACCAAGTAAAGAGAAGTGGAGGAAAAATTGAGAAGAGAAATGAGAATAATGCAAGAAAATCAAGAAAAGTGAGTCAACAGCCTCGCTGAAGAAAATAACACCTTAAATAATAGACTAACTCAAATGGCAAAAGAGGCCCAAGAAGCCAATGAGGAGAAGAATGCCTTAAAAAGTCGAATTTGTCAGATGGAAAAAGAATTTCAAAAACTCACTGAAGAGAATAATTCCTTCAAAATTAGATTGGAGCAAATGGAAGCTAATGACTTTATGAGAAATCAAGATACTATAAAACAGATCCAAACAAATGAAAGAATAGAAGACAAAGTGAAATATCTCATTGGAAAAAACACTGACCTAGAAAATAGATCCAGAAGAGATAATTTAAAATTATTGGACTACCTGAAAGCCATGATCAAAAAAAGAGCCTAGATACCATCTTTCAAGAAATTTCTAAGCAAATTCTAGAACCAGAGAGTAAAATAGAAATAGAAAGAATTCACCAATTGCCTCTTAAAAAAGATCACAAAAATAAAATTCCTAAGAGTGTCATAGTCAAATTTCAGAGTTCCCAGGTCAAGGAGAAAATACTGCAAGCAGTCAGGAAGAAACAATTTGAATATTGTGGAAACACAATCAGGATAACACAAGACCTAGCAGCTTCTACATTAAGGAATCAAAGGGCTTGGAATATGAAATTCTGGAGGTCAAAGGAGCTAGGACTAAAACCAAGAACCACCTACTCAGCAAAACTGAGTATAATGCTTCAGGGGAAAACATGGTCATTCAATGAAATAGAGGATTTTCAATCATTCTTGATGAAAAAACAGCGCTGAACAGAAAATTTTACTTTCAAATACAAGAAGCAAGAGAAGCATGGAAAAAGGAAAAAGAAATCATAACAAACTTATTACAGTTGAACTATTTACATTTCGACATGGAAAAATGATAATTGTAACTCATAAGACTTTTCTCAGTATGAGGACAGTTGAAGGGAATATATATATACACACACACATATACATATATATGTGTGTGTGTATATGTATGTATAGGAGGGTGTAGGTGTATATAAATATATATATGTGAGGGTGTGCATATGTATGTACATGTATACAGAAGGCATAGGAGGAGTTGAATATGATGGCATGATATCTAAAAAATAAATTTAAGAGGTGAGAGAGGAATATATTGGGAGAAGGAAAAAGGGAGAGATAGAGTGGAGCAAATTATCTCATATAAAAAAGGCAAGAGAAAATTGTTGCAATGGAGGGGGAGAGCAGGAAGATAAAAGGGGATGAGACAACCTTACTGTCATTGAATTTAGCTTAAGGAGGGAAAAACATACACACTCAATTGGGTATCTTTCCCTACAGGAAAATGGGGGGGGGTAGGGGATAAGAGGGGAGAGGATAGAAGGGAGGGCAGATTGGGGGAGAGGGTAGTTAGAAGCAAACACTTTTGAAAAGGGACAGAGTCAAAGGAGAAAATAGAATAAGTGAGGGGTGGGATAGGATGGAGGGAAATATAGTTAATCTTTCACAATATACCTACTATGGAAATGTTTTGAGTAACTACAAGTGTACAGCCTATAGTGAATTGCTTATCTTCCCAGTGAGGGTGAGGAGGGAAAAAGGGAAAAAATCTGGAACTCAAAGTTTTAAAAACAAATGTGTACATTAAAAAATGTTTGTTTTTTTTTTTTTTACATGCAACTGGGAAATAAGATATACAGGCATTGACATATAGAAATCCATCTTGCCTTACTAGAAAGTTGGGAGGCGGTGGGATGGGGAAGGATATAAGAGAGAGCAGATTGGGGAAAGGTATATTCAGCAGGCTAGCTATTTTGGGCTTGGGGGTAGAGTAAGGACAGGGAGAAAAATTTGTAACTCAAAATCCTGTGGAAATGAATGTTGAAAACTAAAAATAAATAAATAAATTGAAAAAAAAAAAGGACGGCTAGGTGACATATGAATAGAGCACTAAGAGTTAGGGTCAGGAAGATTGTAAGTAAAATCCTCCTCCGAGCCTTATCAGCCTTGTGACCCTTATTACTTACCCTCCTGGCCATAGCAGTATCATCATCTATAATATGGAGACAATAATTTCAGCTCCCACATGTGATTATTGTGAAGAACACATCAGCTAATGTATGTAAAATGCTTTGGAAATTTTGAAACACTACCTAGAGGTATTTATTAATTTTGTTGTTGTTATATGAGAAATTAAGCATATGGATCAGTAGTTATTGATATTTTCTTGAACATTTTTTTTGTAATTAAAAGATCTTGGATTCTCTTCCAAGTGTTGTTGGGTCCTCCCTTCATTCTGATATCTTGAGAATTGTCACCTCAATGTCCCAGTCCAGCTGTTTCTTCCATATTTATGTTCTTTAGTGTCATTTTTACTGCCTCTTTCAGCACTCCAGGGACTATGATCTGAGAGTTCAAATGCTGTGGCTTCACTGTACTTGATGGTGAAAAGAGCTTGTTATTGAAATATTTATGGACATTTTCAATTTTCTTGTCTGTTTTTTTTTGTAACTTCATCCTCAAATACTTTAAGGATCATTTAATTTGTTTTTTGTCTGTCACAAGGCTTTCTGTAACCTGTTGTTCCCTCCAGTGCTTCTCACTATTTAATGAGGTGACATTACTCATAATCTTCCATCATCTTCATAAGATTTTACAAATAACTTTATATTCTCAACTAGTATTTCCCTTGGCTCCCATATTTCTCTAGCAAAGAGATCAAATATTTATTGGCTGAGGTAATTTCAAGGTATTTTTATCTCTTCATTGTGACAATTAATTTGTCCTAGTTAAATTTCCTTAGGTAATGGTAATAGTTGTGACAGACTGTCTATTATTTTATCCATTTATCATTTTCCAGATATTTAAAGCTTGATTTTGTTGCTGTCATTCAGTCATTTTTCAGTCATGTCCAGCTCTTCGTGATCCTATTTGGGGTTTTCTTGGCAAAGATATTGGAGTGGTTTACCATTTCCTTCTCCAGTTTATTTTATATATGAGGAAACTGGCAAATAAGGTTAGGTGACTTGCCCAGGGTCATATAGCTTGTTAGTGTCTGAAGTCAGATTTGAACTCAGAAAGATGAGTCTTCCTGGCTCTAGGCCTGGTGCTCTATCTACTGTACCACCTAACTGCCTTAACAGCTTGATCTATATAGGTCAATTTGAAGTTGAGCCAATTATATACCTTATTATCTTCTTTTTGTTTTATTCTTTTTTCTGTAACACTTGCTGGAGGTGGCTATCTTTTCTCTGGTTATCCCATGTGTGTTTTCCATGTGGAATGCAACAAAGGGTAGAAGAATTTGTGACTTGTGCACCTTCTGAAGATTATAGGAAAAGAGAACAGTGGTGAGGAGCTGAAGACACTGGGTTTTCTTATGATCTCATATTAGAGGCTCACACTCATTGGCAATGGGCCAGGGATGCTTGTTGGAAAGTGTTGGCATAGCAGTGATCTGGCTATAGGGGGCTTTGAGGTGGGAAGGTTCACTTTGTGCCATCTATTAGAGGTATCAAACATGGGGACTGTGACCCAAACTAGGACAAGACGTAATTGGGAAATGTTAGCAAAATAAATTAAAACACAGTAAAATATGGATAATACCATATTCCAGAACTAAGCCAATATGCAGTCCACAGGGATCCTTATGTATAGATTAGTGGCCCCCATTTCTCTTTGAGTTTGATGTCACTGCCGTAGACAATGGTGTCTCCTCTCCAGCAGCATAGAATATTCCAAGGAGGGGCTGCTGCCGCTACCACTGAACACATGGAATACCCTGTATGAGACACAAGAACTATAGGGGAGTACTAGATGACTGCAGATTGCTTTGGGGATGCCAGCAGTCTTTGGGTAACGCAGTTTTCTGGCAATCATCCATGGCACAATATCAGCTTCCAGAGGAGTTGAAGTAGGGCATTAAAGCCCTTCACATCTTGGGTCCTTCCTACCTTTCCAATCATCTTCTGCTTTACTCTTCTTGTACTCCCTCATTGAGAGTGTCAGCATTCTGAAAACTAATTCATTTTAAATTATTTGATTACCTCACTCCCCAGTGAAGGCTTTTTCAGGCTCATATGGTTATTACTTCCTTACTACCAAGACAGGCCCACTAACAATGCCAGCGGCATTCTGCTTGATGGTATCATTGTGCTACTTTTTCCGGAGATATCTATAGCACCCACACATACAGACCCCCACAGAAATTATTCCTCATTAAAGAACTTTGTTGGTCAGCATTCACTGAAAACTATATCTTATGAGCTCCCACTGATTTATTTCTTTTACTTGCCCAAGGTATTATTCAATTCAAAAGGCAATCAAATAGCATTGCAAAGGAAGGGATAAAAGAGACACCATCCTACACAGATAGGTTCAGGTTCTATAGGTTACCATGATCAATGGGAGAGGGACCATGTGCAGGAAGCTTATGTAGCTAGAAATACCCAAGGACAGGAGCAAATTATACCTCCCACAGTGCAATTGTCAATGTTCACAAGTGATGAGTATTCTTTGCTAAGCATTTCTGATGAACTAGTCTATCTGTAGGCAATCTCAGTTGAACTGCTCTTTGCTACCATCTTCTGGTCATAGGCTCAAAGATTTTGAGTTGGAAAATACCTGAGAGGGTCATCTAATTCAGTGGTGTCAAACTGGAATAGAAATGAGAACCACTAAACAGCACATAAGGAGCCCTGTGGACCACATGCTTACTTAGAAAACCTCATATTACCATTATCTATGCTTTATGGTATTTTTATTTGTTTTGTTAAACATTTTCCAATTACATTTTCCCTCCATGTTTGAAACCTCTGATCTAGCTTAACTCCTTCATTTTATAGGAAGTCAAAAGTCAGAAAAGGGAAATAATCCTGGTCTCCTAACTATAAATCCTGTGCCTTCTCTACCGCTCCAAACTGTGGTCAAGATAGCTATGAATGAAAAACAAAACCACATATATGTTCAGATTTTTGATACTTTGGGAGATCTGTGACTTCATCAGTTTGTGATATAACCCCTTCCTGTTTCATGAGCTGCAGAGACTGAAAATTCTTTATAATGGGCCTCTGGTAGGAGATTGCATTATTGGGCCACATGCAGACTTTCAGCTTGATAGGATTTTCCAGATCTCTGTGCTTTTCTGGAAGTCTTTGAGAACCTGTAAGAAGACATTGGAATAAGACTTTAATTTAAGGTAATATTATGTACATAGTAAACATATCTAGAAAAATATGGATACAGGTATGCCCTGATTTAAGAACCCTGAAATAGGAACTTTCATATTACAAAAGATTCCTACAGCTTCCCTAAATAATGACTGAGGGGAAAAAAATTATCTAAGATGGAAATTAGTGCCTGAAAGAGGAAGGAATGTAAGATAATAAAAAGCCTAACAGTCTGAAAGTCCTTCCAAGTATAAATGAACTTTGCTTGGAAGAGGTTCAATTAATTGTAGTTGTTTATTCTTGAGGTCTCATGTTCTGAAGCATGTAGGAAGAATAAGAAAGTGATCTGTATTCTACTTCCCCCATAAGAGCAAAGTGACTTTCTCTGAAATATAAGTAGAGGCCATGTAGATAGGCATGCACTCTTAGAGATATGAATTGCTTCCAGTAATGTGCCCCCTCGCCATATAATTCTAAGGACTAGAATTAAAGGGAGGAACTCAAAGTGAAGCTACTCAGGCAATTTTCACTGTAAATTCCACCCTTGTTTGTTATTTTCCTTATAGGACTAACAAGAGAAACCTTTTAAGAACCTAAAGAAGGCTTTCAGGCCATTTCCAACATAGTTGGAATGTAGTAGAAAATACAGTAGATTTAAAAGTATGAAAAGTTTGAGTCCTATCTGCCATTTACTAGTTATCTCAAGTAAGTCACTTTTGGTCTATTTCCTTATCTGTATCATGGAGGTTTCATTTATAGCCTATCTAATCTAGCAGATTGTCCTCTTAATCTTCCCCAGTATCTCTAATCTTCAAACTCTACCTCTCTACTGTTTTCTTTTATACTACCTTCAAACATGATCATCAGGCCTTGAGTCAGGGAGACTCATCTTTATGAGTTCAAATCTGGTCTCAGACACTTGCTGATTGTGTGACCCTGGAAAAGTCACTTTACCCTATTTGCCTCAGTTTCTTCATCTGTAAGATGAGCCAGAGAAGGAAATGGTAAACAACTCCCATATCTTTGCCAAGAAAACCTCAGATGGGGTCCAAAGAGTTGGACACAACTGAAAATGACTGAACAAAGAGTCTCTACCAATCCTTTAAATAATTGTCCTATTAATGTGCCTTCCTTTCATAGCCAAACTAGCAGTAAAGCTATCTACACTCTGCTTCTACTTTTCCTTTCAGACTTCATTCATTTGCAATCTGGCTTTTGACCTCATCACTCAACTGAAATTTCTAAAAAGTCAATAAATATCTCTTAATTGAGAAATGAGATGGTCTTTTTTCAATTTCATCCTTCTTGGAATAGAATAGAAAGGAAAACTAGAGAACTCTGGGAAAGCAGCCATTCTCTATTCCCAAAGTCTGATGATTCCATACAAATGCTCTTCAGGGAGAGACCCCAGGAGGCAAAGATTAAAGATTCATTCACTGGATAAGCATACACTAAATGTCTAATATATACGGGATTGTCCTAGGCCCTGAGGACACAACAAAAACAAAACTGTCGCTGCCTTCAACGAGTTTCTATATTCTACTTGGGAAAATACAATATATACAAATAAGTTCAAAGTGGAGAGTGAAGGCGGCCTGCTGTGCATTTCCAACTGGACATATGATAGGCATTTCAAACTCAGTAAGACAAACAAGCAAACAATAACCTTGCTCTCATGGAGACATAAAACTTATCACAATAAAGGGGAAGAAGGGAGGGAGAGGAGCACCGTATGAGATTTACTCTCATTGATTTTGGTTCAAGGAGAAAATAACATATGTCTTTAAGTATAAAAATCTATCATGGTCCTACAAGCAGTAGTAGGGGGAACAGGTAAGATACGGGTGGGAGTGGGGTGGTGGTTAGAAGGGAGGGAAGAAGTAGTAAAGGGGAAAGGTAGGAAAAGGGAGGGGGTTGATAGGGAGGGAATACTGAGGGAGGTGGTGGTCAAAAGGAAAAACCTTGCTCTCTAGCTTTTTCCCATAACCACCCACCCCTCTTTCCTCTCCTCTATCACTCCCATAATGCATCAGTTGCCAAGTCTTTCCAATCCTAACTCAACATCTTTTGCATCCATCCCTTCTCTCCCCTTTACATAGCCACCACCTTAGTTCAAGCTCCCGTCATTTCTTACCCAGACTATTGAAGTGACCAACTAGTTTCTTATACCTCCTCTCTCCAATGCACTCTTTACAGAGCTGCCGAAATGATTTTCTGTGTAAGAAATCTCCCCAAGAACTTTCTATTTCCTCTATGATAAGATACAAACTCTTCATCTTAATGCCTAAAATGCTTGACTATCTGATTCCATACCGCCTTTCTGAGTTTATTTCACGTGGTTCTCTTTCCCGTGCTAGGCTTCAGCCAGAACTGACACACTTAACTATTACTTGAACTCAGTACTCTGCTTCTCACTTCTGTCTTTGCATAGGTTTCCCCATGCCTGGAATTCACTGCCTCTTCTCCTTCCCCTTTCTGAATCATCAGCTTCCTTCAAGGCTCAGGTCTAATATCCCTCCATGAGGGTCAAAAGTGTCTATTTTGTCTTTGCATCCAGGTCATTTAATATAGTGCCTCGCAAACCATAGGCACTTAATACATCTTTTGTTGAACTGCATTGGAGACAACCAAGTGATCCAGAAGGAGTCCCTTTCCCACGTACTTCTGTTCTCTCCCATGAGTGTAGCTTGGAGAGATCATGGCCAAAGAGGAGAGAAGGCATCAGCCAAAAGCTTGAAGGAAATGAAACATCTGATTGGGAAGGAATCAAGGCCTCACCAAGCCAAGTCTTTGGGCTTAATGGAGAAAACCAGTTGGATTACTGCATGAGTACATTATTGGCTCCATAGTAAGTAGCAAAATGAAGTTATGTGTTTGTTTTGTAGTTAATGCTCTATAAAAGAAAGGCTTGGGGAAAGAGGAGGTAGGGAAGAAAGTAGAAAAAAAAACAAAAAACAGGGGAGGGGGACTGGGGTAAAGTGAAATGTTCAGAGTCACTTATAAGTACATCATAAGGAAAAGCAATTCTAAAATTATCTTGCAAATCCAAAGGCAAATGAGATACTACTTACCAGATTTGATTTGTACCTCTTTCCAAGAGCATATTTATTGCCTAAAGTTTGGTGTGTTTATATTCCAAATGCAAAGGAATTTTTTTTTTTTTTTTGGTATTTTAAGGTCTGGCAAAGTAAGTTAACCACTTTATCTGAGAGCATTTGCTTTTACAAAGTATTTCATATTTTGGCCAATTTGTTTTTTTTTTTTCATATAAATTTCATTGTTATTTTTTCTAGTCCTAGAAAGGAACCCTTTTGTACATAGATATTATATTAAATTTGTAAATTAAATTTGTTTATAAATTAGTAATAGATTAAATTTTTAAATATGAACATGTTTTTCTTTTTATTCATCCTATCCATTTACAAAGTAGTTCCTTCCAATTTGTTAGTTCTTTTGGTTTTGTCTTAATAATTTTGAATAATTATTTTTTATAAAGATTTAGTGTGTTTCTTAGTAAATTAATAACCAAATATCTTATTTTTGTCATTATTATAGATGATATTTCCTTGTTGTTAGTTCAGTATTTTTATTAGCTCGATAAAAGAATATCCATGACTTTGATAGTCTTATCATATATCCTATTACATTACAGGAGTTCAGTCTCAATTTTTCTTGAGTTCTTGGTTTTTCTATTTATACGATATCACATCTGCATGGAAAGACATTCTGACCACTTCATAACCAAAGTTTGTCCCTTTATTTTTGTTATTTTGACTTCAAGTACCTTTGAAACAATGTCAAATGGAAGTGACAGAAGTATAGATATGTGGGGCTTTTAATTGATTTTACTGGGAACACCTCTGGATGTTTCCCTATTATGTATAATATTATTTTGGTTTCAAGTAGATGTTATTTATCATGCTTTGCTTTTACCTTTTTTTCTTTTTTTTTGGAGGGGGAAGGCAGGGTAATTGGGGTTAAGTGACTTGCCCAAGGTCATAAGTAAGTGTTAAGTGTCTGAGGCCAAATCTGAACTCAGATCCTCCTGACTCCAGGGCCACTGCTCTATTCACTGGGCCACCTACCTGCCCCTATTATTTATCATGTTAATGAAAAACCCTAAAGCAGGGTGTGGCACACTAGAAAGAACACTGGTTTCCTTTGTTATCCTATGCATTTTATTATACATTAAAATTATTCTGAGGAGTCCATAGGCTTCACTGGCCTGAGAAAAAGGGAGCCAATCACACAGAAAAAAAGGCCAAGAAGTCTCATGCTAGAAGAGAGGACCTAAATTCCAATCTAAATTCTGATGCCTTATGACCTTGGACAAATCACTTTACCTCTATAGGGCTAAAATTCCTCATGGTAAATGAAGATTATTATGGTTGTTGTTTCATTTTAAGTTCTGTCTGACTCTTTGTGATTCCATTTGGGGTTTTCTTGGCAGATGTCTGAAGTACCTTGTCATTTCCCTTTCTAGTGCATTTTTGCAAATGAGGAAATTGAAGTAAACAGGGTTAAGCGACTTGCCCAGGATCACACAGCTAGTAAATGTCTAAGGTTGGATTTGAACTCATAAAGAGAAGTCTTCCTGCTTCTAGACCCAGTGCTCTATCTATTGCACCTCTTAGCTACCCTGGCAAAAGATGGAGGTTAGGCAAAATAGTCTTTGAAGTCCCTTTGGGTTTGTATTATTACTTCATTGAGGCATGCCTCTCTCTGAGAAAGTAAGTTAAATGCAAATCCAAGAGGCAGAGTCACTTGTACAGTATTGTCTCAACAACCTTGATAATCCTTGTCCTCAGAGGGTGAGAATTCTGGGGAGATGTGATATGAGGTATTCTTCTGATCTAGTAGCCCTGGGTCACAATGTCATTCTCTCTTTTGTGATCTTCAATTTCAAACTCCATGTTACCAAGTGCCAAGCCACTGGTACTCTCTACCTTCAGGCATTATCTGCATGGTGATATAAAGTTAATTAACAAATCAGATCAATGTACAGCCACATTGGTGGCTGCTCTGGAAAATCACATTGGATGCTGGAGTTAAGCACAATCATTTTCTACTCAGATCACTATCCTATTAGACCTTAGCCAACTTCCCAAGAAATGAGGTGAAGTTCTCCAAGAAGAGGTAGCCTGGGAAGAGGAAAGCAAGCAAGATGGATCTGCTTTGTTCTTTTGTCTGAATGGCTCAAGATTGCCAAGGAGGGTAGGATAGACTTAATAGCTATAGCTACGAGTATTTATATAATGCTTTTAAAATGTTATTTCATTTGATCCCTACAATAACACTGTGTGCTATTATTGTTTTCATTTAACAAATGAAGAAACTGAGACCTTAGGGTTTCACATCTAGTGTTTGAGATGAGATTAACACCCATGTCTTTCTTACTCCAAAGATAGTGTTCTATCTATTACACCAGTAGGCTCAAACTCAGATAGAAACAGGGGGCTACTGATCCCTATTGGCTCCATAATAACTTTTAAAATATAATATTATAAATGTATTATTGTATTTCTCACTTATCTTCTTAAATATTTCCCAATTACATTTTTATTGTTTAAAATATTTATTTTTTCCAATTATATGTAAAGGGTTTTTAACATTTTTTTAAATTGTGAATCACAAATTCTTTCCCTCTCTCCCTTCCTTTTCTCCCTCTCCCCTCCCCCAACAATTGAGAAGGCAAGCAATTTGATATAGGTTATATATGTGCAATCATGAAAATATATTTTGTTATAAGTCCTGATGTGAATACATAGACCAAAATAAAACAAAACACAAAACAAAACAAGAACAAGAACAAGAAAGAAAGTTTTTAAAAAGTGTGTTTTAACCTGCATTCAGACTCCATCAGTTTTTTCTCTGGACATGGATAGCATTTTTTCATCATGAGTCCTTCAGAATTGGTTGAATCATTGCAGTGCTGAGAGTAGCTAAGTCATTCACAGTTGATAATCATATAATATTGATGTTATTGTGTAAATGTTCTTCTGGTTCTGCTCACTTCACTTTGCCCCAGGTCATTGTAAGTCTTTCCACGTTTTTCTGAAATCCTCCTGCTCATCATTTCTTATAGCACAATACTATTCCATTACAATTATATACTGCAGCTTGTTAAGCCATTTCCAAAATGATGAATATCCCCTCAATTTCCAGTTCTTTGCCAGCAGTAAAAGAGCTATATAGACTCAGGGCAGGCCTGACCAGCAGCAGGCTGGAGGGACTTCAGATCACCAGCAGCTATGGTGGTTTCCAGAATTATCAAAACATAGATGCTAAAGACACAGTGAGAGGTCAGTACAGTGTGGACTTTGGGATCCAATAGTTCAGGAGTGTGGACAGCCTTTGCCACCAGGGCAAGAAGTGGCTGAGGTGCTGTGGCCGGCTGCTTTAGCTCCTGGCCTGCAGATTGCAAGGGGACCAAGCAAACAGTCTGAGGGGTTAAAGCTCTTGCTTTAACCTACTTGGATCTGGATTGCTGTCTAGGACGGAGGTCCTGGGGTGTATGACCAGTTTGCCAGAGTGTGTGGAGGCTTCAGAGAGGGCACCCAACTAATACCTTCAGCAGCTGAGAAAACCGCAGCAATTGGTAAGAAGCTCCCCTGTCTGGTAGTAGAGTCCTAATGTGGCAAAAAGGCCAAAAGTCAGGTAATTGAGTGGCAACATGAGCAAGCAAAGGAAGCAAAGCAAACAGAGCAACCTAACTTTACACTCCTATTTTGGGGACAAAAAAGATCAAAGCATGGAACAGGAGAAAGACATTGAAGTCAGAACTCCTGTACCAAAAGCTTCCAAGAAAAATACAAGCTGTTTACAGGCCATAGAGGACCTTATGAAGGATTTTGAAAACAGAATAAGAGAAGTGGATGAAAATTTGGGAAGAGAAATGAAAACAATGCAAGAAAATTGTGAAATGAGAGTCAACAACCTGACTGAAGAAAATAACACCTTAAAAATAGACTAACTCAAATTGCAAAAGAGGCTCAAAAATGCAATGAGAAGAAGAATGCTTTAAAAAGCCACATTTGACAGATGGAAAAAGAATCTCAAAAGCTCACTGAAGAGAATCATTCCTTCAGAATTAGATTGGAGCAAATGGAAGCTAGTGACTTTATGAGAAATCAATATACTATTAAACAGATCCAAACAAATGAAAGAATAGAAGGCAATGTGAAATAGTTCATGGGAAAACCACTGACCTAGAAAATAGATCCAGGAGAGCTAATATAAAAATTATTGGACTACCTGAAAGCCATGATCAAAAAAGAACCTAGAAATCATCCTTCAAGAAATTCTCAAGGAAAACTGCCCTGATGTTTTAGATCCAGAGGGCAAAATAGAGGTTAAAAAAATCCACCAATCACCTCCTGAGAAAGATGCCCAAAAGAAAACTCCTAGGAATATTATAGCCAGGTTCTGAAGTTTCCAGATCATGGAGAAAATATTACAAGCAGCCAGGAAGAAATAATTTGAATATTGTAGAAACACAATCAGGATAACACAGGATCTGGCAGCTTCTACACTGAGGGATTGAAGGGCTTGGAATATGATATTCCAGAGGTCAAAGGAGGTGGGATTAAAACCAAGAATCACCTACCCAGCAAATCTTAGTATCATGTTTCAGGGGAAAATATGGTCATTCAATGGAATAGAGGACTTTCAAACATTCTTGATGAAAAAACCAGAGTTGAATAAAAAATCTGACATCCAGAAACAAGAAGCAAGAGAAACATGAGAAAGTAAACAGGGAAAAGAAATCATAAGGAACTCAGCAAAGTTGAATTATTTGCATCCCTACATGGAAAAAAGATTATGAAACTTTTCTCAGTATGAGAATAGTTGAAGGGACTAGAAATGTATATATGTGTTTGTGTGCATGTATGTGTACACATATTCATATATAAGTCTATATAGGAGGGTATATGGGCGTATGAATACATAAGTGAATGTGTGTATATATGTGTACAATTATACATAGCTAGAAGGCACAGGACCAATCTAATAGGAAGGGATGATACTTAAAAGGTGAAATTAAGAGGTGAGAGAGGAATATAATAAGAGATGGGGAGAGACAGAATGGGATAAACTATCTCATATAGAAGAGGCAAGGGAAAATGGTTACAATGGAGGGGAAGAACAGGAAGGCAATAGGGAATGGGTCAACCTTATTCTCATTGAATTTGGCTTAGGGAGGGAATGACATACACACTAAATAGGGTATCTCACCCTAAAGGAAAGTAGGGAGTAAAAGGATGAGAGGGGGGATGATGGAAGAGAGGGCCGGCTGGGGGGGTGGGGGAGGAAGTTGGAAGCACACACTTTTGAAAACAGACAGCATCCAAGTAGAGAATAGAACAAGTGGGAGGTGGGATAGGAGGGAGGGAAATATAGTCAGTCTTTTACAATATATCCTCTACAGAAATGTTTTGCATAGCTACACATGTACAACCTATACTGAATTGCTTATCTTCCCACTAAGGGTGGGTGACAAGAGAGGAAGGAAATGAATCTGGAATTCAAAGTTTTAAAATCAGATGTTTATATATATACACACACATACATACACACTATTATTAATAGTATTTTACATGTAACTGGGAAATAAGATATACTCATCATAAAGGATTAGATTATTTAATTTCTAATTAGTTTTTAATCTATGCTTGCATGGCCCTCTACTCCTTTAATCTTAAAGTTGCTAAATGTCGCTATCCTAACTGTGGCTCCATGATATTTAAATTGTTTCCTTCTGGTTGCTTGCAATGATTTCTCCTTGACCTGGGGCCTCTGAAATGTGGCTACAATGTTCCTAGGGGTTTGTGTTTTGGAAACTTTTTCAGGAGGTGATCGGCAGATTTTTTTTTTCAATTTCTATTTTCCTCTCTGGTTCTAGAATATCAGGGCAGTTTTTCCTTGATAATTTATTGAATGATGATATTTAGGCTCTTTTTTATCATGGTTTTCAGGTAGTCTTATAATTCTGAAATTATCTCTCATTGATCTATTCTACCTAGGTCAGTTGCTTTTCCAATGAGATAGTTCACATTTTCTTCTATTTATTTTTTCATTCTTTTGATTTTGTTTTGCTATTTCTTTATGTTTCATGGAGTCATTAGCTTCCAATTTTCTAATTCTAATTTTTAAGGAATAATTTTCTCCATTGAGCTTTTTGTATTTTTTTTTTCTATTTGCCCAAGTTTGCTTTTTAAAGTATTCTCTTCACTAGATTTTTATGCCTCTTCTACAATTTGGCCTATTCTGTTCTTTTAAGGTGTAATTTTCTTCAGTATGTTTTTGTGCCTCCTTTATCAAACTGTTGACTCTTTTTTCATAGTTTTCTTGTATCATTCTCATTTATTTTCTCAAATTTTCCTCCATCTCTATTATTTTATTTTTGAGATTTCCCCAGAATTCTTGTTGGTCTTATAATCAATTTACAATTTTCTTTGAGACTTTACCTAGTTATTTTGACATTGATGTCTTGTTTTGAGTTTGTGTCTTGGTCTTTCCTATCATCAAAGTAAATTTTTATAGACTAGGTTTTTTTGTTTTGTTTTTTGTTTGTTGTTGTTTTTTTATTTGGTCTTTTGCCAGCCCATTTCTTGACATTTAATTTTATTTTAAAGTTCGGCTCTGTTCCCAGGATGGAGCAGGCACTGTCCCAAGCTTCAGGATTTTCATGCTACTATTTTTAGAGGTAGTTCTTAGGGGTTATTGGCAGGTAGGTAGCAAGATAGAGTGCCTGGATTAGAGTCAGGAAGATCCAAGTTCAAATCCAGCCTCAGACACTTAATAGCTATGTGACCCTGGGAAAGTCATTTAACCCTGTTTGTCTCAGTCTCCTCATCTATAAAATGAGCTGGAGAAGGAAATGGTTAATCACCCCAGTATATTTCCTAAGAAAACCCCAATTGGGAGAGGAGGGGGGTGGAGCCAAGATGGCGGAGTAGAAACAGCTCTTCCAAGCCTCTCTGCCCCCAGATTCCCCACAAACTATGTAAAAAAGGACTCTGAACAACTTCTGGAGCCCCAGCACCCACAGAACGACACAGAGAAGCTAACCTCCCGCTGAGGACAGCACAGCAGCCCTGCAGGAAGGGACCAGTGCAGCGGTCTGGGAGCCAGCAGCGCGCAGAGCGCAGGAGCCGAGCCGAGCCGAGCCCAGGTCCGCGTGAGCTGAGGGAGGTTTTAGCCCCAAGGCAGCAGGGCCAGAAGCCAGCTGGAGGAACCCCAGAACACCAGGAGCTGTGGCGACTCCAGAATTATCAACATAGACATGCATAGGACAAAGTAAGAGGTTAGTGTCCTATGGACTTTGGGACCTGTATTTGGGGAATGCGTCAGCTCCCTCCCCTGGGGGCTAGAAGCTGCTGAGGAGACACGCCACTGTGTAGTTTTCAGAGGCATTTCCGGCTCCCAGCCTACAATTCGTGGGGAGATCCAGCGATCAGTCTTGGGGGGTAATCGCTCTTGCTTTAACCTCCCTGGATCTGGATTGTGATCTAGGGTGGAAGTTGTGGGTGGGTTTACAGCTTGCCAGAAACGGAAGTTGCCCCCCACACTTTCGGGATGAAAATTCCTCTATCTGGCCTTAAAGCCATAGTGTGGCAACAAGCCCAAAAGTCAAGTAATTAAGTGGCAACATGCCAAGCAAAGGAAACAGAAAAATGCAACCCTAGACTCCTATTTTGGGGGCATAGAACGGGAAAAGGACTGTGAGGTCAGAAGTCCTGCTCCAAAAGCCCCAGGGGAAAACATGAGCGGGTTGCAGGCCATAGAGGACCTTAAGAAGGACTTTAAAAATCAAATAAGAGAAGTGGAGGAAAATTGGAAAGAGAAATGAGAAGGATGCAGGAAAAGTATGAAATGAGGGTCAACAGCCTAACTGAGGAAAACAACACCTTAAAAAATAGACTAACTCAAATGGCAAAGGAGGCCCAAAAGGGCAATGAGGAGAAGAATGCCTTAAAAAGCCAAATTTGCCAGATGGAAAAAGAATCTTAAAAGCTCACTGAGGAGATTCATTCCTTCAGAGTTAGACTGGAGCAAATGGAAGCTAATGACTTTGTGACAAATAAAGATGCTGTTAAACATATCCAAACAAATGAAAGAATAGAAGGAAATGTGAAATATCTCATGGGAAAAACCACTGACCTGGAAAACAGATCCAGGAGAGACAATTTAAAAATTATTGGATTACCTGAAAGCCATGATCAAGGAAAGAACCTAGAAATCACCCTTCAAGAAATTCTCAAGGAAAACTGCCCTGATGTTTTAGATCCAGAGGGCAAAATAGAGGTTGAAAGAATCCACCGATCACCTCCTGAAAAAGATCCTAAAAAGAAAACTCCCAGGAATATTATAGCCAGGTTCCAGAATCCCCAGATAAAGGAGAAAATACTACAAGCAGCCAGGAAGAAACAATTTCAATATTGTGGAAACACAATCAGATTAGCACAGGACCTGGCAGCTTCTACACTGAGGGACTGAAGGGCATGGAATATGATATTCCAGAGGGCAAAAGAGCTGGGACTGAACCCAAGGGTCACCTACCCAGCAAAACTGAGTATTTTGTTTCAGGGAAAATATGGTCATTCAGTGGAATAGAGGACTTTCAAGCATTCTTGAGGAAAAAACCAGAGTTGAATAGAAAATTTGACATCCAGACGCAAAAAGTAAGAGATGCCTGAGAAGGTAATCAGGGAAAAGAAATCAAAAGGAACTTATCAAAGTTGAACTATTTACATTCCTATATGGAAAAACAATAATTGTGACTGATGAAATCTTTCTCACTATGAAAATAATGGAAGAAGGGTATGTGGTCATATGAATACATATGTGAATGTGTGTGTATATGGTTACAGTTATATATGGATAGAGGGCATAAGTTGAATCTGTTGGGAAGGGAGAATACTCAAGGGATGAAATTATGAGGTGAGAGAGGAAAGTGGCAAGAGGAGATGGGGAGAGACAGGGTAGGGTAAACTATCCCGTGTAGAAGAAGCAAGGGGAAGTGGTTGCAAAGGAGGGGGAGAATAAGGAAGGCTAAAAAGGCAAAACCACATTCACATTGAATTTGGTTCAGGGAGAAAATGACATACATACTAAATGGGATATCTCAACCTGCAGCAGGATAGGGGAAGGGGGATGGGAGGAGGGATGATGGATGGGAGGGCATCCTTGGGGTGAGGGGAGGTTGGAAGTACCCACTATAAAAGAGGGACAGGATCATGTAGGGAATGGACCAGGTGGGGGGTGGGATGAGTGGGAGGGAATTATTAGCAGCCTTGTACAATATATCTACTATGATAATGTTTTGCATAGCTAGACATGTACAACATATACTGAATTACTTATCTCCCCAGAGGGAATGGGTGACAAGGAGGAAGGAAATGGATCTGAAATTCGAGGTCTTAACATTAAATGTTTCAAATATATATAAATACTATTATTAATACTCTTTTGCTTATAATTGGGAGATAAGATGTGTAGGCATTGGGACACAAAGATTCACCTTCCTCTAATGGAAAAGTCGAAGGGGGTATGGGAGAAGGTATGGGAGAGAGCAGATTGGAGGAAGCGATATCTTGTGGGACTGCTATTCTGGGAGGTTGGGTAGGGGAATAACGAGGGGAAAATGATTGTAACTCAAAATCTGGCGGAAATGAATGATGTAAAACAGAAGTTAATAAAGCATTTGTTTAAAAAAAAAAAGAAAACCCCAATTGGGGTCAAGAAGAGTCAGACATGACTGAAAAATGACTGAACTGGGGGTCCATAAGTTGTCAGTTCTTGCCAAGTGGCATTATCTAAAGAGAGTTATAGTCCCTGCTCTCCTGGCCTGTACTCTATTCTGTTAGTACCGCAGTCATTCTTTTCTGTTCTTGAACTGTGCCTAGACTGTTCCCCTGCTGTCACATACTCTAGTGTGCTAGTGTTCCATCTTGCCCTGTGACTAGGAGCAAGCACTGTTTATGGGCAATGTAACAGAACCCTACTCACAGTATTAGCAAAATATCTTCTGTAATCTCCTGACTGACTGTCTGACCCCCTTACCCTTTGTGGGCTAAAAGCTCCAAAAGCCACTGCTACTGATTCACAGTCATTCCCAAGGCTTGTTGCTTGCTTACTGGGTGTGGCCTATGCTGTGGCCTGGCCTGAGGTCCATTTCATCTCAGTGAGACAGAACCTTCGTGGCCAACCTTCCAAGTTGTCTTGGGCTGGAAAATTGTTTCCCCTCATCCTTTTATTGGTTCTTCCCCTCCAGAATTAATTTCAAAGTATTTTAACATTGTTTGGAGGTGAATTTAGGAGAATTCAGGTGAATCCCTGCCCTTACTCTGCCATCTTGACTCTTCCCTGGAATGTATTTTTCTCCCAATTACATTGTAATATGATTTAGGCTGGACTTGAGAGTATTATGGGCTGCATGCTGTCTGTGTCTGATCTCTCTACTATACTCTACTGCCATTCTTTTTTTTTTTTTAAGGTCATGATCAGACATTTTTCTCCCATTTCTCCCCACTCCTTGAAAAGAAATAAACACAGAACCCCTTTATCATGTGAATTCAATCTTGCAAGATAAATTTGTATATTGACTACATACAAAAATGCATTTCTGATTCTGCATCTATCAATATCTATTTTGAGGCTGGACGTATTCTTTATCAGTCCTCTAGAATCATAGTTAATTATTGACTTGATCAGAGTTCTTAAGTCTTTCAAAATTATTTTTATAATATTGGCATTATCATCTGAATTATTCTTCATGATCTCTTTCCCATCATAACTTGGGGATAGTGCCACTATCTCTGTATATGGGCCAGGTTTGTTTTGGCATAGTGACGAAGTGAAATGTCCAGAAGTTTCTTTCACAACTTTGATGGAGTTGTGGGTTCCCTGCCTTGTTCCTGAGTGGGAGAAAATGGCAAACAGAAGGTACCCACCTGCCATGTTCATTCCTGTCACATGGCAAAAAAGGCAATGACCTCTTCGTATTAGTTTGAAAAGTTGCTATTCATCCTTAGGGCAGGATGCAGAGCCTTGGTGACTTAACAGCTTTTTTTCCCCTGCTACAATCTGAAATTTAAGACAGAGGGAAGAAGAATACTACCAACTGACAAAGCAAAAACCTATGTGAGCTTGTCTACTCAGAGATTTCTGTTTGGGTAGAGAAGCTGAGGAGTCTTCCATCCAACTCAGAAGCCACAAAGTAGGATAATTCTTCCTTTTCAAGAGACTGCAGGATAGCAGGCAAGTAAGCACTATTAAATGCTAGTACATAGCTCCTTGAAATTCAGCTGTGGTCTAGCGATAATTATCAGCTGATGCCTGACACTTGAAAGTTGGTTATGTTTTGTGCCTCTTAAAAGAGGCAAGTATGTCACAGTGTAACTAATAAGGGCAATTTCATAGCCTTTGATTTCTATTTTGAGAGGGGTGAGATTCATCACATTTGAACACAAAGTCTCTGATGCCACAGGACCTTCCTATATATAGAGGTGAGGGACAGGACAAAGATAAAAGGCAATATAAAAGCAGTATTTGAAGGAAAGGCCAGACAGTCTGGGCCTAGAGTTGGGAGATTATGCTCATTCTTTCTCCTAAATTTGTCTTTTCTTTTTCATGGCCACCTACTAAATTAGCATTCTCATAAGAGATGCAGTGTAGCTCATGGAGGAGGACTTCCTTTTGAGTCTGATGATTTGGACCTCAAATGCTACAAATCGAGGTTTGGTTTATTATTTTGTTGATTGTTTAGATTTAAGAAAGTGATGGAGAAAATGTTAATAAAGCACATTAAACCTAAAGGTGTACTGAAACAGAACACACTGCTTCTGCTTGGTAAATACATGACCCTGGGGCATTTGAGGACTAGTTGGTGTCATAGTGCACAGAGCACTGGACCTGGAGTCAGGAAGACTCATCTTCATGAGTTTAAATCTGGCCTCAGACACTAGCTGTGTGACCCTGGGTAAGTCATTTAACCCCATTTGCCTCAGTTCCCTCATCTATGAAATGAGCTGGACAAGGAAATGGCAAACCACTCCAGTATCTTTGCCAAGAAACCCCAAAATGAGGTCACAGAGAGTCAGACATAATTGAAACAACTGGACAAAAGGGTTCCCATCAATTGGAGAATGGTCAAACAAGTTGTAGAATATGAATGTAATGGAATATGATTACTTTATTAGAAATGGTTTCAGAGAAACCTGGTAAAATTTGTATGACATTACTCAAACTGGAATGAGCAGAACTTCAAGAGGATTCAATAACAGCACTGTAAAGAAAAGCAATTTTTAAAGGCATAGTAGGTAATTCAATGCAATGGCTAATCTCAACATCATGAGGAGGAAATATTCTATCCATCATGTAGCAGAAAGGTAATAGACTCAAGGTAACAAATGAAGTATACATGCTCAAGTTTTCTAGTTTCTGTTCTAAGCCATATATCTCAAGTTTCCATCTCTTTCAATTTTATTGGGCCTTTGATTAGGCCCTTTCCTTGAGGTCCTTGTGGCCACTCCATTCTCTCTCTTTTTTAAAAAGGATGTAGATACTATAGACGTACATTTCACATGGATTTTCCTCTGGTTTTATAGCTTTTAGAGAAGCGTTGTTCATTTTCTGTCCCCAATGGGTTGCTTTTTGTTTGCTTTGCATCTTTTGGAGGGGGGAAGTCAGGGCAATTGGGGTTAAGTCACTTACCCAAGGTCACACGGCTAGTAAGTGTTAAGTGTCTGAGGCTGGAATTGAATTCAGATCCTTCTGACTCCAGGGCCAGTGCTGTATTCACTGTGCCACCTAGCCGTCCCCAGTTTGCATCCTTTTAATTGGGAGGTGGACGTGGTATTGGACTTATATACAACTTTTCACTCAGCCATCCCAAGGTCTCTAAGGCTATACTAGTGGAAAGCACAAATATGTTAGGATAATACTGGAAATGCTTCCAAGTACAGATTGAGCAAAGGGATATGCTAAGAACTAATCTACCCAAGTTCTGAAAGGCCCAGTATGAAAATTTCTGTGTTCTTTTGTAAAACCATAATTGAAGATAATGTTCACTGTTAACCATACAAAAAATTCCTGATTGTCTTTAGGTAACATTGTGCTTCTGCAGAAATGCATGTACACATGCAGACTCATTGTAAAAACTACATAATATAAAATTTCTCTTCATATTTAGAGTCCTGCTGGTTTTCAGTCCCCTCTGTAGCATCCTAGTCAGCAGCTGGCTACTGGACTCCTGGGAGCTTCTGCATCAAAGCGCTGAAGGCCTCAGCTGCCCCTATAAAGGTCAGTACACCAGTAGGCTTCCTACCTGTTTACTTAAGCTCATGTTGGCTTCCCTTGTGGCATCCTTGTTTTTTTTTTATCATTATTCAATTTGGTGCCTTTTCAGATCTTTGCTGGAGTGCACAGAAGGGAGCTTGGCTTCTTTAAGACCTTCCACAAGACTATTTTGACTGGAAGTCCTTGAGATATCCTTTCCATTTCAGATACAAATACTCCAATTAGAATTCCTATCTCTATTCACTGAAATGATCATAATAATCTGAGTTGACCATTCATAATTCCAATCTTGGCTCCCAAATAGTCCTAATGCTCTATTCCCCATGTCACACGTATACCTAAATACCCAGTGACTTTCTATGATTTACCAATTAAAGCATAAACTTAGAATCCTGATACCTGAGGCTACAGTGAAAGTTTGCTACTTTCCTTTTATATGATGCTATTTGTGTGAACATGGACAGTTCACATACACTCAGGGTCTCAGTTTCCTCATCTGTACAGAGTGGGTTGGACTAGATTATTGCTAGAGTTCTATCTGGTTCTAACTCTATAATCTTATGTAAATCACCTTTCAGCTGCTGGAGATTACTATCCATTTCATCTTTGCCTCTATGCTAGCACAGGGCATTCCAACATTTTAAAAATGCATAGTAGAATATGAGACAGCCCACTATATTAGATAATTACAGGAATGGTGTTTGCAAGGCCATTTCTTAACAAGCTGTTTATTTCTTCTTGGTTTCTATGACTTTGATTATTAATTAAGCTACCAGGCATGCAATGGGGGCTTGTTCTTTATATCCATCCTAAGATTTTCCTTAGGAATGGTTAATCGTGTTTAGCATAGTTTTCTATTCTACTGTGACTGAAATTATTTAAAAAAACATTTCAGATAAGCATAAATATTTAATAATGAAGCATGTGGTCTAAAAAGAAAGGTGAAATAAATTTAAGTAAAAATTTGGTAACAATAATCCAATTAGCTATACCCAAATAGCAGTAAAACGAAAACTTTATGAATCCCTTAATTTATAAATTACTCTATAGTTTAACATAAGAAACCCTAGATGGGTAACTAGGTGGTACAGTGAATAGAGTGCCAGCCCTGGAGTCAGGAGGACTTGAGTTCAAATCTGGTCTCAGACACTTAATACTTACTAGCTATGTGACCTTGGGTAAGTCACTTAACCCCAATTGCCCTGCCTTCCCCCCTCCAAAAAAAGAAAAAAAAGAAACCCTAGGATAAGTGGGGAATGTTCCTTTCTCTCCCCCAAACACATGAGAACTGTTATCAGGTACTTTTTTAGATGCTTCATACTTTACCTTCTAACCAAGGATTAGCAGTTACTGTATACTGCTTGAAATTTGTTGGTAATTCAATGATTAAATGCACTCAATTAAATAGACACTTTATCAGCTCTAACTTGACCCTGGGAGAAAAGCTGCTTTTTGTTGTAAACTGTCTTCCAGAAGAGTTCAAAGACGTAACAGTTTTGTCCTGCATCAGAACATAAAGCTACTTAAAACACATTTAAGCAAAATCTAACAAGATTTCAAATAGTCCGGGTGAAGTTCAGCTTAAATGAGTTGTGTCCAAAAGCAAAAACTACCCACCCAGTAGCCAACCTCTTCCTCTCTGAATCTGGCTCAGCTGGTTCTCAGACAGCAGATATATGATCCAGGAAGTGCCTGGGTCTGGACTCTTAAAAACATTAGCTTGGTAGAACTTGCCAGAGCTTGTGTTCTGGTTGCAAAGCTTTCTGATGTCACCAACTGACCTTAAAGCTATTCAGTCAGTCAACAGGCATTTATCAAGCACCAAACACATGCCAGGCTGGAAGTTACAACATTCATCATATTTATATGTGCATTTTGCTTATCAAATATCAGTGATATTTACTCTTTAGAAATTCTTTTTATCACTGGCTAAAAAATAAAGTATCACAGAGTTCTAGATTTAAGCATTCGCAGAAAGCCAAAGCAGCAGACTGGCTATTTAAAAAAGTTTATTTTTTAAAAAAATACAACATATGTAAACATCTTTCATTCATAAGGCTTTTGTAAAACAGCATATCAAGTAGATACCTTAAATTTCTGCAGTATAAGCACCTCAAATTGTTTACTAACAGTGATCGCCTTAATTTATCTTTTATCCTAGTAAGACTATTCAATCTACATGAAAATAAATACAACCGTATTATGCTACAGACAGCAACACATTAAAAGAAATCACAAATTTACAACAAATCTTGATCATCTCCCCCACTTCCCCACCCCCATATCTGTAGTGGCAAGTAAGATTGAATCCATACTTTGATAGATAATTGTCTTTATTTATAATATATTTTCATATCTTAGTTCATCAGAATGCAAACTGGCCTAGAGAAGCTACTAAGGAGTCTAAAAGATGTATGGTTAGGAAAGGAAGTATTCAAAGGGAGTACAATGCAAAAATATGTTGTTTCTGTAGAAATAAAATTATAGGTAACTTAGGTTTTGGTTTTGGTTTTGTTTTGCACAAATTCATTATTTCAGGCATCTCCTGTAATTTTGTCTGTAGGTTACATACACTAATGGCTGAAAATTTAGTGGCCAACAATGTTGGTGCAATGTATTCATAAAGACCAAAATCTAGCACTCATAATTCAAAACAAATTTTCAAAAAGTGAAACTTAAGAATACAGTGAACAATGATTTAATAATGAATTAAGTACCTGAGATTTTAATTCAACCTAGAGATTGTTTCCCTCAGGATAAGATGTCCATACCATTACTCCTTTTATATTCTGGTCATAGTACCAAAAATAAATTATAAAATGTACTCAAAAGATATAGCTTTATAATTTAAGCTACCATTATTTTTTAAAAATCATTTTACTATGCACTTCAAGCCTGAAATTTTAATTTTCAAACACTAAAATTTCAGTTTATTCAATGTGTCTATTTAACTTGAGTAGAAATTTAAAGGAAAAATTAAGCAATATTACTTAAAAAATTTATGGCAATTAAAAAAATTAAGTGTGCTTCCAAACAGATAATGGTAAACAAGATGACAGTTCACAAAACAGATTTTCTAGAAAGAAACCCACATAATTTAATAAGAGCACCATCATCCAAATAGAATTATAATTATTTTTTACAATTCAGTAGTCTATGAAATTCTTAGCTGTACTCAGGGATATATTCTATATTCCCATTCCTAAGTAATTTCTATTTGCTTTTGTCTTTTAACAACTGTTCAAGGTTACCTGAAATGCCAAATAATTTTGTAAAATATTTAATTCCCAAGAGCCGATCTCTGGTCTTGAAATGTGTTTATTTAAATAAATTCTATTTGTTTTAAGGTGCTAGCTAATTTTGCCATCATTAAAACTCTATTACCCTTGATATAACAAAGCTTCATTTAAAATCAGTTTAGTTATTACAAAAAATACTTCTAGAGAATAAGAGCTATGCATTTTCAGTTACAAAATAATATGGTTACTTTTAGTTTAGGAGAGAATTTTAGAATTCTCTCTCACCAATAAAAGAGCCAATTAAAACAGTTTTTTTTTCCCCAGTGGGTACCAGATATTCATTCAAATATTATTCAGATATATTAGGTTTTTCATAAATTCTAATGAAGTCAATATTTATAAGGCATATTCAGTGAGATTTATTCAAATAGGGTTAAGTCACTACATAATCTGCCTGATAATCCTAATGTCAAGGGTGGGTAGTGATTTCAGTCACTAATCTTCAAAATTAGGAAACATTAGCAAAGCAGTGTAAAGTTACAGACAGTCAACTTCAGAGCCTAGAACACCTAGGTCCAAATCCCACTTGTGATGTGTCCTGGTTGTGTGACTTTAGGTAGGTCACCTAACCTATCAATGCTCTAGGGAACTCACCAAGACTGGAAGGTGCTGAAAAGGGGCCAGCTTAGAGGGAGCTTCCTCACCTGAGGGCTTCCAATTCCCATCTCTAGCCCAGTGGGTATTTTGCATCACATCATTCACAATTAGCAAATTTATAGCATTTTCTTCTTTTTTGAAGAAAGGGGAAAAGTGGTTCAAAGCATCATCATTTTGAGGAAGTTTGTCTTTTTGTGACTGGGGATAAAGAAGGAGAGAGGGATAAAGAGAAAAACAATCCTAAAAGTTAAGACTGATCAAGACTCTATCCAGCATAGAGCTTTACACTATTGTGCACTTCAAGTTACTAGGTGTGGTTCCAGTGAAAAGACAATACAGGCAAGCTAACAACGTTATATCTTTCCAAAAGTTAAGACATCTACTACTGTTTTGGTAACATGGCCACAGCTTTTGAAAAATACAGCAGCATGAAACATTAGAAGGTAGACACATGATTTTAAGTTGCTCTCATTAAAAACAGAAATGCTTTTAAAAGCATTAAGGCACTTAAAATTAAGATAGAAATTCTTTTTCCAGTTCGTATATAGATGGCCGGCTAGTTTTGCTCTTCATTCTGCATAGAGGCACAGTGTAGTCCCTATTCTGACCTTCCACATCAATGTCCAGTAGTGAGGGAACATGGAATTTAGTTCTTTCCTTGGTACTAACTAGACAGTCAGCATTTGGTCCTGGGTTACCTTTTAAACAGTCTGTCTGAGCAGTACTAGGTTTTGTACTTTCTGGAAGAACCTGCTGAGGATTTAATCGACTTCTCAGAGAAGAAGGGCGAGGTCTGGGTATGATACTGACAGCACTCTGTTTTTCGAGTAGGACCTCACTTGGCAGATTTCTCTGATGAACAGATGGGAAGTGCAGCATCCCAGAAACTTGAAGAATTGGCAGTTCAGAGACTCCATTGGTTGAGCAAGACACTATGAGAATGTAAAGACAAGATGTAATGATGTAATCAGAGGAATTTTAGCTTCTATTAAAATAAAAAGTCACTGTGCAAAATGGCCCTGATGGCTAAATCAACTAAGTATTCATTTGGAAGTGAGAGTCTAATGGAAAAATATCAGGCAAACACCAGAGAGCTAACATATCATAAACACTGGGAAATTGAGTATTTGCTTGAAGACCATGTTGGTAACAGCAGTTTCATTTGCTGCACATGACTAGAAAATATAGTGATACTTAATCAAATGTTTCAAAATATTAGCACCATTAATTATAATTTTTTAAAGTAAATTTTAAAATTCAGATTGGAATGAAGGTTGGTTAGTGTCTTTTAGAAACATTAAAAAGTATGTTTGTTTAAAATTACTCTAAAATCAATTATTAAAAGCAACTAAGATTATACAACCTGAAAATATACAAGTTTTCTTTCTTTATGAATGATTCTGAGACAGTGGTAGATTTCAAACACTGGCATCACCTGAGCTATTTAATATTATTTTTCATTGATTCACACTTTCTAGCAAATGTTGTTTATCTTACAAACAGGTACTTTGTTGAAATGAATGTTTTCATGAATGGTCTTCCACTCAAATATATAAAGTATTTTTTACTATTCTATTAATGGTCTAAGAGCTTTACTAACTTTTCAAAAGAAACTGAATATGGGGGTGGCGAGATGGTACAGTGAATAGAGCACTGGCCCTGGAGTCAGGAGAACCCAAGTTCAAATCCGGACTCAGACACTTAACACTTACTAGCCATATGACCTTGGGCAAGTCACTTAACACCAATTGTCCTGCATTCCCCCTCCAAAAAAAATAAGAAAAAAAACCTGAACATAAGAACTATTCCGTGTTCTGATAAAAAGTCTTGTAGCAGGGACTATGGCTGGGGAGGAGAGTCAGTTCTTAATAGTGCTGAGCTACTAATCTGTAACAAAAAAGGATACTACCACTACCTTAAGTATTGTAGCCCAATTATTAGTTATTAGTGAAATTAATTTGATAAAATTGATATTTGGGGGGTTACTTTTGGCCAACCGCTAGCTGTCAGATAGGTATGTTGATACATGTGGTATGGGGAACTCCTGGTGAGGGAATTGCCTTTTTTAAAGACTGGCAACCGGCAATTGTTCTGAGTCTTTAGTCTTACAAACTGCCTAGGGATATTCACAGGATCACAGAACTAGGACACATGAGAGGTAAGAGTTGAAGTCAGGAATTCCTGACTCCACAACCAGTGCTCCCATTCATTGCTTTCCCAGCCTTTCCTCATCACATGACTAAATCAGATCTCTCTATAAATAACAGTGGAAGTATATTTTAGGGAGAAAAGGAACTGACCAGAAGTAGGAAACTCTAGTTAAGGCAGAAAAATGTCCCTGAATAACTTATTTTTACCATTTAATGTATATAAATCTTTACATATTTTTTATTTTTGCTTTTTAGAAGGGCAACTGGAGTTAAGAGACTTGTCCAAGGTCACACAGCTAATTTTTTTGTGTTAAATATCTGAAGCTAGATTTGAATTCAGGTCCTCCTGACTCCAGGGCTGGTGCTCTATTCACTGCGCTGCCTAGTTGCCCCTAAATCTTTACATATTTTAAACAACCCACCTGTAGTCTGAAAAGCATTTCCATCAGATACAGTGCGTCTATGACATGATACCCTCTTTCTTGATGAAGCATTATTTGGCACATTTCCAGACACCTGCTTTGTGAAAAGAGAAGAAGGCCCATTCTTTGACATGCTGTGATCAGTCACAAGTCCTGAAATTGCAGCAGGCTCACAGGTACTTCCCAGAATTACAGGGGAAACTCCTATAATGGGAATGTCTGTATCACAAGTACCTACAAATGTGTCTTCGCTGTCTGAGTGAAGCAAACATTTCGTGGAGATGGAAGGCATGGACAGGAGATTCACAGTGTTTGACGATGGGCTTAATGTTGAGAGGTTAACATCTTCTCTCTTAGACTGCAATCTGGCAGGAGGGCTGGAACTTCTTCGTAATTTAGAAGCACGCTGAAATATTCCCTCACGCTTCTTCTTATCCTCTTTGGGCAACAATTCATCAGGAGGCTGTGCCCTATTGAGTTCCCTAATATCCAATCCCAAAGCTACAGATGCCAATAATGCAGCACACCCATATAATGCAGATTCAGTTTTCTTTTTGAGGGGCGTTCTGCTAAGACTATTTGTGGGAGTCATTTGGGGAGTGCTGGCTGCAGAACTTGCAGAGGTTCCCTCTTCAAAGCTTTCAGGTTCTACAGTGTTATCGCCCTGATCATCTTTCCAAAGAGGTAGATCAACATAGGCCTGATTCGTCAATTTCATTTGCTTTGGTCTTTTGTTGTCCAGTCCATCAGGCAAAAGTTTCTGCTCTGGAGGGATACCTAAATCAAAGGTATAGGTTCAAATGCCGTAGCACCTTTTTTTTTTTAAATAAAATTTCATGATCTTTTGTTTTTATGTCACCTATATTTCCTAATGAAATACCTCAATACCTTTTACTCTAATTTTCCTCTAATACCTTTTAAAATAAGTTGATTCTTAAAAAAAATGTTGGTCCTGAGTTCCCTTGGAAAATTCAAAGCTACAAGCTCAAAAAAATAAATGTCCACAACAAAATAATGTAAAGTTACAGATACTCTAATTGAAGTACTGAATCTTAACCTAATAAAACAACAAATTGTAACACAAAGCATGAAGAAAATTTCTTCCCAAGAAGACTAACTGGCAAAAAAAAAAATGGGGAAGCTGACAGCTTTTATTTACTCTCTAAAGATGGAAGAGACTACATAAAATACCTCTTTTAACCCCCTCACCCAAATACATTCTCCCCAACAAAAAAATTTAAAAAGCATTACAAAGTTCAAATTTTAAGTCTAACACAAACAAATCCCAAGTTCTGAGTCTATAACTATCACAAGCACATTACCTTGTTGGTCCACAAATAATGAAGCCAAAGGCACAGTTTTCTGATTTTTCATTAGGACAGTTGACCAAGGATTACTTCCATCTGAAAGGGGTCTTACTCTGAAAAAGAAATATGGTTTTCTGACATAACAGAATCACACAAATTATAGCTTAGTGGCAGAGTAAAATCTTACTACACTATCAATTTTTAAAATGGCTAATAAAGAATGATCAGTGTAATAATACATATGATGTCAAGATGAGCAAGCAAAAGTAAAGATGAAAATAAAGCCTCACAATGAGAATTTAAACCTCCTTAAAGGCAAGGCCAGCTGTGTGATCGGATATAATAGTGAGAACAGCAATGTTACTAGTCACATCATAAGATGTAAAGATCAGCACTAAACTACTATACCTTTCTTTGCAGTCACTTCGTTCTTTTGTTTGAATTGAACTTGGTCCCCATGTACAGCCTTTCTTTTTGAAGTTTCTCTTCACATCTTCAAATTCCTCTTGGCGACAGGCAGTGCTTTTGCCCCAGGTTCTATTGCTTTCATCTGAGGTGACTACATACAGAGAAAAATCAATCATGGACCCATTCACTGCTTTGTTACAATAATCAAATCACCAGTAGCACCTTCTTACTTAGATACCTACTAAAAGGGCTCAAATATTTGATGAAGAAATGATTTATTTCACCCAAAGCTACCACAAATTGCATTTTTAAATCAAAAAAGCAGTAAGAGAATGGACAGAATAATTAGGAAAGATGCAAAGTAAGAAGATGGTAGTAGAAAGGATCTGGTCTTATTTTCACATGCTGTGACATTCATGATTTTCTATTTTTATTTGAAGAAAGAAAACCCAACTGAGCACTTAATTTTTATTTTATTTAATAAAATAATTTCAATGAAATAATTGAGATGTCCAACTTGTGGCATTAAAGTTTCTTTAAGAGCTGAATTAGAGAACTTCAGATTAATGTTTTATGTTTAAATGCTCAGTCTTCAACCAACAGTTTGATTACGACTTTTAAAAAGTTAGTTACAAAACCCCCCAAATGCTTTACAATTTAATTGTATCTTGCCTTTTTTCATTCCCTCACCGGGAAGTACATATTCACTTGTGATATCTACATCTTGCTGGTACACATATATACTGTTTCTCCGGTCATGAGAAGTACTTACATCTGATTTTGAAATCACTGGAGAAAAATTGTTATTATTACTATATACTTAGTGAATATACCATCAATAAGCTAAAGAATGCAAAAAAAAAAAGTTACAGGGTTAGTCATGATCTTTAATAAGTATACATGTATTAAACTCAGGTCAGCATTGCCTGAGGCCAGAACGAGATTAAAATGTAATTGGGAAATATTTTTTTTAAATTGTGGTTTTCTAAGTCAATATGCAGCTGGTAGGGATTCATTTCTATGTGACATCACATACCCTCTTATTGAGAGAATTATAAGATAAAATGAGGAACTGGATTCTTCACTTTTTAAAAATATTACATTTGAAGAAAATAAGGAAATTTTTAAAAATACATATCTAAATTTTGTTCAAGATCAACCACATTCTTAGCAAATAAATTTGTATAACACAAATCCGTCCTTGAATAGTTAATCTTCAATTTTATCCTTTAACATTATGTCTTAATGTGTATGAATATATAAAACCTAATTTTCAGGTTGTACTTTTATTTAACAAACTTTTATCCCAATCTTCTAAATTTTATCTTAACCAATAAATACATGATATTCAGTTTGGAACTCTCTCTAAATAGATATCCAAATGCATCCTGGATTTGCCTATTCATGATGTCTCCCTACATTAGACTATAATGTCCTTAAGGGCAAGGATTACTTTTTCCATCCTTTTATATTTCAAGTGCTTAGCGTAGTACCGGGCACATCGTAAGTAGCTGATAAATACTACATACATGCACATATATGTGTGTTCACATGAGTAAGTCTATATTAAAGTACACATATATACCATGCACATATGTATGTAGGTATGCTTGGAACATCTGGAATTCTAGAATGCCCTAGAGGAAGGAAGAAAAGTTTCAGAAACAAAATTCAAACTTGCTAAACCACCTCATTTAATTTTCATTCTATTACTATTAAAAATATTCTGGTGTCCACCAATCTATTTCCCAAGAGTATAAAATGGCCAAAGAATAATAACAGATTGCATTCTTACTATCTTTAGACCACTGGTAACTAACTGCTGGGAAAGTGACTGCTGGACTCATGTAACACAGAGCCTCATAAATAAAACAAAATCACCATTTTACATTACTGTTGAACACTGAGCACTGGAACTGGAAGTGAGACAAATGGAAGTCTAAATCCCATCTCTGATACCTAATATGTAACTGTGGATAAGCCATTTAACCTACAAGAATTTCAGTTTCTCACATGAAAATGGGGATACCAGGAGCTCTTGCATCATAGGGCTATTATAAGAATCCAATGAGAGGATAGATATAAAATCATATTAAAGAGCTACATCCATGTATTTCATTAGGTCTATAGGAAAAGATATAATTGGAGCTGGGTACCAAGAAAAAGAAATCAGGAAACCTTCCTGAAAAACATGACATTTGGGTTAGGTTTGAAGGGCAGGCAGGAAATTCCACAGGGGAAGAATGAGAAGAACATCAGACACAAAAGAACAATATGAATAAGGGTACCGAGGTAGGAAGGTTCAGAGCCTCTGCTAAACAGAATCTATCCTAGCAGAGTGGGCCTATAATGGCACTGCAAGTATAGGAGCTTCTGGGACCTGAGGAGACTGTATGCCAACAGAAGAGAACAGAAGAGAGTGAAGCAGAAACAAGAGAGATACTTCTCTTGGACACTGTAACAGAAAGAAAGATAAGTCAAGGAAGTTACTGGTAGTAGGCATCCAAGTAATTAGAAATGAGTGACCCAGTGTAAAGGAACAGAGTCTGGATCTAAAATCAGGAAAGGTTGTTTTTGAAAAATCCATGACTATGGAGAACTGATGATAAAGAATGGTACCTACCTCCTGCCCAAGAGGTGATGGACTAAATATGCAGAAGAAGATTAATATTTTTGGACGTGGCCAACAAGATAATTTGTTTTGCCCAACTACGCATAATTATTTACAAAGGTTTTGTTCTTCTTTATTCTTTCCCCAAATGTGGAATGGACAGAGGGGAAAGGAAGAGAAAAGAAATATATTAGTTGAAAAAAATAATTAAAAAAGAAAACAAGCCCATTAGGATTCTGCCTTTTCAATGTGCTGGAATGGGTGAGAGCATACAGAAAATGAGGAAGATTATAGAAGGGCTGTACTAATGGCTAATATCTAACTGTGCTCTTTGGAGGCACAGCCCCCGCTTGTTAAAAGCTTACAACAGATATTGTTAGAGGTGGAATGCAATGAGCTTTCTGATTAGGGGTACCTCCAGAAAGTTTCATCATACATACCCCTTGAATAGTTGAATCCTCTTGTGATCTTGTTAATATAGCTATGATTATCCCCTGGCTAAACTTCCTTAATAAACACATACCACATACAATGTGCAAAGGAGTGACAGTCCAGAATAGGTTTGAAAAGGGAAAGAAGGATTAAGACCATTAAGATTGATTCATTTTTCTTTTTGCCACCTTAGTTAGCCACTACCAGCAAAATAGCATTTACTGCTATTTTAGTTTACTTAGGCAAGAGCAAAATAGTAACATTCGCTGAAAGTAAAAAGTAATTAGAGAGAAATATAAAGTACTTAAAGCTTTTCTATACATATAGAAATTGTATAGAATATATACACATACACACTATATATGTACATATACACACATATATGTGCACACATATACATATGCCACTAATGCTAACATATTAAGGACCTATGATATTCCTTCACCTTAGGCAGATGCAAAATCCCTCCATAATTTACAGTTAGTTCTCTGAGGCTAAGAAGGATTAAGTGACATTTCTATAGCTACATATCCAATAGGTATCAGCAATGGGAATGGAACCCAACACCCGAATCCAAAATCTACTACACCAAGTTGCCTTCTGTGAAAATCAATCAATTGCTCAAATCCTTCAAGGAATTTTTGATGTTGGCCTTGCTCGCTTGTCATCTAGGCCAATGAATATACAACCCGCAATTAAGTATAATACATTTGGTAATTATTTAGTAGAAATACTCTTTCTGTCAAACATAGATGTGGGAACAAAATAATTGCTTAAAATGTCTTACTTCATTATACAAATGATAACTATTAGATGCATCAATAGGAGCACAAACGAAAGATTTTACCAGGTTTTACATTATTTTTCTTGTTTAAAGTCAATCACCTTTAGAAAAAAAATCAGCATATTTTTTTTTAATTCTAGAAGATTTTCATTTAGCACCTAATTTGAAACTCAGATTAGCAAGGGGCAATAGGAAAATTGGATGAATGTGATTCCTTGTCTGATAAAAAGTTTTTTCTACAAGAATCATAAATATTTCTGAGGAGAGGAAAAGTAAAGAAGGAGAGAAAAGGTAAAAGGGGGAATGGGAGTAGAAGGGGCAAATAGGAGAGAAGAGCTGAAGGGAGAGAGAATCTAAACACTATTTAGACCTGTTTATTAAGATAATCTTGACTTGAGAGAGTTAAATATCCTATCTTACAAGATAATGATAAAATTATAAAATAATTTCTCAAACTCTTCATTCTACTTCAAAATTGTTATCTTCTGGGCGGCTAGGCGGCGCAATGAGTAAGAGTGCTGGCCTCAGAGTTGGGATGACCCGGGATCGGTTCCGGCCTCAGAAAATGAGCACCCACACATAAATAATGACTGACCTCGTAACCTTGAGCAAGTTACTTAACCCCAATGCTTAAAAAAAAAAAAACGGGGCGGCTAGGTGGCGCAGTGAATAGAGCGCCGGCCCTGGAATCAGAAGGACCTGAGTTTGGAGCCGGCCTCTGACACCTAATCCACACAAACAAAATCCTAGCCGTGTAACCTTGGGCAAGTTACTTAACCCCAATTGCCCTTAGGGGCGGCTAGGTGGCGCAGTGAGTAAGAGCGTCGGCCTCGGAGTTTGGATGACCCGAGATCAGATCCGGCCTCAGAAAATGAGCACCCACGCATAAATCAAATGACTAGCCATGTAACCTTGAGCAAGTTACTTAACCCCAATTGCTTAAAAAAAATAAAAAAATAAATAAACAAAAAAAGAAATGTGACAGCTATCCTGAAAAAGGACAGTTTCCTGAGATAGTAGTGGATTCCCTTCACTAGAAGTCTTCAAGTGCAGGTCAGATGTATACTTGTTAGAAGCATTATAAAGAAAATCCTATTCAGATATGAGTTAGAAACTAAATGGCCTCTGAGGACCCTACCCACATTAAGATTCTGTGATTTTTCAGGAACCCAAGATCAACTTTTATTTTCCAAAATAGCTAAAGATTATATATTTGCTCACAATTCACTAAACATTTATTATTATTATTGGTTCACAATAATCATTTTAACAGATTAGACTTATGTGACAGTGAGAAGAGGAGTGAGACTGAGGGGAGAAGAAATCTACAACTTACGCTGTATAGCTCGAAGCCGAGGAATTATTGTTGGACTACTTGGTGGGCTAGAACTGTTACTGTTTAAACTTCTTCGTTTGTCCAAATTTGGGGAAGCCTGCACTGTTATTTTGTGCTGGAAATCTGTTGGATAAAAATGTAAATAACACTGAATTTCCACTGCAGGTATATAAATTAAATCTCGTACACCTATTTCTTTGCCATATAAATCAAGTTAAAAAAAAAAAAAGACAGTGTAGGAAAAGGCAAATAACATAGCCCATAGCTCTTTCCTCAAAAGAATACATCTTCTGAACTTAATCTGTAACACCAGAGTCTTGCCTATAAATTAGTTGTAAGTAGGATATGGGAATTCATAAAACTAACATGTAAGAGAACTGGCCCAGCAGTATGCTACTATAAATACTGTACAAGAAGATACAATAAGAAGAAAAGTTTTAAGTTCTTTCTTCAACAGAAGATGACATTGTTGTTGCATTCTATTGCATAAGCAGGAGAATATGGCTGTTTGTAAGTATTAAATATAGGTCAGGCAAACTGCAAGGAAAAAGTTAATGAGAAGACATTGGTTAATTTCTAGTAAAAGTAGAGTACCTTTCCTCCAAAGAGTTCTAAGTGGTTTTTTTGAAAAACAAGCTAAAATTCCACTTTTGCT
Organism: Gymnobelideus leadbeateri; assembly: GCA_011680675.1. Lineage (NCBI taxonomy): Eukaryota > Metazoa > Chordata > Mammalia > Diprotodontia > Petauridae > Gymnobelideus > Gymnobelideus leadbeateri. The sequence goes on along the minus strand of WOXC01002450.1, from coordinate 26,451 downwards.
TAAAAATTATAACCTCCCAAGTGCTTTATTTTCTATAAGCAGAACTTAAATCTATGGATCAAATTTCACCCCTTCAGATGGCATACAGATTGACCTTTTATATGATAAAGTGTGCACTAGTGTTCTGGAGTTTGAACGTCTGGGTTCAAATCATGCCTGTCACTAAATATCTTAGACAAGTCACTCAATCTCTATGCCTCAGTTTCTCCATCTGTATTATGAGGGGATTGGACTAAAAGGCTTCCAACACCCCTTCTAGCTCTAGATCTATGACCTATACTAAGAATATATATGGTTAACATTTCAGAAGTAAAGTAATAATATTTTATTAAAAATGCTTCATTGGTGCATGGTAAAAAGCTGAATTATCATAATAATTCTAATAACTTCCTCCTCAAATAGGTGACTCCTACACAAAGATGTAAAGGCCTTCACTGAAGGTCCAAGGATGTTTTCTGCCTCTTACTATCCCTAGATTCATTTCATTTCCAGTTCAAATGCTCCCTTCTACATGAGAGGTCTTTCCTGATTACCCCATTTCACCCAAGTTGCTAGTGTGAGCCCTCTGGAATTAACCACTATTTATTTTATATACATCAGATCAGAGGCCCACAGATGTTGAGCTTAAAGAGATTTCAGAGGTAGTCTAACTTAAGTCCTTTCAACTAAAGATGAAGAACTGAGGCATAGAGAGATTAAATAACTTGCCACAGGTCACACAGGTATTAAATACAGAGATGGGATTCAAATTCAGGTCATCTGATGCTTACCAATGTGCCATGCTAGGCTTTCCCTAGAGAGACTGGAAGATCCTTGAAGGTAACAACTGTTTCACCTTCGTCTTTGCATCCTCAGTGCCAAGCACTGAATAAGTGCTTATTATCTGTTTACTGACTTAAATTTGCCAAGGACCAGTGTAAGTTCAGAATGGCTCATTACCATCACCTTGCCACCAAGTGATGCTACACTCTGATTGCAAACCTTTGAAGAATGTTTACTAATGTTTACTGGTATGGTGATCCACATCAGAGGGAAACAAACCCCAAATTACAAAATCATGGATCTTTGGAAGCATAAATGTTATCTTGCTATTTATTATCAATAGGACTAAAATATGGATCTTTTCTATAAACAATTTGACTATCTTAAAAAAAATGTGAGTCCTAGGGGTGACTAGGTGGTGCAGTGAATAGAGCACTGGCCCTGGAGTCAGGAGGACCTGAATTCAAATCCAACCTCAGACACTTAACACAAAAACTCGCCATGTGATCTTGGGCAAATCACTTAACCTCAATTGCCCTCCAAAAAGAGAAAGAAAGAGAGAAGGAAGGAAGGAAGGAAGGAAGGAAGGAAGGAAGGAAGGAAGGAAGGAAAGAAAGAAAGAAAGAAAGAAAGAAAGAAAGAAAGAAAGAAAGAAAGAAAGAAAGAAAGAAAGAGAGAGAGAGAGAGAAAGAAAGAAAATATGGAAACTTTGGGGTGGCTAGGGGGCAAAATGAGTAAGAGCACTGGCCCCAGAGTTGGGATGACCCGGGATCAGTTCCAGCCTCTCTACTTAGCACCCACACATAAATAAATAACTAGCCGTGTAACCTTGAGCAAGTTACTTAACCCCAATTGCTTAAGAAAAAAAATGTGAGTCCTTTTTTTTTTATTTTAAAGATTTGCACCCATTTCTCTTTAGTTTTCAAGACATTTAAACTTTCAAAAAAGAAAAATCATATTAGTATTTTCCTATTGTGCTTTTTAGACATTCCTTATAAACTGTCACCATCGATTATATTTGTAGGGGAGCAGAAGCACAGGGAAGAGACAAAAACAGATGGGAGATGAGAATAGTGGGTTTATAACAACCCAGCACCATCTTGTGGACTGACAAGTAAACAGCAATGTTGGATTTTATATAACATAGAACTGAAAATTTACTCTTCTTTTTCAGAGAAAAAAGTGAGCTCGGATCAAAAGCCAGAAGGTACCATGGAGAACATCTAGTCCATCCTTCTCCATGTACAAAGAAAGAAACTGAAACCCAGAAAGGGACGTTACTTGCTGATGCTCACACAGGAAATAAGAAGCAGGATTTGAACGCAGGTCCTCTGACTCCAGATTTACTCTCTACTACACCTTGCTAGAGTTGCTTTAGTTTGGTTATAGTTCAATGAGGACTCTTTTCAAGAGACAACCTACAAGTTAAAAACTGATATGCTGATTTATTTTTTGACAAAAAAATGTCTCCTTCTTTCCTCTGGTAAAGAAGAAAAAAAGACCCATGAAGTATGATCCTGGAATGAAATAAATCTGATATAAACTCAAGTCTATCTTTATCTTCTCTGGATGTAAGCCAAGGTATACTTAAGAAAGCAAGTATACTGCGTTATATTTCATTATCCTATGAAGCGAAGATTAGTCTTGTGCTGGTACATTTTTACCTTTTCTATAAAATACTTTTTAAACACATGTTTCTCAAATATTCCCAAAAGGGAAGAACAGGATTATAGATTTAGAGTTTCAGATAGATATATGGATGGATAGATAGATTTAGAATTCAAAGAGACCTTAGAGGCCATCCAGTTCAATCCCTTCATTTTACTGGTTTGGACAATTTGTGCAAGGTTACCAGGGTAGTAAGTGGCAAAGAAGACACATTAGCTCGGATGAGATACTCCTACTAAATGTTTTCAGATAAGTTAAAGAAAAAGGCCCTGACTGTATCCCAAAGAGATCATACAAGTGGGAAAAGGACCCTTATGTAGAAAAATATTTATAGTAGCTCATTTTGTGGTGGTAAAGAATTGGAAATCAAGGGGATGCCCTTCAACTGGGGAATGGCTGAACAAGTTGTGGCATATGAATTTAATGGAATGCTATTACACTGTAAGAAATGAGGAGCAGATAGCCTTCATAATAACCTGCAGAGACTTATATAAACTGATGCTGAGTGAGGGGAGCAGAACTAGGAGAATATTGTACACAATTACAGACACATCATATCTGTGATGACTGTCTTTGATAGATTGGAATCCTCTCAGCAATTCAACATTATAAGACAACTCTAAAAGACTCATGACAGAAAGGGCTATCCACATCCAAATAAAGAATTACAGAGTCTGAAAGTAGATTGAGGCAAACTACTTGCTCTCTCTCTTTTTTATTTTGTTCCTTCTTTCTCATTGTTTACTCCATTGGTTATAACTCTTCTTTACAACTTGACTAATGTTTAATGGGAAGGTATTTGTAGAACCTGTATCGAATTGTATGCTGCCATGAGGGGAAAGGGGGAAGGAGATGGAATGAGAGAAAATTTGGAACTCAAGGGACTGTGGAACTGAATGTTGTAAACTAAAAGTAAATAAATAAATAAGTTCAAAATTTTAAAAAAAGGTTCTAAGGATGAGAAGATAAAAGATCTCATCTCATCAGTTAGTCAGCCAACAAATATTGATTATGCACTTATGTGCTATGCACAGTGTGAAGCACTGAAGATACAAAGAAAGGTAAGAACAGTTTGCATTCTAAGGAGGGAGATAGCATGTAAATAACTATGTACAAACCAGATATATGAGTAAATGGCAAGTTATTTGAAAGTGGAAATCACTAGAAGCAAGCGGGACCAGGCAAGACCCATCTGAAAAGCAGAAGATGGGGTTTGAATTGTGTCTTGTAGGAAGTCAGGAAAACTAAGAAGCAAAAGTAAGAGGGCAGAGTATCCTATGGCTGGGGGAATAGCCAGGTGCAAAGCTATAGAGCCTACAGATGAAGTGTTATGTCTGAAAAACAGCAAATTAGGCCAGGGTAGTTGGACCACTGAGTATGTGGAGGGGAGGAAGGTCTAAGAAGACTGGAGAGGCAGGAAGGAGCCAGGCTATTAAGAGTTTTAAACACTAAGCAAAGAACTTTGATATTGGAGGTAGCAGAGTCACCACCAACCTGGTAAGCTGGCAGATTACAGGTCAGACCTATGCAACAGAAAAATCATCTTGGCAACTGAATGAAGAATAGACTAGAACAGGGAGAGAGATTTGAGGCAGCGAGACCAATTAGAAGGTTTTTGCCATATTCCAGGTAAGGTGATAAGGCCTAAACTGGGTGGTGGCTCTGCAAATGGAAAAAAATGGACACATATGAGAGAATATCAAGGTACAAATTCGAGATCTGGCAATGGATTGGACATATGAGGCAAGGATGACTTAACAGTTGAGCAGGTTGCCAAGGTTACAAGTCTGGGTGACTGAAAGGATGATGGCTTCTTTGACAATGATTGCTAGTTGGGAAGATGGGAGGATTTTGGGGAAAAGATTTCTGGTTTGGACATATTGTATTTGCTATGCCTATGGATAGAATAACTGAGTGATTTGACATCCAGTTCAAGATGTCAAAAAAGGCAGTTGGCAATATGGGACTCAGGAGACAGTCAAAGGCTAGGTATAAAGGTACAGGAATCATCTGCACAGAGATAATAATTGAACCCAAAGGAGTTGAAGAGATCACCAAGTGAGTTAGACTATAGGGAAAAGGGAAGGGGGCCCACAGTACAGCCTAGGGGAATACCAACACCTAGGGTATGTGACATTGATGAAGAAAACTCAAGAAAAGACTCAGAAGGAGCAGTCAGACAGACAGAAAAAGAACAAAGAGAAAGGAATATTGAAAAGAAAGAGTATACAGAGGAGAAGGTGATCAACAGTATCATATTCTAGAGAAATCAAGAATGATAAATTGAGACTTGGCAAATACAAAATCATTAATGACTTTGAAGAGGGCAGTTACTATTTAGATGATGAGGTCAGAAGCCAGATTACAGTGGGTTTGTAAAACCTTGTAAAGAAGTGAAGGAGTTAATGAGGCAGTGAAAAGGAATGTATGGAAAACTCAAGAAGAGACAAGAACATCTGGAACAGGCATTGTGGAGAGTGGGATAGGGAAGTGATTAGGGAAGAAGAGAAGATCTGTTTGATGTAATGAAGGTCCCATTGGATAACATAAATGTGTAGAAGACAGCAGTTTCTCGAGTCTCTCCAGCTCCATTCAGGAGCAGGTGAATAAGAGTAAAGGAGAGGAATAAGAGTGAAGGAGAGAAATTGTTAGAGTAATTCAGGGTAAGAATTTGGCAAAGCATGACTGATGACAGGTCAAAGGAACAGATTTGAGAGTACAGGCAGCAGAGCTGAACTGGTTCAACAAGAGTCAGATATAGAGAAGGGAGGAGGGCATAGTCAGTGCAGCAGGGATACCCTGGAAAAGATAAGAGGGGTAGAAGGAATGGAGGTCACAGAGAGGATGAAAAAGTAGGGTCATAAGGCATAAGATGAAGTAATAAAAGATTACGACCAAATAATGGAATTTCAAAGTTCATGCACAAGGACATACAACATTTATGGGAGATGGTAAGACTAAAGGTATGACTATCTTTGTGTATAGCTGAGATATGGTAGAGGGGTCAAGGGAACTGAAACTGGGAAGTCAGGGTATTTGAGATATCAATCTATCTATATATAGACATATCTATATATCTATATCTAAATATAGATCTATCTATATATCTAGATAGATATTTTTAAATCTACTGCCACAATAGCAGGAGATGGGGAGGAGAAAAAGACTGAGTCATGCACTGAACTCATTGAGGAAAGAAGAAAATATCCTAGATGTTGATAAATAATTGCCATTCAGCTACCTGGATTTTGGATAGTAAGAACCTTAAAGGGGGAGAGGCTCATTAGTGATTGTAGAAGACAGAGGGTCTAGAAGCACTAATGAAGAGTACTTTAACACCATGACCAGAGTAGGGAACACAAGAGAAAGTGTGGCCAGTACTAGAAAGAGTACTGAGTGAAAACATAGCTTTGGAAGGGAGTTATGTTTCCATGAAGGATAGAAAACTGAAAGTCTGAGGAAGAAAGAAGGTTAAAATAAAAGGAAACTTTTATCTATACAGCAGAAATTCCAGAGAGTACAGTGGAAAGGGCAAGCAGATCTGGAGTGGGACATGGAGGCCTGATGCAGTAGCGAAAGGAGAACAAAGAACAGGGCTTGCATATCTGCCACCAAGAGTTCAGGATCATTAGGATGGGGAGAGTCTTCAAAAAGTGAGCAGTGAGCCCAGATTGAAAACCAGTAGTTAGAAAGAAGTTTTTTAAGTGTGAGACTTAAGAGAATGTTCAAGATCTTCCCTTAAGATTTAGACTACTGGGAAATGAGAATGCGCTCTCAGAGACTCAAGAAGGTTGTTCGCAAAGCAGTCAGGAGCAGATGGAGGTCAGGTTGCCTTGCTTGCCTTGTTCCATCCAGGGGAAGGTTCTGCAGAACAGAAGATGGAAAAGTGCTTGCCCAAAGGGCATCCTGGGGCAATCATTTATCTGCACAGTCTCCCCAACCCTCATTATGAAACAAGAGAAAGTTCAGGAAACTGGTATGGCTGTCACTATAGCTAAAATATGGCAAGAGTGGGGGACCCAATATTCAAACCTAGGTCCTCAGACTCCAAATCCATCAATCTGTTGCACCACACAGTGCCACCTGCCAAAATAATTCACCTTAATATACTACAGTATTTCTGTAGTATTTTAATAATTCTAAAGGTAGCAATCAACCAGCAAGCAACTGCTGAAGGATTATTTGCTGGGATACTGAACAGATATAAATTGGACTAGAAGACCACTGAGAGATCTTTTCCAACTCTAGAATTCAATGGTCCTGACATATCACATATAGGTTCCAGTCAACTATACGAGAAGAAAGAAGTTATAATTCTATCTTTATGCTGCCTCTTATGAGTATATAGAAGGTTCGTTATAATCATATAGATGAGGTAAGGAAATATATCCAACTTTAGAATTTAAATATCTTTTCCCCTTTCTCCTCTATGTAATGAAATTAAAAAAAAAAAAAACTGATTCACAAAATTGTTTAAATGAATTAAATATGTTAAAACTGGGCCCAAAACAAATAAACAAACAGCCTGGATCAAAAAAACAAGGGCATTTTTGTGCCAACACATGATACATTTCAAACAGACTTGTTTTTCCTCTTTAAATACACATTAAAATTTTATGAAAATTCAAATCAAAATCACACCTGAGGGTAAACTAATTCGATGGCCGTCTTTCAGTTTTAAACGGCTTCTCTTAAATTTTCCTTTCCTCTTTTTTACATTAGGCTTCTCTTGATTTAACTGGAATATCAAAATATTAAGTTCTCGCTCTAAAACATCAATCTCTCGTTCTGCCAGTTGCTGCTCGCGCCTCTTTAACAATTCTTCTTGAGACTTCTGCTGAAGAGCTGCTCTAGTTAACTCCTCTTCACGGGACCGTAGCTCCTAAAACAAGACAAAAAAATGTATATATGTAGATATGTATATGAAAATATAATAAATTGGATTAAGGTATAAAAAGATCCCATTTCTTATCTTTTATTTATCCAAATAAGTTACTATTTCTACCAGGAAGTCTTATCCCATGCAAAACTGAAATGTTGAAATATCTCTTCCCTCCCCCCTCAACTACACAGTAATTCCAGTCTTCAAAGGGCAGATCTCTTTGTAGGTAAGAAAGTCAGTTCTAAGACTTTTTCAGTACATAATTATTAACTTAGGCTAAACTCAAATGCCTCTGCACAGGCTCTGTCTTGCTCTTTGCTTTTCTTTAATATGTACAAACTCTCTTGACCTGGCCCCTCTCATGCAAGTGATAAATACCAAAATAGTTCACTGGTTTCCATTTAAAATAAACCCAATAAGAAAAATCCAAACTTACTCAACAGACAAATTTAGGAAATTATTCACATTACAAAAGAATTCTTTACAGACAGATTGGAATCAACAAGACTTCCTTTACTTTATGTTAAATTTCCTTTAAATTTATGTTCACAGAACTGCTCACAGAGAAAGGAAATTTAAAACTAAAGTGTGGTAAGCCTGATCAATCAAGCATTATAGCATATCACCTCAGAATTTCATATATAAGTCTAAGAGAAAGAGATATTTATGTGCAAAGTTCACCTTTGTTTCCAAATCTTTATTGGTTGAAACAGTAGATAACAATAAAATTCTATTAAAACACATTTGTGATTTATTCTTTATTAAAATTAATGATTTCTTTCTGAAAAAAGGACAATGTGTGAACTAAAGAAATCTATAGAGTGTTTCATCTTACTAATTACTAATTCAACAGTATACCTAAGCAATTCTGTAATTTTAAACAATGTTCCCTCTCTCTTAACTTTTGCCCTGTTTTGGTCTTTAGCTAGGACATTAATACTCCCTTTAGTGCTATCCCATTTTACTTTCTTTTCTAGACTACCGCACTAGTAAATCAAGCATTGGCAGAGAAAGCAAGAAATGTATAAGCTTCCATTTACACAGCTCCAGAAACATTTCATCTTAGAACAGTCTATTAAAAGTTTCTTAGTTAGAAACCACAGCTATCTTTTCAGATGAAATGTTAGTCAAAGATGTAGCTATACACTTTGTATTAAAGTTTCTCATACCATTTAAACAGGTCACATTTTAAATATGCCCCCCTTTTTAAGGAATGTAATTTATAGAAAACATATCATATTAGATTCACAAAAGAAACTGAGGCTGAGGGAACTCAAATGACATCAATGTTCCCTAAATCCCTTGTCCAGAGAGTTTGCAAACAGATTCAAGTGGAAATCTAATTCCAAATCTTCACTGAAAACAATGCCAAAAAAACCTGCTCCCACAAAAGAAAAAATTAAAAAATAAACATTACTATAGTATGATAGCAAGTCAATACAAAACTATTTCCCTAACTTAGATCCAACTAGCTCTACCTTAGCTGGAAGTCCACTTTTCCAAAACCAAAGGGGAAAGCATGGGGAAGGGAATTTCTAAACAGACAAAATAAGAATGTAGAACAGAAGGGCAAATTTACTTAAAATGCTTTGAAGCACTCTAGTTTTATTCAAATGACTTCTGGGTACAAAATACCAGTGATTTACCTTTAGCAATTTATTAATTCAAGTTAAGATCTCTACTTAAGAACACTTTGGTAAATGTTAATCCCTATTGAATAAATTAAACTTATTTCTTTAAAAATATTCTACAATTCAACATGTTCATTTTTTAAAAATCTGGACATCTCCCAGTTATTGCAAGTTAGTTTTACTCTAGCTTAGTTACACTTAGATGGTTTTTATTCAGTTTCCTAATTTAATTCAGCATTATTTCTCCTTAACAGGCCATATCTTAGTGGATAGAAAACTGGCCTTGGAGCCAGGAAGATTTGAATTCCAATCCTACTTCTGACACATAATGGCTGTGTGATTCAGAAGCAAATGACCTAACCCTCTTCTGGGCTCTAAGCAACTCTCTAAGATTATAAATCACACAGAAAGTTCCAACCTAAATTGGTAGAGGGAGTTTCATCATCTGGAAGTTCCCTCTATCAATGAAACAACAGGTCTAATCCCTACTATCTCTCCCATAGTTACTAATTAGCAATTTTTTTATCATTATGTTGGTGTTAAATTAGATGCAGTATAATAGAACTAGTTTAAGGGCTAAATTTTGATTCTTTTTTGGTTTTTTTGGTCATAGTTGGTAACTGAAAGAGTAATAATTTTTAAAGGCCTAAGCAGAGGGAATATCCTCTCAAAAATGTGAGTTTCTGTTATGAGAAAGACTAGATAGGTAAGAGGAAGCAGTAAAAGTTTAGCTTTTCCCTGAAATGAAAGGCTCTGTGGGAGCTTCTAAAAAACTCTGTTTAAGAGAAAATATAAGATCAAAAGGTAAAACAAGGTGGCGGTGGGGAATCTTTCCTCTAAGTGGATTTTAAACATTCAAAAAGAAATAAAAAACCTCTGTGGGTATTTGAATACTTTCAAATTATAAAGCACACAGAGAATTAATTCTTTTAGTTGGTTAGATTACCAGTAGTAATATTTATTTAACTGCTTGGCACTGGTCATTCTAGTAATGGAAAATCCAGGTTCCTGGCAACAGATGTTAATCATTAACAGTAACATTATTTCTCACAGTGGTTCAAAGACAGGTGCATGCCCGCATGTACAAAGACAGACATACACAGATAAGAAGCCAAGAATCCCGGGAGGAACCAGTATCTATGGGGGCCTAGGGTTTACCGAATAACACAAAGACAAGAGCCCAAGTTACTGAACATTGATTCTAAGTCTTATATCTCCTACCTTAAGAAATAGATGAACAAGAAAAGGAGATAGAGCACATACATGATACTTTTTATACCATCCCCCAAAACTAAAATCTATAAAATTTATAAACTGGAAAAGTACTGTAAATTCTTAACTACAAATAAATTCAGAAGCTTGCAAAAAGTTAACATTTTCATTTCATATAATACAGCTTAAAAATGAAGTAAAAGGCAAAAATAAACTATCAAAAATCTAAAAAAAAACAAAACAAAAACCCAGAAGATAGATATCTAAGTTGGACTGTTTTAATTTTTTTTTCTCAAAAGATATGTCCAGTCACTTTTTCTATTTTCACAGACAAATTTTTAGGAAAAGCTGTCTGTAAACATTGTCTCTACTTTCTCATCCACCACTAACTTCTAAACCACCTGTGCTATGCCTTTTGACACCATCACAACTGAAACCATTCTCTCCAATATTACAAAGGATGTCTCTTGTGCTAAACCCATTTTAAAAAAATAAGTTTTCATTATTTCTTGACCAATCCATAGCTTCTGATACCACTGATCACCCTGACACTCCTTTCTCCTAGTTCTCCTCCAGTCACTCTTTATTAGTTTCCCTTCAAGGATTATCATCCATTTCCTGCCCCTAATGCTTCTGTGTAAAACTTAGGGTTTGGTCCCAGGCCCTCTTTCTTTGCTCTCTTTTCATCATCTCAGTGATCTTATAATCTTTAAATAACTGGATTCAACATCACTGCTGTAAAGACAACTCTCAGATCTACATATTTAGCCCTTACCTCTCTCCTGAGTTTCCATCCCAAATCTCCAGGTGACCGATGGATGACATCCCATGGGCATCTTAAACTCAACATGTCTACAGCCAAATTCATCATATGTCCCCTAAACCATCTCTTCCCCCCAACTTCTCCATTTCTCCTTAAGATGCCATCACCTAGTCAGGGCCCCACGCCTGACCCTTCTCTTTCCCTAATGGAACTTGTAGATAACTCTCAGTGTCACTGGATCAATATTCAACTGAAACAAGATGCATAAGAAGACTAAAGAATCGTGCTCAGGCTAAGAAGAATAAGCAACATGAACAGTTTATATCCTCCAAGGAGGATGACAGGGGATAAGTAGGGAGGAATAGGTGAGCAAAGAACTAATATACTGATGTAATTATAAGAACTAGCTGGAGTTCAGTAAATGGCATCAACAAGCATGAAGAGGAGGCATAAACAAACTTCATGGAATTCAAAAAGAAGAAAGATCATTGAAGGATGGTGGCATATCCTGGAAGCAGCAGTGGAGCACAAGGAGTAGTCTACTCCCTCCCTCCTTGTCCCTAGGGGTCAGGGTAGGTAGGAGGATATAGGGACCCAGTGAAATGAGGTCCTTAAAATAGAATGTGGTTTTAGTTACAGAGAACAAGCAAAAGGAATGTTAGTTGAAAAGTTCAAGGATAAAAGAAGTTTGCTGAGAATAGAGCAGGGGATTCTTTTTTTTGGAGGGGAGAAGGCAGGGCAACTGGGGTTAAGTGTCACACAGCTAGTAAATGTTAAGTGTCTGAGGCCAAATTTGAACTCAGGTTCAACTGACTCCAGGGCCGATGCTCTATTCACTGCACCACCTAGCCACCCCACCTAGAACAGGGGTTTCAAAGAACATTGTGGAATATCCTATTCTACTGTGTCTTCTAATCAGTTTGGAGCAAGTATGAGGGGTAGGGCTGTTAGGAGTAAGGGTTCGAGAAGACATAATATGAGTATATCATTTGTACCCAAATAAAGAACAATTCTTTAAGACTGTTAAGTTGCACAGCAGTTGCAAATAAACATTGGTGCAAGAAGTTTCCTCACCAGGAATTCCCTACAGTGAAGAAACAGCAAGTTTAGACCACAAACAGAAAGAAGGAAGGAAGGAAGGAAGGGAAGGGAGCAAAGGAAGGAAGGAAAGAAAGAAAGAAAGAGAAAGAAAGAAAGAAAAGAGGCTTTTAATTTCTTAAGATGAAGTCAATGTCTTACTCACCTAGATATTTGTTGTTCTTGTTTGTCCTTCATTCCTGAAGAGGACCATGACATCAGGGAGGTGATGCCATGACATGCAAGTGAACTGGATTTAAGTGAAGGAGAGCTGTGCAGAGTCACCAGCCTCACTTTCTTCTCCAGAGCCAAATGGGTCCAGCAGAGAGATACAGAGATGACCCTGGATGCACTGGGAGACCTCGCCTTTTTAAGCTAAGGTTTTTAACAGACCTCAGTCTGACTGAGCAGCCTAGATAGATGTACTAGCATAGACCAATGATTTCTTAATACACTAGATTTTTCTTTGTTTTAAAGACTGGGTCTCTCTATTTCACCTGAGATGGAAGTACAAGTGCCACACGTGGGCCTAGTCACATCATGACTGTTATGGAAGCTTTGATTCTGTTTCCAACCTCCTTCCACACCACCTCTCCTCCTGTGCGTTAGCCATATTAATGCCAAACTTAGTGCAGACATCCACTTAGCTTAGCCCACTGAAGTTCAGAGTTCCCAAGCTCAAGAGATCCATCAGCTTTAGCTTCCTAGTAGCAGGGTCCACAGATGTATGCCACTATGCCTGGCTTAAGCAGAACTTTGAACTCACTTAACTAGAGGAAGAACAAGTAAACACTGATCCATGGAATGGATAAATAATGTGAAAATATCTAGTTCATTTTCTTGTTTTTAAAAATCTAAAATATTTAATATAGTCTTGAAAAGAATAAGCATCTCACGCTTCATCTTTCTTTGCAGAAGTGAGGGAAAAGAGAGAAATATATTGGGACATGAAGCTGATACAAAAAAAAAAACCTCAAAATTAAAAAAAAAATTAAATAAAAAAATAAGTCAGTATTTATACCTTTCCCACTAAGATATCTATTCTGACTGAGAAATTAGGGTATGTAAACATAGCTAATTTCTCCAGTATGTTTCCTTTATCCTTTTCATTTCTTATCTCCTTTTGGATTTTATGATACCAACTCTTAATAGCCTATAAATTTTTCTTCCACACCACATGTCGATGAATTTACCATCATACTCAGTTTCAAAATTTACATGTTCTGGGTAAAGAGGTTTGCATTAAAGCAGTGATCAATAAAGCTGTTGGGGATTATTGTAGGTTAAAATTGACAAAAGCTATCAGCTTGTAATTTTCCTAGAGGTTATATATATATATAGCATAATCAGAAAACTGATTCTACTTACCTTTTCCTTAGTTCTCAATTCATCAAACATTTGCTGAATCTCTAGTTTCCAGTCATCTTGCATAGAATGGAAGGACTCTTGAGGCATTTCAGTCATAACTGCCCCTTCAATGGCAGTCAGCTGTTCAAGAATTAAAGCAAATGATGGCCGAATATGAGGATCTTGTTCCCAGCATTCTATAATAAATCAGAATTGCATCAATTCCATAGCTTGGAAAAATTCAGTCTATTTACAAGATTACTCCTCTATTTCAGAATAGAAGATTTATATCAGTTATCTAACTGAAATGTTTTCAATTTAATATCTGCCATCAATACTAATCCATGTTGACTATTTCCTGTCTAAAAAAATAATTTATTTTGCACAGTGCCCAAGCAGTGCCATACGTAATTATTATTTGATAGTAACATTACTATAAATCATTTATTTGAGTATGTAGGACTTTCATGCCATAAAATGAATTTCTGGAATTTGACCATCTAAGTCACCATGACCCAAATAATGTTGCATGAACCCAAACAAAAGAAATGGAAGTTCTACAACCATAAAGGAATCTTTAGGAAACAGATCACCTAATAGACCCCTGGCTAAGAACAGTTAGGTAATTGATCAAATAACCTACATTGTACAGAAGGACATCTGTAGAGATTTTAAAGTAGCTTTTTTATCGTTTGGATAAAATGATAAGACTTAGGAGTTTATCAATATTGTGTTAGAATTTTACTATAATTGATAGTTAATTTACCTAGATTTGTCAGTAAAATACTCTTAAATAACTGAATCAATGATATGGCTAGATTTTTAAAAAGGCATAGTTCCCTAAAGATATTATATCTCATATGAAAGAGTAGGAACTGCATTCTAATTAATAGCTATTTACTTATTACCATTTAAAATAAATCGAAATCACAAGCTTAATTTTCCTAGCAACAACATAAATCTAATGACCTATTTCCATTTTCCCCACAAATACACAAGACACAGAAGCTACAAAGAGATACCTTTCATTAGCTTAGCAAATGGCTCAGGACAGGTAGATGGAATGGGTAAAGTGAGCTTATTGACAGCTACTCCATAAGCCACAGCAAGACCATCAATGCCACGATAGGGAACTTCTCCTGTAAGTAGTTCCCACAGCAACACTCCGTAACTACAAAGCAAATTTTAACACTTAGATTAAAATAGTTAAATAAAAGAATTGGATGGTGTCTCCCCAATACTGATACAAAATTGGCGATCATTCCCTTCCTTTGTCTAACCTCCAATTTCTTCTTATCCATTGGCTTTATCATTGCTGCTTATAAACATGTTCAGGTTTCCTGTATCTTAGAATAAACAAATACTCCCAAACCGTTCCTTAATCCTACCATTTCCTTAAGATATCATCTAAGATGTCTCCAACTTTTCATAGCCAAATTTCTAAAAGAAAAAACCCATCTATACTTCTTAGTTCCATCTCTGAGCTTCTCACTGAATTCTCAGCCCCTTTTAATCTGAATTACAATCTTCTCCTGGAATAGGTCTCTTCAAAAAGCTTTTGTGGCTCCCCATTGCCTCTGGGATTAATACAAACTTGTTTGCTTAGCATTTAAAGCCCTTCACAAACTGAGTCTGGCCTATTTTTCCAAGCTGGTTATAAATTACTACCCTGCACAAACTGTACTTCAACCACTTGATGTTCCTCTCTTTCATACAAAATAGTGCATCTACATCACTGGGCCTTTGCATAGGCTGTCTTTCATGTATGGAATGCATTTCTTCCAAACTTGTACCTCTCAGAAGAACTAGCTCCTTTTAGACTTTAGCTCAAGTGTCATCTCCTAAAGGAAGCCTTTCCTGATCCCTTCAGCAACTAATTTCTGCCTTCCAGAAATTATTTTTTTATTAACCTTGTATATATATTGTATACAAGGTAAAAAGCTACATGACATCATGAACAGAGAGCTGGTCTTAGAGACAAAAGACCTGAGCTCAAATATGACATATACTGGCTGTGGGATCATAGCTAAGTCACTTAAACCTCTGTAGTCTAGGTTAGTCATATGAAACGCAGACGGAAATAGGGGCCAATAAACCACACAAAAGGCTCTCTATAGGCCTCATACTGACTTCATATATCTAAAAAAATTATTATTGTTAATGCTTCAACATATTAAAATCAGTTAGGAAGTGCATTCTAATCTGTTTTGGGACATACTCGGGAATGTTGTGGGCCACATGTCACCCATGGGTCATGCATCTGACACTTCTGGTCTAGGCAACTCTCTAAGAGTATAAGATATTGCTGACCTGAATTGGTAGAGAGAATTTCTTTACCTAGGAGTATCTATACAAATAAAGTCACAGGTTCAGTCTCTAGATTTTGTATTTACTTATATATGTAGGCATGTTTCCTCTGATGGAAAATAAATTCTTCAAAGGGAAGGTTCATTTCATTTTTGTCTTTGTAGCCTCCAGCACCTAACATGGTGACTGGTCTAGAGTAAGCATTTAATACTTATTAACTTATTGATTAGACATAATAAATAAGACTTAGCCAATGACTGGTTATATGGGTAGACTGCAAAGCTAGAGGAGAAATAAGGATGTTTAAAGGAGAGATAGGTTTAGGGGAGGGAAATGAGTTCCAATTTAGAACAGGATGAGTTTTGAGAATCTGACACCATTTAGAATGAGCTGTATAACAGGAAGTTGGCAATATGGGCTTAGAGTTCAGGAGAGATATTAGAGATATAGATAAAGATCTGGAAGCCATCTGCATTAAGACAGAACTATTCCCACAAGCACTAAGATTACCATGAGAAGCTGAAATGAGAAGAAAAGAATGCTCAGGACACAGTCATGGAGACACACAAGGTTAAAGGCAGGAGGATAGATGATGATCCAGCAAAGGAGAATAAGAAAGAACAGTCATACAGAAAGGAAGAAAGCCAAGTAAAGAAAATCAAATAGCCTCTTTAAAAAAGTAAAGAAAGATCAAGAAGGATGAGGAGTGACAAGAGACCATCATATTTTATTTAGCAAGCAGAGATCAAAAGGGTTCATAGAAAGAATAAGTAGTATGTCATGGCATGGACTAAAACGGTATGAGGGATGGGAAGGTTTCAAGAATGACATGCTGAAGACACAAAGAGAAATAATTTCAATGAAAAGAAGGGAAAGTTGTCTAAAGAAACAGATGTTGTGTGCATCAACAGGTAATGCACAAACTAATTTGTATTTTAAAAGATCATGTACAGAAAATATTCACAAGAGTGAATCTGAACACGAACAAGAAAAAGTCTTATAAGAATATTGGCAAGAAAGTTAAAGCTCCGAATAAAATGAGGTTGGTGAAGAAAGTTAAGGAGAACAAAAGACGTTTACTTTTTTCTTCCACAGTTAAATTGGAAAAAAGGAGACATGAGAAGGGGTAGGACTTTCACCTGGGGACAGAGGAGATGACAAATGAAACTGGAAAGACAAAGACAAAGCTATGAAACTATGCTTCTGCATTCTCTGCCAAGACCAAGTTTTTTGGACTAGAAAACAGAGTAGATTGCTAAGAGGAAAAGTGACGCTAAAGACAAATTAAGAACAGAAAAAGAGAATATCTCAATTGCCTTTGAAGAGTTCAAGTCCAAGTGGTCCATCTGAGGGTAGTAAAACAACTTTCAGATTCATATTCCGTTTTCTGATTGCTGAGACACTCAAAAGAGTGGAGTGCAGGTGGAAATAAAAGAAAAACAAATTTTTGTATTTTTTTTAACTTTTAAAAATAAAAGAGGTTAAGGAAGATACTACAGCTGTGGAATGCTGTTGCATGTACTTTTAGATGAAGTCATTATTGCTAGCTTTACTTTGATAAAAAAGAGTTCTCACTGAGGGGGGATAATCTAGAAACGTTTGTAATGTAAAAACAAATACATCATAATTTTTAGAAAAAGAGGCTGAAGAGAACAGGCTTGAGTGAGTTCAAATGTCTTTTTTTAATTAATTAATTTTTAGTTTTCAACTTACATTTCCACAAGATTTTGAGTTCTAAATTTTCTCATCTCTCCCCTTCCCCCACCCCAAGATAGCATGCATACTGATTATCCCTTCCCCAAGTCCACCCTCCCTTCTATCATCCCCTTTATCCCCTTACCCCCCTACTTTCTTGTACAGCAAGATAGATTTCTATACCACATTGCTTGTATATCTTATTTTCCAGTTGCATGAAAAAACAATTTTTAACATTCATTTTTAAAACTTTGAGTTCCAGATTCTCTCCCTTCTTCCCTCCCCACTCACCCTCATTAAGAAGGCAAGCAATTCAATATAGGTTATACATATGTAGTTATGCAAAACATTTCCATAATACTCATGTTGTAAAAGACTAACTATATTTCCTTCCATCCTATCCTGCCCCAACCCCTTTATTCTATTTTCTCCTTTGACCCTGTTCCTCCCCAAAGTGTTTGCTTCTGACTACTCCCTACCCCCTATTCACTCTCACCTTCCCCGTCTTTCCCTCCAATGTAAAAGCTTTTTCTTGTCTCTTTTATATCAGGTAATTTGCCCTATTCTACCCCTCCCTTTCTCCTTCTCCCAGTATATTCCTCTCTCACCCCTTAAGTTTATTTTTTAGATATAATCCCTTCATATTCAACTCACTGTTCCCTCTGTCTATTTATTTATTTATTTATTTATTTATTTATTTATTTATTTATTTATTTATTTATTTATTTCCTCCCTCCAACTACCCTAATACTGAAAAAGGTCTCATGAGTTACAAATATCATATTTCCATGTAGGAATGTAAACAGCTCAACTTTAATAAGTCCCTTATGAGTTCTCTTTCCCGCTTACCTTTCCATGCTTCTCATGAGTCTTGTATTTGAAGGTCAAATTTTCTATTCAGTTCTGGTCTTTTCATCAAAAATGCTTGAAAGTCTTCTATTTCACTGAATGTCCACTTTTTCCCCCTAAAGGATTATACTCAAGTTTTGCTGGGTGGGTGATTCTTGGTTTTAATCCTAGCTCCTTTGACTTCTGGAATATCATATTCCAAGCCCTCCAATCTGTTAATGTAGAAACTGCTAAATCTTGTGTTATCCCAATTGTGTTTCTAACATACTCAAATTGTTTCTTTCTGGCTGCTTGCAATATTTTCTCCTTGACCTGGGAACTCTGGAATTTGGCTATAATATTCCTAGGAGTTTTCCTTTTGGGATCTCTTTCAGGAGGTGATCAGTGGATTCTTTCAATTTCTATTTTACCCTCTGGTTCTACACTCTACTGTTTTAATAGTTCTTAACAGTGGGTTAAATAAAGACACTGACAGTATGCTATCAAATCTGAAGATGTCACAAATCTTGGAGGGGCAGCTAACAGGTTAGATGATAGGACCCAAAAAGACTTCAATAATTTAGTATAATCAACCCATCAAAAAACATTTATTAAGGGCATAATACTTATTAGATGGTAGGGATAAAAAAACAAAAGTGAAACAGTCCCTGCCCTCAGGGAGTTCATAATATAGTGAGGGAAGAAAGCATAGATAAGCATGGACACACACACACACACACACACACACACACACACACACACATTCTTGATATAAGACAATTTTGTGGAAAAGGAACTAGCAACTGAGGGGAACCTGAGTTCAAGTAGTTCAAGGTTTCAAGTAGAAAGCAGCAGAAAGCAGCATCTAAGTGAAGCCTTGGGTATTTAACAGGGATAAATATACAAAGACTTACACTTGTATTTGTTTAACCACCTTCAAAAGCATAAGATGGGGGATATAGTGTGCCACAAGATCAATGAGTCAACAATGTGATATGGCAGCCAAGAAAACTGACCCAATCAAACTCTATTATGAGGAACACAATTTGTAAGAAGGGAATCCTGTATGCTGGATCATGCTCCAATCAGATCATATCTGGAATACTATATGTTCAGCTCTGTATGCAATATTTTAAGAAGGATATTGATAGGCTGAAGAATTTCTAGAGGAGGACAAGTGGGGAAAGAAAAGGGCCTCAAGCCTGGAGAAAATGTAATTCAGGCAATGCTAGTTGTTCTCAAGTGTTCAAAAGGGTTGTCATGAAGAAAAGAGATTGTACTTGTTCTGCCTGGCTATAGTGGACAAAACCAGAAGCAATGAGTAGAAGTTGCAAATGAGCAAATTGCGGCTTGTTACATAGAAAAAAAATCTTCCTAACAAATGGATCTATTTTTTTGTCTTAATTTTAGACTCGTACACCAGAACTCAAATATATGAGAAAAGAAAAAGAAATACATCATAAACTTATATATTGAAACAAATACAAAGTAAGGAAAAAGCATATTATGAACACAGCAGAACATGAGAAGATTCAAAATATATGGCAATAAATTTTCATTTCAAGAAAGCCTGTATGATAAATGCCATACATTGTCTTGAGAGCTGTCCATCTTTGCTTCTTTGTAAGTTTTCTTTTGTTCTCTGCTATGTACTTTTTACTTTGTTTTCTTTTCCTCCTTGCCCCCCAAAAGGCTACAATTAAGTTCAGATACACACACATACACACACACTCTTTCACAAATTTTACTCCTCATCTTCATTTCTGTTTGTGCATCTTTCATTTCCTATTCCTCCTGACTCTTCTACTTTACTTCTACCTGCTACCTTGCCCTCCTATTACCTAGTGTACCCCACCCCAGGAACCCTCCCCTATCCTCCCATTCCCACAAATCTAAAAACCCTTCTATAAAATCCTTTAACCTATTCCCCCACCTTCCCCTCTAGTGATCCCTCCCTTGTCCTCTCCCCCCTCCCTATCACCTTATTGTTTTATTTCTTCTGAATTTAGGAAACTATTATATACTCTTCTAGATATATATGTATTGTTCCCTCTTAAACCCATTCCCGATGAAAATAGGTTACCAGAACTACCAGCCCTCCTCCCCCATTTAATTACTCTGTGTCAATTCTTCCTCTTGCATCTCATTTGTATATACAGTTTTACTTTTTAAAAGCATATCACAATCAGGTATACCCCAATCTTTCTTACAAACTACACAATTACTAATGACCATGTTAGAAAAAATGTTTTACATTTTACATACATAAAAGGTAAACGGTCTATTCTTAGTGAATAGCTAGTAATCAGTCTTTAGTATGTACCTTGTGTTTCTCTTGGCTCTTATACATAAAATCTTCTATTAAGTTCATTTTGGTTTTGGTTTTAGTTTTTTAAAAAAAAGTCCTAAAAGTCTGACAGTTGATCAAATGACCATTTTCTTTTCAAATAGATCTATATAAAAGAAGAATGGCCTCTCTTATGAGGAGGTGAGCTTCCTATCACAGGAGGTTTTTTTAACTTTATTTTTATTATGAATGTAATCAACTAACACAATCATCTCAATAAACAACAAAAAATAACAACCAAAAGGGCTATCTATGATACCACTGGCTGTTACAAAGTCTTAAATGGATGGAAGAAAATTATGAAATGAGAGTCAACAACCTTAAAAAAGACTAACTCAAATGGCAAAAGAAGCTCAAAAAGGCAATGAGGAGAAGAATGCCTTAAAAAGCCGAATTTGCCAGATGGAAAAAGAATCTCAAAAGCTCACTGAGGAGAATCATTCCTTCAGAATTAGACTGGAGAAAATGGAAGGTAGTGACTTTATGAGAAATCAAAATACTATTAAACAGATCCAAAAAAAATGAAAGAATAGAAGGCAATGTGAAATATCTCATTAGAAAAACCACTGACCTGGAAAATATATCCAGGAGAGATAATTTAAAAATTATTGGACTACCTGAAAGCCATGATCAAAAAAAAAAAAAAAAAGAACCTAGAAATCATCCTTCAAGATATTCTCAAGGAAAACTGCCCTGATGTTTTAGAACCAGAAGGCAAAATGGAGGTTGAAAGAATCCACCAATCACCTCCTGAAAAAAATCCCCAAAAGAAAACTCCTATGAATATTATAGCCAGGTTCTGAAATTCCCAGATCAAGGAGAGAATATTACAAGCAGCCATAAACAATTTGAATACTGTGGAAACACAATCAGGATAACACAGGATCTGGCAGGTTCTACACTGAGGGATTGAAGGGCTTGGAATATGATATTCCGCAGGTCAAAGGACCTGGAATTAAAACCAAGAATCACCTACCCAGAAAAAACTAACATGGTCATTCGGTGGAATAGAGGACTTTCAAGCATGCCTCATGGAAAAAAAAAAAAAAAAACAGAGTTGTGTCTATATAGGAGGGCATATGGGCGTATGAATACATATGTGAATGTGTGTATCTGTGTTTACAGGTATACATAGATAGAGGGCACAGGACCAATTTAATAGGAAGGGATGATACTTAAAAGGTGAAATTAAGAATTGAGAAAGGAATATAATAAGAGGAGATGGGGAGAGACAGAATGGGGTAAACTATCGCATATAGAAGAGGCAAGGGAAAATGGTTACAATGGAGGGGAAGAACAGGAAGGCAAAAGGGAATGGGTCAACCTTACTCTCATTGAATTTGGCTTAGGGAGGGAATGACTTACACACTAAATAGGGTATCTCATCCTAAAGGAGAGTAGGGGGGAAGGGGATGAGAAGGGGCATGATGGAAGGGAGGGCAGGGACGTTGGAAGCACTTTTGAAAAGGGACGGGATCAAAGTAGAGAATAGAACAAGTGGGAGGTGGGATAGGAGGAAGGGAAATATAGTCAGTCTTTTACAATATATCCACTATGGAAATGTTTTGCATAGCTACACATGTACAACCTATACTGAATTGCTTATCTTCCCAGTAAGGGGGGAGTGACAAGGGAGGAAGGGAATGAATCTGGAATTCAAAGTTTTAAAATCAAATGTTTAAATATATATATATATATATATATATATATATATACATATATATATATATATATACATACACACACTATTATTAATAGTATTTTACATGTAACTGGGAAATAAGATATACAGGCACTGGGGCATAGAGATCCACCATGCCCTACTGGAAAGTCAAAGGGGGTATGGGAGAAGATATGGGAGAGAACAGATTGGGGGAAGGGATATCCAGTGGGATTGCTATTTTGGGGTGGTGGGTAGGGGAAAAACAGGGAGAAAATTTGTAACTCAAAATCTGGCGGAAATGATTGATGTAAACCAGAAGTTAATAAAGCATTTGATTTGAAAAAAAAAAAAGTCTTAAGAGTATATAAAATTGTACAAGGTAGCAACAAAATTGCTGTTTGTGTCTCCTGAATTTTTTTTTGTTTTCTTCTGTATATTTTGTAATGCTTGACATTTACTTTCTTCCTTTTTTTTCTGCATTTCCTAATTCACTTTCCCTTTCTCCTCTCCTCCTTTATTCAAATAAGGACAGTAAAGGATATTGACCACATGAGAAAATCTTGAGCAAGCAAAAGATATGCTGGATATACCAAGATTATCTTTCAGGTACAGGTTGTATTAGATGTCTTAAGAGTACCCTTAGAATTCTGGGAAACTGTAGCTGAGTAAGAAATAAGATTGTAGGAATAGAGAAGAGAAAGTAGGAGATAAGGAAAGGGCAACAACTACTATAGATTTTGTTCCCCTAGAAGTCTGACAGTGAAAGGGTGGAGAGAGGATGATAGTGAAGATGTTTTAAGTATGGTAAAGACCTGGCTATGTTCATAGGCAGCAGTGAAGAAGACAATATGTAAGATACACATATGGGAGACTACCACAAAGAGAAACACTTAAAATGACTGAAGGGGGCAGCCCCCAGAGGAGATGGGAAGAGACACAATGAAGGATACAGGATTAGTCCTTAGCAAGGAAAAGTGTCACTTCTTCAGTGATGAAACAAAGGAGAGACATATGGGACATGATACAGAGTTGTGGAATGAGACAAAGTCAGAATTCATGATGAATGCTTTTGATTTTCTTGGTAAAATAGGAAGTAAGGTTCTTTACTGAAAGGCAAGGAGTATAGTGACATAGGGGGCTTGAAGAGAGAAGATAAAGTTTGCAAAAACCACTGTACGAAGTGATGAGACATGAACACATTAAAAAAACCATTGCTATTTACGAAGAATTTTAGATAGAATGGCATTGTTCTGAAGCAAAGTTTCCAACTTGCTATTACATGTGGATATGCGATTCAAAATGTCTATATAGGAGGCCAGGGGGGCGGAGCCAAGATGGCGGAGTAGAAACAGCATTTCCAATGTGCTCTGCCCCACACAAATTTCAAACAATGTGAAAGAGAGCTCCGAACAACTTCTGGAGCCACAGCACCCACAGAACGGCACAGAGAAGCTAACCTCCTGCTGAGGACAGCCCAGCAGCCCTGCAGGGAGCGGCCAGCACAGCGCTCTGAGAGCAGGCAGCACAGCACGCTGGGAACCGACAGCGCAGCCTGCAGAGCCAAGCCCAGGTCAGCGGTTTTAGCCCCAGGGCGGCCGGACCTTCAGCCTGCTGGTGGAACCCCAGAACACCAGCAATTGTGGCTATTCCAGAATTATCAGCACAGATATGCCTAGGACAAAGTGAGAGGTTAGTGCCCTATGGACTTTGGGACCAGTATTTGGGTAACACCTGGCTTCCTCCCCTGGGGGCAAAAAGCTGCTGAAGAAACAGCTGCACAGAAGCCATTTTGCAGCATCAGTAGTGGCTCTAGCTCCTGGTCTGCAAACTGTAGGAAGATTCAGCAATCAGTCTGGGGGTTAATCGCTCTTGCTTTAAACTGCCTGGATCTGGATTGTGGTCTGGGGGGAAGTTTGGGGTGGGTATCCAACTTGCCAGAGTGGGTGGAGGCTTTACAGAGGCCACCCAACTGGCAGAAGTTATGAAGACCCCACGTTTGGGCGGAAGCTCCCCTGTCTGGTGGCAGAGTCCTACTGTGGCAACAAGCCCCAAAATCAAGTAATTAAGTGGCAACATGCCTAGGCAAATGAAACAAAATAAACAGAAAAGTTCAACATTGGACTGCTATTTTAGGGGCAAAGAGGCTCAAAGCATGGAGGAGGACTGTGAGGTCAGAACTCCTGCACCAAAAGCCCCAAATGAAATACAAGCTGGCTACAGGCCATAGAGGACCTTAAGAAGCAGATAAGAGAAGTGGGGGAAAATTTGGGAAGAGAAATGAAAAAGATGCAAGAAAAGTATGAAATGACAATCAACAGCCTGACTGAGGAAAATAACACCTTAAAAAATAGACTAACTCAAATGGCAAAAGAAGCTCAGAAAGGCAATGAGGAGAAGAATGCCTTAAAAAGTCGAATTTGCCAGATGGAAAAAGAATCTCAGAAGTTCACTGAGGAGATTCATTCCTTCAGAGTGAGACTGGAGCAAATGGAAGCTAATGACTTTATGAGAAATCAAGATGCTGTTAAGCAGATCCAAACAAATGAAAGATTAGAAGGCAATGTGAAATATCTCATGGGAAAAACCACTGACCCTGGAAAATAGACCCAGGAGAGACAATTTAAAAATTATTGGACTACCTGAAAGCCATGATCAAGGAAAGAACCTAGAAATCACCCTTCAAGAAATTCTCAAGGAAAACTGCCCTGATGTTTTAGATCCAGAGGGCAAAATAGAGGTTGAAAGAATCCACAGATCACCTCCTGAAAAAGATCCCCAAAAGAAAATTCCCAGGAATATTATAGCCAGGTTCCAGAATCCCCAGATCAAGGAGAAAATACTACAAGCAGCCAGGAAGAAACAATTTCAATATTGTGGAAACACAATCAGAATAGCACAGGACCTGGCAGCTTCTACACTGAGGGATCGAAGGGCATGGAATGTGATATTCCAGAGGGCAAAAGAGCTGGGATTGAAGCCAAGGGTCACCTACCCAGCAAAACTGAGTATCTTCTTTCAGGGGAAAATATGGTCATTCAGTGGAATAGAGGACTTTCAAGCATTCTTGATGAAAAAACCAGAGTTGAATAGAAAATTTGACATTCAGACACAAGAAGCAAGAGATGCTTGAGAAGGCAGTCAAGGAAAAGAAATCAAAAGGAACTTATCAAAGTTGGACTATTTACATTCCTACATGGAAAAACAATAACTGTGTTTGATGAAATCTTTCTCATTATGAAAATAATTGAAGAAGGGTACATGGCATATGTTCACAGGTATACATGGATAGAGGGCACAGGTTGAATTTGATGGGAAGGGATGATTATTTTTTTTTTTGGAGGGCAATTGGGGTTGGGTGACTTGCCCAGGTTTTTGTTTGTGTGTTGGGTGTCTGGGGCCAGATCCGAGCCCGGGTCCTTCTGGCTCCGGGGCTGGCTCTCTGCTCGCTGCGCCACCTAGTCGCCCCAAGGAAGGGATGATTCTTAAGGGGTGAAGTCAAGAGGTGAGAGAGGAAAGTGGCAAGAGGATATGGAGAGAGACAGGGTAGGGCAAACTACCTCATGTAGAAGAGGCAAGGGGAAGTAGTTGCAGGGGAGGGGAACAGGAAGGCAAAAAGGCAAAAGCATATTCTCATTGAAGTTGGCTCAAGGAGAGAATCACATACATATTAAATGGAATATCTTACCCTCACTCACTCTCCTGAGTTGGGGAAAGGGGAATGAGAGGGGGGATGATGGAGGGGAGGGCATTCTGGGGAGAGGGGAGGTTAGAAGTACCCACTATCAAAGAGGGACAGGATCAAAGTAGGGAATGGATCAGGTGGGAGGTGAGACACGTGGGAGGGAAATATAAGCAGTCTTTTACAATATATCTACTATGGTAATGTTTTGCATAGATATACATGTACAACACATACTGAATTGCTTATCTTCTCAGAGGGAGTGGGTGACAGGGGAGAAAGGGAATGGATCTGAAAATCGAAGTTTTAAAATTAATTTTTTCATAAGATGTCCAGGCAGTGGGGCTCAGATACTCACCTTGCCCTAATGGCAAAGTCGAAGGGGGTATGGGAGAAGATATGGGAGAGAGCAGATTGGATGAGGGGATATCTGGTAGGACTGCTATTCTGGGGTGGTGGGTAGGGAAAAAATAGGGGAAAAATGTACCTCATAATCTGGTGGAAATGAATGATGTAAATCAGAAGTTAATAAAGCATTTGTTCAATTAAAAAAAAAGAATAAAGGACGAACAACATCAACAAAAAAAAAA